>VONZ01000312.1:0-600000 GCA_012976165.1 Labeo catla
ACACCCCATCTAAAACTTAACAAATTCAGCAATTACTCTTTGCTAGGAAGACATGTTGGGGTTCTGGAGATAAAATGTTCCAACAAGCCTGCTTGATCAATTACAAAAGAAGAATGCCAAAATTGTTTGTCAATGTCAAAGATTTTCTTATCAAAGTGATATAATGTTATGTTGCAAAAATAAGTACACCCTCCTCAAAGTTACTAAACAAAAAAAAAATGTGTAGGTTTAAGGCAAGGTTTTTAAGATGTAAAGACAAGTAATTTCCTGACAATTAAATGTGTTATATAGCCTACTGAATCATACTCAGATTTAATGCTGGCAGCAATGGAACCACTTGAGAGAACTGCCAGGAGATTTATTTCTTAGCATAAAACAGGATAGTGGTACAAGAGGAATACCAAATTATTGTTTCAAGTGTGAAAACATAGCAGAAGTACCACCGACATTCAAAAACCAATTGACTTATGACAAGGCTCCTGAAATAATCAGGTTTTTACTTTGTTTTCATTTGGTGATGAGTGAGTTCTGCAGCCTGCAGAAGTTACATGCGCGGTTGTTGTCATCACTTGAATTACCTACTGTAGCCAAAGCACAGTAAACTTATTTAACCTCTTCCAAGGCCCATATTTACAAAATATAAACTTCTGGGAATCCATATTCTCGTCTCAAGAGACCAAGTCAATCGTTTTGGATCCAGAAGCATCCAAAATGTTCTGGTGTTGCTAGAGGAGGAGTACAGTGAGAAGTGCCTGGTTCCCACAGTGACGTTCAGTGGTAGGAAAACTCTTCTATAGGGATGTATGAGTACTGAAGGTGTGAGGGAGTTGTACTTTATCAATGCTGTCATCAATTCACACACCACTGTGTGATGTAATACAAAAACATGAAACAGAATATGCTACCCTCTCCTCATTCCCTGCATTGTTGGGCATTTTTTCAACATGATAATGAAGATGTTAATTCTCCCACGATGAAAATCCTTCAGTGGACATGTATTTCACCCAATCTTAACACTGTTGAGCAGCTGTGGGGGATTCTGTAGAAATAAGCTGGGCAAAACTCTCTTATTAAAGACTAGGGCATTTAAGAAGGTCGTCCTCCAGGAGTTATACAGGACAGATGTGGAATTTTGTCTTGAACTTGTACACTTAGTGCCAAGAAGGGTCAGAGCAGTGTACTTAGAGTTATGGAGGACATGTTAAGTACTAGAATATTATATATTTGCTGAATTAAATCTAGGGTGTACTCATTTCTGCAATCCTTCATTTAAACAAAATTGGCTAGTTTACTTATTTTACAGAAAATGTTGGCATTTTTTTTTTCATTTATTATTTTTATTAAGTATATGTTTAATACATTAAATTTTGCCATCTTTCCATTAGTTACATTAGTGATCATTAAGAAAATACATCTTTTATATTAATTCAGAGGGGTTGTATTCATTTATGCTATGCGCTGTATATAACGTTTATCAGTATTGTCTCACTGTTCTTGGTCATTTGTTTTACAGGGCACATTATATCATTTTGTTGGTGGAGTCGATACTTTTTGGAGTTTTTGTCTTGGTGATATTTTATGACCAGGTATGCTTCAACATTATATAGCTTCTAATTTTGGACCATATGTTACTATTAGAACCAGCAGTGATGGCATAATTGTAATATTTCATATTAAATTGCTACTGCTTGTCATTTAGCATTTATTTGGATTCTGAATTTTGATTTTCTTTCATTTATTGAAACATCATTAAATTGCAGATGATGTGTTGTGTGTTGATTCTCATGCACAGCTGACAGAATGATAGTTGTGTTTATGTAATTAATTGTTTTAAATTTAAATGTTTTTTTTTGCACGTCTTGATCTGTCGTCTACTGTCTCTTGTTTTTGTCCCAAGCTGGTGTCTATTATAACAGATGAGACGCCTATTGAACAGATGAGGAATAGACTAATGAAAGACAAACCCAACAACACTCACCCGACACACCTTACACACACAAGAAAACCCAAAATTGCATTGCTGCGGGAGGTTTTCGGACGCGGTGAGTTTAATTATTTACAGCGTTTGTTTTGATCCTGCAAGCTTGTTGTTAGAATTGCAATACTGGTGCTGTTACAAATCCAAATCATTGAGAAATGTTTTACATTATTTAAAACAAAACAAAAATGCGTATTTTTGTAAATGATTTTCAAAGTCTCTTATATTCGCCAAAAAATATGGTAAAGGAGTAATTTAGTGAAATATTATTATCATTTAAAATAACTGTTATGCATTTTAAGATGTAATTTATTCTTGTGATACAATGCATCATTACTCCAGTCTTCTCTGTCACATGATTCGTCAGAAATCATTCTAATATGCTTATTTGCTGCTCAGAAAACATTTATTAATATCAGTGTTAAAAACATTTGTGCTGCTTAATATTATTTTTCTCAGGGTTCTTTGGTGAATAAAAAGTTCAAAATAGTTTATTCGAAATAGAAATCTTTTGTAACATTCTAAATGTCTTTACTGTCACTTTTAATAAATTTAATGCATGCTTGTTGAATAAAATTAACAGCAATGAACAGCAGTTAATTGTTTTTCTGCTTGTATTTCTCTCATGTTTACAGGTTCTATAATATGTTGGTTGTTCCCGCTTCATTCATCCCCTCCTTCTGCTGGCGGCATCAGTTATTCAGCACTTCCTGATTACGATGTGTAACACTAACCAGTTTTCCATCGCTTCCTTTAAACGTTTCATCAGTATCACGACGTGTGTAGGACACTGTGAATATTATGTTTCTGAAGTGCAAATTTCAGCTATGATGAAGGAAGAGTGCTGCTGTGTCAGTGCGACTTCTGCTTGCTGCTTCTCACACACAAATACAAGGTACTACTTTTACAAACCTGGATCTTTTTCTTTTCTGTGTTCATCTAAATGATTTCTCTTCATATAACCCAGGACATTTATTGGTTTTTGATTTTTTTAATGCAATATTAATTATAAGGATTAGTGTTTTTGTCTCTCAGAAGTATCTTGATTGAAGTTATTAAGTAAGCAGTATCTTAACTTGTAACCAGTATACATTTTGTTGCTAAACCACGGATTGGCTTTAAGGGACGCGAGGACACACTCGCAAGGTCAGCTGTGTTGACTATTTCAGGTAAATGCAATAGGATGCACCGTCATTCATTTTGTTTTTATTGTGTGTGTTTGAGTACATGGACTGTACTCCATTTTACATGAGGATTGTAAATAAAGATGTATTTTATAACTTTAATTTCTGACGAAAGTGTTGCTGCATTTTCAGGGTTCTGGACTACTTTTGTTGAAGTGCTTGTTTTGGTTTTGCTTGAAATGTTCATGTTTTTGCTGTTTTATGGACAGCTTGAGGGATGTGTGTACATAACAGATAAACATGTATATTGATAATGTTTACATTGATATTTATTGTAATTTATCTGTGGATTTTTTGTGTGTCAAAATGCTGCTCTGACTTACGTGAAGTAAAAGACATCTTTTCATATTCTGGCTTTTTCGCTTGAAAATTACAAGTTTGAGTGGAAATAAACCAGTAGTGTTAAATATACTTTTCTTTCTGTGTATTTTTTTTTTTTTTCAGGAAATCTACAGTATATATAAACTATTATTGAAGTATATATAAACTTTTAAAATGAAAGTTTGAGGAGCGGTAGAGTTTTTTTTTTTTTTTTTTTTTTTTTTTTTTTTTTTTAAAGAATTCTGTTCTGCTCGCCAAGCTTGCATTTATTTGATCTAAAATACAGCAAAAGCAGTAATATTGTGAAATATTTGTATTATTTAAAATAACTGCTTTCTTTATGATTATATTTTAAAATGCAATTTATTCCTGTGATCAAAGCTAAATTTTCAGCATAATTACTCTAGTCTTCAGTGTCACATGATCCTTCAAAAATCATTTTGATGTTGATTTGCTTTTCAAGAAACATTTATCATCATTATCATAAATATTTAAAACATTCTAGGAAAATTTTATCTGAATACATAGATCCAAAGATCAGAATTTATCTGAAATAAAAAGCTTTTGTAACATTATACACTATACCATTCAAAAGTTATAGTTTAGTTTTTTTGGGGGGAAAGAAATTATAGAAATTAATACTATTAATTAATGCTATTTAGCAAGGATGCTTTGAATTGATCAAAAGTGATGATAAAGACATTTATAATGTTACAAAATATTTCTATTTCATATAAATGCTGTCCTTCTGAACTTTTTATTCAGCAAAGACACCTGAAAAAATCTGCTCAGCTGTTTTCAACATAATAATAATAATAAATGTTTTTTTGAGCAGCAAATCAGAACATTAGAATGATTTCTAAAGAATCATGTGACTGGAGTGATGATGCTAAAAATTCAGCTTTGAAATCACAGGTAAAATTACATTTTAGAATATATTCAAACAGAAAGCAGTTATTTTAAATAGTAAAAATATTTGAAATTTTTTAATGTTTTTGCTGTACTTTGGATCAAATAAATGCAGGGTTGGTGAGCAGAAGAGACTTCTTCAAAAACATCAAAAATCTTATTGTTCAAACTTGACGGGTAGTGTGTATAAATGGATAAATAGATACTATAAATAAACATTCTGTAAACATAACGTAATGACACACAAACATAATACAGAACACATTGTCTTAGTTATTATAGAATGATTAAATAACGTGACTAATAAAACAGGATTTCGTTTTGCGCATAATGTATGGCTTTTTCTAAAACCATCAGTGTATAGGAAGTGGTGAACATTAATATTTCACTTGAAACACAGCACACCTAAATGAGTGAGAGCTAATTAAAAAGGGATCATATTAATTTTTCAATCCTTTTGAGCTCGTCGCTTACTGGCCCGATCCTTGATCACGTGCTTGTGTTGTTATTTTTGTTGTCGACTTCCTGGTGGCAAAAATCATGTGATCATGTGACGCTTCCTGGAGCTTTACTTTCACGCAGCACTTTTGCTCTCCGGAACAACATTTACCAACAGCAAACCCTACATCCACCGCGGAAATTTTTTTGCTGGCTTGCGTTTGTTTACGGTATGGCTGACGGTGAGCGATCGCCTTTGCTGTTGGACAGTCGCGATGGAATGAACGGGCTGTCACCGGGAGATGAAATCTACCGACCTCCGACCAAACCACAGAGTGAGTCAAACCTGACCCGCATTGACAGAAAGCTTTCGGAGCTGTTTACCCACACAGCATTTCTGGGCATCATAGGCGAATTCGAACGTACGACTCAGTTCGACTCGGTTCGACTGGAGCGTTCGAACGCGTCTGTGATGCCCACGCTCACATGCTGTCTAGTTAGGAAGCGCACTGTTTAGAATCTCCTCATTTATTACTTTTATTTTGATTTATTTAGAGCAATATTTTGACCATGTGATTTAATTGGTCGTCATCTGTAATCTCCAGATCCTGAGCACACTACAAATAGATTAGTAGCAGATAATCTACAGTACACCTGAATCACATGACTAAAGGAATCAGGATTTTTGTCCAGACACTTAGCAGTTTATCAGTCTTACGTACTATTGACTCTGACTCAGAGCAATAATACAAGTTAAAATTATTGACTCTTGTAAAAATGTTGAGTACCTAATGACACACAACATTTCTTGGGTAACAAATCCATTTTCTTTACTTTACTTTACTTTACTTTACTTTATTAGTATTGTGCTTATTTGAATATATTTATTATCTATATTAATTTATAATTTAAATAAAAAGTATATAGATATGGTCTTTTATTTATTTATATTAAATAAAAGACCATATCTTTTAGATGTTAGTGTAAATCTATTACCGAAAGTATTCACTAATGTGGAAAAAAAAAAATTAAAGTATTGTTCTTATATGTTTGCATGAGAGCTTGATTTTGCCCCGAAATAAAAAGCAAAAAAGGCGAAAGTAATTTTTTTCTTTCATCTTTTACTCTTACAATCTTTTAGCTTTTTTCTTTTTATCGAACAATTCAGGCTCTTTTCTCGCAATTGTTAGTTTATATTTTACAATTCTGTGTTTATATCTCAACATTTTGAGAAAAAAATCCAAATTGTAAGATAAAGACTCTTATTTGCGAGAATAAAAGTCAGAATTGTGACATTAAAAATTTGCAATTATATTTATTTGTTTGTTTGTTTTTATTTCTTTATTTATCCATCCAGCCATCCTATGGCACAAACAGGCTTCCATAGTTTGCATTCTGATACTGTTTTTAAAAAAAGTCCCACTGTTTTAGTGCAAATATTTAAATTTAAAATTTATTAAAAATATTAACAAGCCTTTTAAAATAATTTCTTTCATTGTCACAGGAAACCTACAAATATGTTTAAATAATATTATTAGTAATGATTTCCATTTAATGCAAAAAGTGCTATTTATTTGTTTGTTTGTTTGTTTATTTATTTATTTATGTATTTTACATTATTTGGATATTGCATACCATCGAGGGATAATAATATTGGAAAGGAAACAAAATCTTGCTTATCTTTATATTTCATTTGCACGTCTATTGTTAAATGCAGTACGGTCATTACGTAATCTCTCCTGCTCTCTCTCCCCCACAGATTTCCCAGTGTTCCCAACAGCTCCTCCCATGACGATGCTGGGAGAGGCACCTCCACCGTACTCCCCGCTGGGCTCTCCGGAGAGTGGCAATGCTCCTGTCATCAGCTGCAGAGTGTGTCAGTCGCTTATTAGCGTGGAGGGCAAAGTCCACCAGCATGTGGTCAAATGCGGTGTCTGCAATGAGGCTACAGTGAGTTAACAAGCACATTCATTTAGGATTCCGATCAAAAGACATACCTAATGCTGTGTAGTAATCTTTTTGAAAACTGTACTAGATTTAATTGTGACGTCCTGTATTATCTAGCCCATAAAGAATGCTCCAGCAGGAAAGAAGTACGTGAGATGTCCGTGTAACTGTCTTCTCATCTGCAAAGTCACCTCGCAGAGGATCGCCTGCCCTCGACCTTACTGGTGAGAGATAATACCGTCCTTAATATTGGGAACACACCATGGAACACTGATGGTGTCAGATATATACTATGAAGCTGAGTTATTACTACACACCTGTTCAAAAGTTTGGAATCATGCTCATCAAGGCTGCATTTATTTGTTCAAAAATACAGAAAAAATATACAATTTTATTGCGATGTAAAATAATTTTTTTATTTTAATATACAGTAAAATCTAATTTATTCCTGTGATCAAAGCTGCATTTTCAGCATCATTACTCCAGTCTTCAGTGTCACATTGATCCTTCAGAAATCATTTTAATATGCTGATTTATTATCATTGCTGGAAACAGTTGGGCTGCTTAATTTTTTTTTGGAACATGTGATGCTTTTTTCAGGAAAATTCTATAAAATTTTCTATTAAAATAGAAATCATTATTTTATATTGTAATAACATTTCACAATATTACTGTTTTTTTTCTATATTTTTGAAATTTTTAAAAATGCTTTTCTTTTAAACTGTTTCTTGATTAAAGAATCTTGAAAAATGCACCTCGCTTTCCGCAAAAGAATATTTACCATTTTAGGCAGCACAGCTGTTTTTATTGATAATCAGCACCAAATCAGCATTAATATTTCCAAAGTAAAAACAGTGATGTTATGCCAGTATTTTAAATAATAATGGATGCAGTTCAGCTTTGCTATCACAGAAATGAATAAAAATGTCAAATAGATGTTTTTGCTGTATTTGTGATTAAATAAATGAGACTTATTTTTTTAAAAAATTAAAATGTTATCACCCCTGACATTTTAAACAGTAGCTTGTATATTCAAAAAACATATTTTTAGTCAGGGTACTTTAGTAGATAAAGTTAGAAAATAATTAAGATTTTAAAGATACTAAACATATTTAAAGATTTGAAAGATATTAAGATCTCTAAAGCTATTAAAGTTTTTTGAATTTTTGGTAATTAGATATGATTGGATGCCCAAAGGTTGTTGTGCAATGATTAGTTTTAATATAATATAGTTTCCAGAAATTCTGTTATTTAATGTTTTTGTGTGTGTTGTCTTTTTGATGGAATCAGTAAGCGAATTATCAATTTAGGTCCAGTTCATCCTGGTGCCGGTAGTCCGAATCCTCAGCCTACTGGTGCCAGAGTTTCCTGTGGCCACTGTGCAAACACTTTCCTGGTAAGAAATTTTCATATTCATGTACGTTTACAATATTTTAAAGCTTTTTGTCAGTTCTTTTGCCTTAAAAATAGCCTTAACATAGCTGTGACTCAGTGTCTCTCTGTTGTTGATTTAGTGGACAGAATTTACAGATCGAACATTGGCTCGCTGCCCACACTGCAGAAAAGTGTATGTTAAGAAACTATACATTGATCTTCGTCTATTTAGTACCAATAGCTGCATTCATTACAAGTAAAATAAAAGCATGTAATTCCATTTTTGTAATTTTTTTTATCCATATAGCTCATCGATTGGCCAGAGGTACCCTAGAAAGCGGAGTTTGATATGTTTCCTGTTGTGCTTGATCTTCATCATAACGACTGCAGGACTGATCGTAAGAATAAAAGCATTTTAGAGTTCATTATTTCAAAATCCATCATCATTTCAGAATACCAGGAATCTTATTTTCTCTGTTCTGTGTCTCTCTTTGCAGGCTGGCACGTGGCGGAAGGCGCTGCAATATAGGGGAATTTATGCCTCTTGGGTATTTTTCATTGTTCTGGTGCTGATCACTTTGGTCAGAGCTCTGCACTGGGCCTGCATGAAAATCAGTGAACCACTGCACAACTACTCATCATAGGAGTGATGGATGTGGATGAAGAGGTAGAGATGAAGTGTAAGAGACAAGAACAAAGAGAAAACAGAGCAAAAAGATGTTAAAGGAGAAGTCCACTTCCAGAACAACAATTTACAAATAATTTACTCACCCTCTTGTCCTTCAAGATGTTCATGTCTTTCTGTCTTCAGTCGTAAAGAAATTATGGTTTTTGAGGAAAGCATTTCAGGATTTTTTTTCATATAATGGACTTCAATTGTGCCCCCGATTTTGAACTTCCAAAATGTAGTTTAAATGCAGCTTCAAAGGGCTCTAAATGATCCCAGCCGAGGAAGAAGGGTCTTATCTAGCAAAACGATCTGTCATTTTTTTCGAAAAATAAAAATTTGTATACATTTTAAGCACAAAAGCTCGTGTAGCACAGGCTCTCGGATGAGCGTCCACGGGTTGTTCTTGAATGATTCATTCTTTTTAAACAAATCTTTAATTTGACTCACGAAGAATTAGTTGTCTCAGGGAGTGATTTGTTTGCACATGTGCAACATCCTATTAGGTTCTGTACTGGAATTAGTTCACCTGTTTCGAGTCTTTGGGTTTTTCGAGTCATTCGTTCATCTTATGGGGTTTGTCTTACTTGCACTTTCTTAGTCTTTGCGCATTCGCTTTGTAAACACTGGGTCTGTAGTTCTGCCTACATTTGACGTGACCTTTCGACATGATTCAATAGTACGTAGTGTCGTGAACGTGCATGCCAGAACCTGTGCTACACGAGCTTTTGTGCTTAAAAAGTATACACATTTTTATTTTCCAAAAAAATGACTGATTGTTTCGCTAGATAAGACCCTTCTTCCTTGGCTGGGATCGTTTAGAGCCCTTTGAAGCTGCATTTAATCTACATTTCGGAAGTTCAAAATCAGGGGCACAATTGAACTCCATTATATGAAGAAAAATCCTGAAATGTTTTTCTCAAAAACCATCATTTCTTTACGACTGAAGACAGAAAGACATGAACATCTTGAATGACAAGAGGGTGAGTAAATTATTTGTAAATTGTTGTTCTGGAAGTGGACTTCTCCTTTAATAAAGTGTTGCTCTGTCTAAATGGCTGAAGACGTGTCAGGAAAATATCCAAGTCATATTTCACCCCAAAATAATAACATTCCTTTTGATTTGGAGGTGAAATATGACCACTTCTCACACAAATAATTGTTGTTTTTTTATTTTTTTTTTTATCTTTACAGTGCTCTGCTTTTGAACCCTACTCTTCTCTGAACTGATTTCAAACCCTGTTTGCTCACATCTCTAATGGGAATCTGCTTCCTAAACACTGCAGAATTAAAAAGGGCATAGAAGAACAATATTTTAGCATTGTCAGTAGGATAATAACTTCTAGCTTAGTTGCAAATTCCATAACCGCTGAAACAGGCTGTTTTTGCTCTGTGAATTGACTTCGACATCACTGTGGCGTCACACAAATGTACTGAAGCATTACAGTCAGAATGAGAGATTTTGGCTGAATTGCTGACAGAAGTGTAAGTGCCTCATGTGACAATGTGATCTGTTGTTGTTACTTATAAAGCTATTTTTTTCTCCTATATGAAGGAACTGCAACTGTTAGCTTTATTGAAAACTGTACCCTGACCCAACACATCAAATGAAGGGTATGAGCAAGAAAAAGGAAATGAAAACTCCATGCTGAAATATCTGGAAGGTTTAGAAGAAAAGAGGAAAAAGCAAAACTCTTTTTTTTTTTTAGACAGTGCATTTTAGTGCATGTCACATATATAGATTGAATCTTAGGTAACAATGAATTGATTGTTCTTTCGGCTTAGTTTAATGCTTTTCCGTATATATTATTCTGTGGACCTGTTGGGTGTTCTTCAATGTCTGTGGCCCAGGTTTAGACCAAGCCTTTACCTTCCTCTTCTTTCCAGTCTTACTGTGTATCTGCCTCCTCAAATTCTGCTTAGGCACCAAATTATGCTTTGCTTACTAACTAACTAAATGATATCAGACACAATGCAATATTACAGATTTCTAATGATCCTCATGTTACTTTTGTTGATGATGCTGTTTTAAAACCAGGCACTGCTGCTCGTAATTTGTACCTGTCTGTGGTTATATAGTTATATAGCTGCATTGAAATCTTCTACCTTATATGCTATGAAGAAATTCAACATAGTAAAGTAGTAGGGGAAGACAATTTTTACAATGATTACTATTTTGACTATTTTCAAAAAGTACATTTTCTTTCTCTCTTTGGCACAATCTGCACATAACAACTGTCAAATGCTTGCGAATGTAAATATTCATCAAAGAAAATGGCTGTGATTAACTTAATATATACACTGTCAGAAAAAATTGTGCAAACATTGTACATTTAGGAGTACAACAGTTTGCCTCTGGGACAATACCTTTTAAAAAAACAGTACTTTAGAGTTATAATATGTACTCTTAAGTTACTACTAGAATCCTTAGGGGTATATAAGATAAATGTACCAGTGACAAACTGTTAATACTTCAAAATGTACATTTATTGCACATTGTTTTGAGAAGTGTAATCAGATGTAAATGTACCGGCTGACCAATCGCATAGACTCGTTTTCAGCTGAAATGAACTCTTTGCATTGCACTCTTCATGAAGATACAGAATATACTAATAGATATACTAGTACCTGTACCTGTTCTGTGAAATGCAGAAGTGACCAGTAAGTTTTTATTTTTGCAGAGTTTGATTTGTTTACATGAGTGTGCAGTTGTACTGTGCATTTCGCTTTAATTTTTGTTGAAAATGTTATATATATATATATCTATATATATATTGTTGCACTACATTTTAGCGATTTCGCTAACAGATTCTACCCTTGTCATTGCTGATTTTGTTGTTGATCATTTTTGTATTTTCCTTTGTGACTAAAATGTTTTAACAATCTCTTGAGTATTTTTGTGTGTGTTGGGGGTTCTGAATGTTTGTACAATTACGTTAACAGACAAACTTAATGAAATATTCTAGTGAGGTGAATCTCATTTTTTTGCTAAGTTTCCAAATTATATTATATTGAGATGATCAAATATTAAAGTTAATGGGAATGAAAATTCTGCCATCATTTACTCACCCTGAAGTTGTTCCAAGCTTGTGTGAATTTCTTTCTTCTGCTGAACACAGAAGATATTTTGAAGAATATGGGTAACCGAACAGTTTCTTGGAGGCTTTGAAACCTACTACGGAAGCAAATAATGACAGAATTTTCATTTTTGGGGGGAACTATGCTTTTAGTAAGACAAACATGGATGCTGTTGTATAAATTAATTTATAAATTGTATCTAAAGTGACCTGTGGTGCATTCAAGATATATTTTAGCAGTTCATGTGGTTCTGTTTGATCTACAGGAATGATACTGAAAAAAATAATAATAACACCATTGTGAAGTCTGATTTTTAGCATAAAAAAGTGTGCAAGTGATTATCTTAGTAGGCAGAGAGAAGGTTAAAACATGCAAGTATTCAACTGAACATCGTAGTGCTAAATGAGCTTGGCGTTTTAACTAATTTATTGACAAAATATCACATCCTTGCAAAAATGTTATACAGATCATTACGGTAACACAAATGTCAAAGAAATAATTGTTAATGTTTTCCAGTCACACAAACATCAGAAAATCTGTTTTAATTGTTAGCTGAGTTATTATTAGTTACATTATTACAGACTTGGCTTTACTTTTCCTGAAACCTTTGAATCACCACAGAATGATATTTACTCCGTACATATTTAGTACATTTTATGGAATAATAACTAATTAAAAGTATAGTTTACCAACGAATGACATTTTAGTCATCATTTACACACCCCCATGTTTTCAAATTCTGTAAAACACAGATTCAAAGAATATCCTGTCCATTCTTCTCATGTCTGATTCATGTGTTGAGTCATTTCACTCTTTTTAGTTCATAAAGCTGTTCTAAATGACGCATTCATGCATCGGATTGATCCAGTACTGGAGTATATCCTTTTTTTGTGTTCCGCAGAAGAAAGTCAGTAATGGGGGTGAGTAAATGATAACGCAATTTTCATTTTGGAATAACCTATCCCTTTACATAAATTCAAAGCTGCTTAGAGCAAAATATAACTTTAGATGCAAATAGACTTGAAATATTTCCCTTTTTTCTTATTTACAGTAATATTACTTCATGTCACCTGACTAATAATGTTACACCCACACTCTTAGAAGAAAATGATACAAAACCTGTTACTGGGGCAGTACCCTTTCATAAGGTACTTTCATAAGGTACTGTTTTTACCACAACACAACTCTGAAATTAAAATACTGATACGATGACCAAAGTTACTGGAAGAGATTACAGGTGGCAATGGATATAATCCTAGGCTTAAGTCCCGTTTGCCCCAAGAACGATTACGATAACTATAATAAATACAATGATGACTATGTTTGCGTCCACACGGCTTCAACCAGTAGATGTCCTTAGCACTTCCCTGGTGAAAAAACCAGCATATGCTGGTAGGTATGTTTTGATGCTGGTTTAAGCTGGTCCTTTGCTGGTTTATGCTGGTCCTTGACCAGCAACATGACCAGCTAAGACCAGCATAAACCAGCAAAGGACCAGCTTGTCACCTGCTATTTCAAATGCACAAGCCCTTTAAATTTGATTAAAGTCTGATTAGCTATCAATGTTTTATCATTCATCAGCTGTAAAAAATCGTCTTGAAAGTGATCCCAACAATATTGTTTCGCTGTATCATTATCATTACAGTCCTTACGTGAACTCTGCTATTCTCTTAAATTTTAAATGATTTTTAGAATGTTATCTTTATAGTTGTAGTTATAGTTATCATTCTTGGTGTGAATGGGCCTTTAAACCAAATGCCATACCACTGATTTTCCTCCACAAGAAGTCTAAATGCTCCCAGATATCGAGTAAAAATTTATGCTGAGAAACTCCTTCTGTAGCTGCGGCGTCATGACAAGCGTTGACATGTTTACATCCTGCCATGATGGAATTTAGCGTTTCTTGTCTCAGCCATTTTGTCAGCTCTTTCAGTAGCTGTGGTCTACTAAAAGCCTCAGGGCTAAAGTGGAGAGAAAAAAGACGGAGGTCTTTAGGAAGTTTTATTCATCCACAGGCATCTTCCCATTCTTTTCTCCTCTTCTTATTGCTAGGAAAGCGGCAAAGACTTACATGGCTTCTCTTGTTGCCCTTCAACTGAAAATTACAATCAAAAGCCACACAATGTGGCATCATATCAGTATTTTATTTTCCGAGTTGTGCATTCTGAGTTGTGTTGCGGTAAAAATAGCAACAGGTAGTGCCAGGAGCTCACCGAGTGCAACCATTTCACGTCAGCAAAATAACGGCAAATCGTAAATCTTTATTGGCTTTCCTACTACATATTTTAGTAAGAAACATCACTGACGTTATGTTAAGCCATAGAAGTCTCAATACCCAGGGTTCCCTTTAAGAGTGCTTTAGGATTAAATGAGGTACAAAAGTGTACATTTAGAAATGTACACCCCAGTCACAGTTTTTGTACCATTTCTTCTGAGAGTGCAAGGTCTGCAAGCCCCAACAGTTTATATTATTTGTTGACTCCCATCAATCACGGCCAAGGTTCAAGATTCTGCCCATGGCTACAACTTCATCACCTTAACAGTGGTGAGAGCTGTATTCTCCTCATCGTTCGTGCAGTCCAAGTCCTCGTCCTCTCCATCCTCTTCGTCAAGTTGGAGGCTTCCCGAAGAAAAGCGTATGCGTGCCAGCGGACCAGAACGTACCACTTTACCAATTGCAGGAAAGTAGGGGTAGAAGGTGTCTGAATCCGAATCACTATAGCTACCTGTGCCGAGAACGCATAAAGAAGTGGGTCTTTCCGGGAGAGGGGCAGGACTTAGAGGAAGGTAGGTGGGCCTGGTAGGAACCTGGTGTCGAGAAAGGTGCGGATAATATCCCAGCGGGCGATACTCGGAGGCGTAAGCAGCGGCATTTGAGGCAAGTGTAGGTCGTTGGAATTTGAAGTCTGGTTGGCTCGAGGCTCGACGGGGCAAGCCGGTTTGAAAGGTGGAGTCGTCACTGTAGTGGCCCGCTTCCACTCTACTCAAGTCCAGTTTCCTGTTCAACCCAGCTCTAAGTCCTAGTCCTCCTCTAGGGTACAATCTTGATTCTCCCTGGCCGGCGAGACGGAGCCTTTCCTGCTGCTTCTGCAGTTGTGGTGACAAGCAAGAGGACGGCAAGGACGAGTGAGCAATTTGTCTAGGCAAGTACTGCAGAGGCACATGGTTGTGATGGGTTTGAGGGAGGCGGTCTAGGGATGAGGACGTGTGGTCTTGCAGTAGGTACGGGTGAGTGGCGAGCGGGAAAGTTGGCAGGACTGGGTGGAACTGTAGATGGGGCGTGTTAGGATAAAGGAGCACTAGATGTTGGGTGCTAGGAGACAATCGTCTCTTCGCCTTTTGTCTCTGAGCTCCTCTACCACGATGTTCGGCTCCTGATGTGGAAAGGGAACGGAGCTTGGGTGAGGCAGAGTTGCTTGAGAAGGCAGGATTTCTTGACAAGGGCCTGGATCGTTCCAGCTCATTAGCGAACATGACTTCCACAGCGGATAGGCTGCGCTTTGCTACGCCTGTCTGTTCGCTGTGTTGCCCAGCAACAGTTGGGTCGGGAGGTAGATGCTCATACAGCTATGTGAGAAAGAAACAAATGTGAGAAACACGATCCAAAAACACATCTGAAATGTGAGTAACTGGTACAATACCTGCTTAGAGACGTCAGTCAGTATGTCAGGAGACGATCTGCACTGTCGAGTGTCATATTCAGACTTGCAATAGCTTCTGAAAAAAAAAAATGCAAAAGAGGTTGTAGATGCAGTGAAAAACAAACCACTACAGCACTGCCCAATTTCCTAAAGACTCTAACCTTGTAACTTAAAGGTGAAAATGTTAAAACACATTGCAGTTTAATCTGCAAAGACAACTTTAAACCATTTCTAGGATGATTTTTCCTACACGCCCAGACAAAAAAGTACAAAAGCTGTCACTGGGATGGTAACCTTTTATGAGGTACACCATTAGTACCTATTTGTGACCCTGGACCACAAAACCAGTCATAAGTAGCATGGGTATATTTGTAGCAATAGCCAAAAATACATTGCATGTAATTATTGAAAAATGATTTTTCTTTTATGCCAAAAATCATTAGGATATTCAGTAAAGATCATGTTCAATGAAGATATTTTGAAAATGTTCTACCGTAAATATATCAAAATTAATTTTTGATTAGTAAAATGCATTGCTAAAACATAATTTGGACAACTATAAAGGTGATTTTCTCAATATTTGGATTTTTTTTTGTACCCTCAGCTTCCAGATTTTCAAATAGTTGCATCTCGGCCAAATATTTTCCTCACCTAACAAACCATACATCAATGAAAAGCTAATTTATTCAGCTTTCAGACTGTGTATAAATCTCAGTTTCAAAAAATGGACCCTTATGACTGGTTTTATGGTCCAGGGTCACATTTTACCCATAATACGTGCATTTTAGCACCTTAAAGATACAGATTTGTACCTAAAGTGTAAAAATTAGTAACTAAATGGTACATATTAGTGACTTTTGAAAGAGTCCTGCCACAGTGACAGCTTTTGTACCTTTTTCTGAATGTAAAATCTATGGTGCATTTGATATTGCTTTGTTGGTTCATGTCCCAAACTGTGCAACTGACTTGTGGTCCTATGGACATCACTTGTCCATTAATGACACTCTAGGGTTAGGTTTCAGATGTGTGCTCATGAGGGCCTTTTTTGGAGTGGCTAAACACAGTAACATTGACTTAATCATTGATGTTATTTCAGGACTACCTACTTGTCTAACCCAACAGAGTGTTTGGGAAACAATTGTATAATTTTTGCTATGCTATTCTGATGCATGAATGTATTCCCCCAACACCCAGCATAACATCTTACCTTTCAAAAGGCAAATGTTTCTTGTCTCCAGAGCCCACACACTCAAGAAGCTGCTTCTGTGTCCTGCCACTACAATACAACAATTGTAAGAATAAAGAGGAAAGTGTTACTGATATGCTAACAAAAAATATATCATCAAGCCTTGTTCACTTTCTTCCTGCAATTGGATGCCCTAACTTTATTTGTGGGCTGCATAACTGGCCAGAGCTTTTAAAAATTTGATGGGTTGGTATATACCACTGTTCAAATACTGTTCAGATTTGTAAGCATTTTTGAAAGACATCTTTTATGCTCACAAAGGCAGCATTTATTTGATAAAATACAATGAAAGAAGTCATATCATTACAATTTGAAATAATTATCTATTTTTATTTATTACTGTAATTAAGCTGGATTTTCAGCATTGTTACACCAGTCTTCAATGTAATTTGATCCTTCAAAAATCAGTCTAATATGCTGATTTGTTGCTTAAGAAACATTATTATTAATGTTGACAACAATGCTTGTGGAAACAGTGCAACATTTCTTTTAGGATTCCTTAGAATGTTCAAAAGAACAGCATTCATTTGAAATGTAATTTTTGAAACAGTGTCCTTTCTGTCAATTTTTGATGGATTTAACGCATCCTTGTGGAACAGAATTATGAAACTTTTTAACATTACTTCATATTACTGTAAAAACAAGACGCTATTCTATTTTGACATCTAATCTGTTTTTGTGCAGTTAAAAGTGAATATTCTCATTTACATATAAAATCCAGCAGTGCATTATCATATATTGATCTAAACAAGATCAATGATCATCAATACATGAATCAAACTCACTCAGAATGCTGACAGTTTCCACACATCATTTTTATTATATGGCTGTATGTGAGCAGAGATATATCATATAGAAGACTGAAATCACTCACAGTGATATACACTCAACTATAGTATCTGATTATATTGCTACATCATCTGTTCATTCACATCAAGTTTGTCATATCACTAGATACACCCACTTTGTGTTGCCAGTGGTTACTGTCATTCATTTTGCCAGTTATCATCAGCTCTCAATAAAGTCACTGTCAGGGTGAAAGCACTTTCACACATAAACCAATGTCTAATGTCTCTTGCTGTGTGTTTAGCAAAGAAGATTAGATGTTTAATATCCTCATTACAATCCCTCAGACGGTTTATGGAAGATGATTAGGAAGGATCATAGCATAAAGTATCATATTAAGACATCTGGGACTTCTCATTGCATTCCACAAAATCTCTCACGCACCTGTATCTGAAACTGGATCCTTTGCTGGAAAGAATGGACTTTTGATGTGACTTGGGCTCTTCGGAAAGTCTGAAGAAAGCATGATACTCCACACACATCTTCCAGAATGCCTTACACACATCTCTGCTGGCCATGGAAAACTCAACAGTGTCTCTCCTTGAAGGCTAACACAATAAGAGTCGAGAGAATAACAGATGAGGATATTACTAAACATTCCATGCAGCGGTTTCAGCCTCAAATTAAATGCGTTCCTTTTTATGCTATCTTATTAGAAATACATTCCTAAATTTATAGAAATCGTTAAAATTAAGTATCTGTAATTTCACCACTTCGCTGGTGTGGATTATTTAGGATGATAAACAAAAGTTGTGCATCTGCCTTCTTGCATTTCACGTTGTTTATCTTTCTTTTATTTTCTACCATGCTGTTGTCTCTCATGATAAATAGCTTGTGCTGCTCCTCATTTGTAAGTCTGCCAGCTTTGTATAAGAGTGTGTGCTAAATGACTAAATGTAAATCTAGAAGTCAGCACAATCGTTGCAGATTTAATATATAAAGAGAAAGATTATTTCACGTGTTGCTGAGGAACTCTTGTGTTCTTTTCCCCACAGATTCCAATGTAAAAAACAGCTGTTGCTATTGAGGGATTGTTTGTGTCTCACCCCAGTCTCAGTGTGGAGTTTGATGAGGAAATGTTTTCTCTTGAAGCTCAGCTTTCGGATCTTGGCCCAGCTGAAGGTATTGATCTTTGTGTTTCCCTGATAATAGCACAAAAGTAAGAGAGAGTTTACATTACTAAGATGCATTCAAGGTTGTTGTGTATATATATTTTTCCAATTAGAAAGCTAAAGCCTAAGCATGCATTTTCGTACAATACCTGAAAAACGAGTACTCCCATATGTGTGACAGCGAGGTTGATCCTCATGCCTTCTCCATCATGAGCAGGGTGAGGGCGGATCCCGTACATGTCCATTTTCCGGGCAACCTCCAGCAAATGCACATCTGATTCAGCAGGAGTGTGACCTCTGAGCACAAAAAAACGAATTATGTAAATGGACAAAATTTTGAAAAGTCTGTCATATCATGTACATTCAGTGCTGGGTAGTAACTAATTATATGCAGTGGATTATGTAATCAGATTCCAAAAACTAAGTACTTGGAATTAGATTATATTACATTTTAAAATACTCATAATCACTAGTTATTTTTTATTGATTACATGACTACATGCATGGGTATATTTGTACCAAAAGCCAACCACAAATTCCAGATTTTGTCCAAAATATTGTCCTATCCTAACAAACCATACATAAATGGAAAGCTTACTTATTTAGCTTTATAATGTATAAATCTCAATTTTAAAAAAATTGACCCTTACGACTGGTTTTGTGGTCCAGGGTCACATATATTATATATGCATGTTAATGGAAATATTATAATTCTGGTATACTTGCATGGTGTGTAGCTGTATGTTACCTGTGCTTTTTGTGAAAGCGAATGATTTTGTGGTCCAAGTATTCTTGGTTTGGCACATATTGCTTATTTTCAAGATGATGAGCATCCAATTCGTCGTCATAATCCCCGATTTCTGCTACAAATGGGGACAGAGAAGGAAAAGTGTAGTTTATAAGATAATCAAACACAAAGATATCAAAGCTTTGTATTTTGATAGCATGTAAACTTATTAGTGAGGTGAGAGAAGCTACCTTGCAGTATATGAGAGACCAGCAGGGCGGCGCTGTTATCGTTACAGGTAAGGCTGCCATTTGACAGATCCTGTTTGATCTGAAGGGCAAACAGATACCTGTATAAAAGAGGCAGCAGTCAGACTGAATGCATATCACCTATCACAATCTATTTATCTGCCTATAAATCAGATAATCATGTGCGTGTGATTTACCTGGTTAAGCCTCTTTGCAGCTGCCCAGGGTCAGGAGGGAAGAACTTTACTATAAAGTGAAACGCCACATCACTAATACCTATGGGTGGGAAGCACACAATCTTATTTGACCCATAAAATATTAAGTCTACTTTATTAATAAGCTTAAAGTCAAAGGATCAAGTGGATGGTCATAGTCTAATGGTTAAGCATTTCTATAATAATTAAATGGTTCAATCCAAAATAGAACTGAATCAATAATTGGTGAATACTGACTTCTAACATATTTTAATAAGGTCTACAGTTAGCATCGAGGGTAGGGGAAAGTGGGGTAAGAAGTGCCAGGGGATACATTCTCAAGATACAGTATTTTTAAAAGTATGTTCACTTGCAAAAAAATTTAGCTGTTCATGTAGTTGTCTACATGGCCAGTATAATGAGTATTCTATGATGACATCTCTCAGAAGGTTTTAGCATCGTAATGGATATGACGAAGGTAATATATTTGGTCTTGGTGGAATAGATCTGCTACGCTGCTGAATTGCTGCTGCTGTTGGTTATTGCTGCTGTTGTTGTAGATTATTACTGCTGCAAAGCAAGTACTGGAACTTGCTACTGCCAGTTCATACACCAATACAGTGCTGTGAGTATTTAAGACATACTTGTTGCATTTGATAAGGATTACACAGGGAACAGCATCAAACATGATGCATCACTGAACATTAACTCAAAGCATTATCAAACAACACCTGTGTGAGAACACAATACTGCTTCTGCAGAAATAGCATATATAATACCCTGAAGCAGATCTATACAGGTGGAGCTGGGGAGGTGGAGGGTTTCAGGGGAACTCTGAAAGTGTGCTGCAAAATGCTCTAGTGAATGCTAACCAGCCATTTAAATGTAAAGCAGCAAGCTTATTGGCTGCGTATGCAACATGAACCATTCAGCTAGTGCCAAGTAGTTTACCACTGTGGATATCAGCAGTTTGCATTAACGACCCATCAGCTTGTGCCATCTGGAGTTTCATGACAGAACTTGCCATTTATGTCAAAGTGTTTGGGGGCAAAATGGACCACTAAATTGTTGAATCACTTTTTAGCCCTATTTTATGGTTCACTGTTGTAGTTGCTCTTTTCTGATTTATAGTGATAGCAGATACCCTGAAATATGTGACCATGGGCCACAAAACCAATCAGAAGTGTCAATTTCCATTGATGTATAATTTGTTAGGATAGGACGATATTTGAAAATCTGTAATCTGAGGGTGCAAGAAATCAAAATATTGAGAAAATCGCCTTTAAAATTGTCCAAATGAAGTTCTTAGCAATGCATATTATTTTTCAAAAATTAAGTTTTGATATACTCACCGTAGGAAATGTACAAAATATCTTCATGAAACATGATCTTTACTTAATATCCCAATGATTTTTGGCATAAATGAAAATTCAATAATTTTGACCTATACAATGTATTTTGGGCTATTGCTACAAATATACCTGTGCTACTTAAGACTGGTCTTGTGGTCCAGGGTCACATATAGCCTTTTCCCTGCCAACAGTAAAACCTAACCAAAACTGGCATAGCATTCCCAATTCACGACAACTATAAGTTAGTATAACAAGCATTTGTTAAACAAATAATATTGAAAAAGTGGACCTGCAAGATGACCACTACAAAACTTACTTTTGATTTGCTTAGCCACTGGTTTCAGAAGTTCAAGCCAGACCTGTAGAAGAAACATTATCTAATTCATTTAACAAGTGGATAAAGCAACTATTTCAAATGACAGTTCACCCAAAAATGAAAATTCTGTTATTTAGTTTCAACCGTTCCAAATGATATTTTCTTTCAAACCAAATTTGAAGTCATTTTCACTAATAATCTTGCCAAGCAATGAGCTATTAACAGCTGCGACGAGATCAATGACACAATGAGTTGATCAAATTAGTCTAAATTGTGAAAAAATCATGCTGAGCAGCTTCTGACTCACTGTAAAAAGTCTGGTAGATGTCTCATTTTCAGTGAGTAATGACTATATTTCAACTTGGAATATCATGTGGACTTTATGACATCTTTATTGTGCTTTTGCATCCTTGAAGGGCTAGACTCTGTTGTTTATAATCAAGCTTTGTTATTGACGCCACTGACAGGTCAAAGGTTTTGACTCACATAGCTGCCAGTATGGTGACGAAACTCCAGGCCAAAGTACTCTTTCTCCAGGAGCTTTAGATGACCACACACCTTATTGAAGAAATCAGAGCCCAGAATCTTTCTCTGTGGGAAGATGAAGAAGAATAAATCACAGAAAAGAGATGAAAATGCTTCAAAATGGATTGCTGCCTGCATCAGTGTTACTTTTGAGTGATGTGCCTGCAATGTCACTGTGAAATTACTCCTCTGATTTGCTTCCTTCTTCCATCTCTATTACTTGACGCGGGTGGTAATGAGATGAGATTTGAGCAGAATGTGACTCTTAGAGCAACCTTCTCTGGTAATTGAATCTGCACCAACTGAAAAGCTCAAACAGAATTATGGGAAAGTCAGATGCTCACTGAGTCAGCCTCAAAATACAGGGTTGGTATCTGATGAGTGTGTTTGTGGGCACATATGTGTGTGAGGATGTGTTCTTGAACCCTGTATTTACTGTGACAGCGGGGCATTGAACCTCCCCATTATCTTGTCAAAGACAAGGAACATGAGAAGAAGATAGAGGGATAAAGTTTGGAACAAGCATGAGATAGAAAGGTTGAAACACAGACCACAGTATAAAGATAGATCTGTGACTCTCATGGCAGGGTAAAATATACAGACTTTGTAAATACTTGTGAAGACATAATGAATGCTTTCTTACTCTGTTTATTCAGAACAAATAGGATTTTTAACTGCAAATTATCATTGATCATGCACTTTAATTCAGTGCTAGCTTTACTTTGAGTCCAGAGGATACAATTTGCATCAAAATGTGGAGTGGTGCTTCTCTGTGCAAAAGCTGACACCATGATACCAAGTAGCAGTACTATTTTAATATTATTTAAAATCAGATTTATTTCAGTTAATTAAATTAAAGGGGTTTTCTAGGCTATTAAAACAAATGAAAATTCTTGAAAAAACAGCATATGCTGGTTAGGTATATTTTGAAGAATGGCAGCTGGTTTGAGCGGGTTTAAGTTGGTCCTTAGTTGGTCATAAACTATCTAAGGACCAGCTGGTTTTAGCTGGTTGCTCAGCTGCTCTAGCTAAGACCAACCTGACCAACTAAAGTAGTTGTCAAAGCCCCTTCTGAAACCAGCTTCTGCTGGTTAGCTGGTCTTGGTTGGTTTAGGCGAACATAGCTGGTTTAAGATGGTCAGGATGGTGTTCAGCTGGTTTTAGCTGGTTGGTCAGATGGTCTAGTCTAAGACTAACCTGACCAGCTAAAGAAGTGGACAAAGCCCATTTCTGAAACCAGCCTGTGCTGGTTCACTGATCTTGGTTGCTTTGAACGAACATAGCTGGTTTAAGCTGGTCAAGAACTTGTTCAGTTGGTTTTAGCTGGTTGGTCAGCTGGCCAAGCTAAGACCAACCTGACCAGCTAAAGAAGTGGTAAAAGCCCCAGTCTGTGCTGGTTAGCTGACCTTGGTTGGTTTAAGCGAACATAACTGGTTTAAGCTGGTCAGGATGGTGTTCAGCTGGATATAGCTGGCTGGTCAGATGCTCTAGCTAAGACCAACTTGACTAGCTAAAGAAGTGGTCAAAGCCCCTTCTGAAACCAGGCTGTGCTGGTTAACTGGTCTTGGTTGGTCTAAGCGAACACATAGCTGGTTTAAGCTAGCTTTACAACTAGCTCCCGTTCAGGACCAGCTCAAACCAGTTTATGACCAACTAAGGACCAGCTGGTTTTAGCTGGTTGGTCAGCTGATCTAGCTAAAACCAACCTGACCAGCTAAAGAAGTGGTCAATGCCACTTCTGAAACCATCCTGATCTGGCTGGAAGACCTAAAACCAGCCAAGCGGCTTAGGCTGGTTTCAGTTGGTATTTTCAGCAGGTATTGCTTAGACTTAAACAAGTAATAATACAGCTCTCCTCCACAAACCACACAAATCTGAAGTGTCGTTAATTTCTATACACTACTTAGGTGTAGGAATTTCGAAAAAAAAAAAAAAACCCTAACATTAGTTTTAAAAAATAATAATAGCAAGCACTACTAAATATGCTGAAATTACATTCACCTGGCCAAGTATCGATTTAAACAACAGATCATCTCTCTACAACCTCTTCTCTCAGATTTCTTGTATTTTTCAATGCCTCTTTACTAATTGCCTGTTTTGCCTGAGGATGTAGGGGAATGCTGGTGTGCTCATGGAATGAGGCCAGGACAAGCTTCTGTTCAGTGCTGGCCACGATATTTAGCCCTATTCAGACACACACACACATGCCTCACGGCCACTAACTAACTCACTCAACTCTCTGTCTTTTTTCTGTCTATCTTCCCATCCCCCTGGTTTTATATCTCACCTGCTTTTCTCTGACTGGTAGGACAAGATGGTGCTGTGTAAAAGCAGTGAAAACCCCCAGGCATGTACACACACATACACACACAGCATCCCCCATGAAGCAGAAGCAGCAAGCGGATAATGGGACATGAAATGATGCTCCTTTACAAGCAAAACACAGCTGGACCAAAAGTAAGAGAACCCCCACACACACATACTCTAGACCTGTGATGTGGTGACATAAAATATATTTACTTATTTAAAAAAAAAAAAATGAATTACTTCTTAAATGAGAAACTTTGATTCAAAGTAAATAAGTCTAAAATGTAATGTAAATAAGTGATTTAACGTCATAATTATGTATTATTCTTGTTACACCACACATTTTAAAGAAACTCTTACACTTGAGTTACCATTTAATACAGATAGGAAAAGAAACATGATCAAATGTAATTATAGGGTAGACTTCTTTTTTTTTACTACACTATTATTTCACAGGGTGAAATAATATTCACAGGGTGAAAAGAATAACATATTCTGTCCTTTTGTGACCCCATACCTTACTAGAAGCACACTATATGGGCTAAAATGAAAAAAAAAAATTGAACAACCTATAAAACACAAGTGAAAAAGGCACCATAAACAAGTAAATTATGTATGTGGCAACTTGCCCCATCATGGTATTTATGAGAACCACTGCTATAGAAACAAACATTTGTGACCCTCATAGTTACTCATAAGCCTCCTGTGACAACTTGCCCCGGCCTGAATATATATGATTTCTCACCTCCACCTCGAAAACTCTCTCGCTGTCGTCTAAAAAGATGACGCGTAATCGCAGTTTCTCATTCTTGTTCTTCTTCCGCGCAGCTGTCCTATTGACAGGTGTCTTCAGCAGCTCGAACTTATCACCCATCTTCTGTGCGTCCGTTTAGGGTTTAAGCACCACACTTTTCTTTTAAATAAGGGACAGAGGGTCCATAATGTGTGATATTATCCGTTTAATGCTTTAATGCTGTAGTGAGGGAGTTGCGCGCGGCGGTCTCGTGACGAGTGTCCACGCATCCTGTTCTTAAACTGAGCAGCATCAGCAGCACTACTGTATCTGATCGGCTACACCACACGCGTCACAATAAACACAAGTCTCTAAGTCTTCAACGCGCATAATCGCGTTATATATATATATATATATATATATTTGGATTAGTTCATCGTTGCAAACGCTGAATAAAGTCATAGAAAAACCAACGAAAAAATGCACCACATGACTTTATATTAAGATAAAATATATTTTGTATATGAAACAAATAAATACAAATATTGAAAAAAATTGATATACTGTCAAAAATGGCAAAAATTGGGGTAAAGAACAACAACACACACACACAGATCTGGGTAACTGATTACATGTAATCTGGATTACCTAATCAGATTCCAAAAATTAAGAACTTGTAATTAGATTAAATCACATTTTAAATATACTCATAATCCGACTACAGTTACTTTTTATTTTAATAATTATATATATACACAATCAGACTACAGTTACATTTTTATTTTAATAATGATTACATATTATTCCTACAGTGGCAAATTTATTGATTCTCCCCAATTCTTCTTTTTTATCTTTTAAATGTTCCTTTTAAAATAGCCTACCGCTAATATACTCTTAAAATATCTTGCGGTTTGTGGACATTCACACAGAGACCTGTCATTAGTCAGGTCATTTCACGTTTAAGAAGTGTTTCAACATTACATCAACTACTGATAAGCAATGATTAAAATGCACAAATTCATGTTATTTCTTATTCATGTAATGCAGGCATTCCCAAACTCTTTCACCTAATATATTACTTGAAGTACCCCTGAGATTTTAAAATAAATATTTTAATAATTAAGCTTCACATTTGCATGTTCACTGTTCTCTGGCATTTGTTAATTTGAAAATAATTTATTTTAATTTGACCCTTTTATGATTTAATTAATTATTAGCTATTAAATAAACTTGAGAAGCCTTGATGTAATGTAAAGTTTAATGCACTTCATGTTGTTACTTACAAGGAATTGAATATATTTTCTTACTCTTTTATATCAGTATAGTACAAGATTATCCTATTTAAATCAATGTGATAAATGAGTTAGGTCAGAAGTAATCTAAAGTAGTCTGATTATATTACCTAAAATGTGACCCTGGAACTCAAAACCAGTCATAAGTAGCATGTGTATATTTGTAGCAATAGCCAACAATATGGGTCAAAATTATCAATTTTTCTTTTATGCCAAAAATCATTAGGATATTAAGTAAAGATCATTTTTGTAAATAAGATATTTTGTAAATTTCCTACAGTAAATATATCAATACTTAATTTTTGATTAGTAATATGCATTGCTAAGATTTAGATTTTTGCACCCTCACATTCCAGATTTTCAAATAGTATCTTGGAAATATTGTCCTATCCCAACAAACCATGCATTCATGGAAAGCTTATTTATTCAGCTTTCAAATGATGTATAAATCTAAATTTAACAAAAAATGACCCTAATGACTGATTTTGTGGTCTAGGGTCACAAATGTGTACTGTTATGAATTACGTTACTAACTGCAATTATTATCATGTAGTTTGGAATCAGTGATGGACTACAAGCCAGATCTGTAGGCCTATGCAGTTTATTAATTACAATATATATTTGCCTAAATTATTTTAGCCTACCGTTTGCATTAACTGTTTTGCGTTTCAGAATTGTTTTGCAGTTTAATTTAGAATAGCAGGACATGTTGTCACCAAAGGTCAACAAGTGTTCACTGATTTCTATATAGGTTTTTGTCTTCTTTTTTCTTTCTTTCTTTTTCTGAATAAACCTACCTTGAGAAATATTTAATGGAGTGAAATGTGACAACTAGCCCTAGTCTTCCGTTCATTATTAAACGATACATAATTTGTATCATGAAAAAGTGAAATCTATTAATTTCTCCCTTTACGACAAGTTACCATACAACCGTGACCATTGATAGAAATTCTAGTTCAGAGAAACTCGTCAGCTGCAACTCGTAATATCTACCAGGAGGTGGCAGTGTTTCATAATGAAATTCAAAGCAACGGCTCTGGTAAAAACAAATACTGTAAGTGTGTAGTTTCATTTCTGCAGATAGCGTAAACAACTGTGCAGGGGAAATTAAACAACTCATTAAAACATGTCAACCTCTCTCTCAAAAAACGTCACACAACTGATCTGTTTCTCTCGTCCTCACCTTTTGTGCTCTGTATTCCTCGGCAGGTGAATGTAATCTCTTGTTTTGATACGGCAGAGCGGAACCTGTAAGGGGAGCTGAAGCAGGAGCTCTGCTGACCAGCTGCTACTGTTCCATCACACATCATCATCATCATCACACGGGCCCTGTTTGATTTTCCGAGCACCTGTCGGTCTGTGTGTTTTCCACCGTGTATTCTGAGGCCCGTGTACGGCGGCTGAGAGGTAATCGGTCTGTACGACCACCTTAACCTGTAAACTGCAACATCTGGAGAAATGCTGATTTCTGCTATGACTCTTACACATATTTTTGTCTCCTTACACAGACATTTTGTCACAGAACTGCAGTCTAAAATAATCAGACCTATTTTGGAACGTCAGGAAGATTTTTAGATTGTAGCAGCTTTACAAATGAATAAAAATTAATTTAAAAAACAGCTAAACCAAATAGTAGGCCACTTCTTACCAAATTTTACTAGTCCAGCTAACTAAGAATGTTCTCAGAACTTCTGCCAGGGTTCTTTCGAGGTTATGAAAAAGTTATTTGATCTAAAATAATGTTCTCAAAATATTAACACAAAAACATTATACATTATGTATGGGATGTATTTATACATTATGTATTCTGATTTATTACTATAAATTTTTTAGTGTTATACAGTACCAGTCAAAAGTTTTTGGACAGTAATATTTTTAATGTTTTTAAAAGAAATCTCTTCAGTTCACCAAGCCTACATTTATTTGATCCAAAATACAGCAAAAGCAGTACTATTGTGAAATATTTTTACTATTTAAAATATTGTTTGTTTGAATAAAATGTAATTTATTCCTGTGATTAAAAAGCTAAATTTTCAGCATCATTACTCCAGTCTTTAGTGTCACATGATACTTCAGAAATCATTCATGCTGATTTGCTGTTCAAGAAACATTTATTTATTATTATTATTATTATTATTATTATCAATATTTAAAACAATTGAGTACATTTTTTCAGGATTCTTTGATGAACAGAAAGATCCAAAGATTACCATTTATCTCAAAAAAGAAAAAAAAAAAACATTATACACTACCATTTTAAAAGCCTGGAGTCAATATAATTTTATTTTCTATTTTTTTATTATTATTTTTATTTTTTGGGGTTTCAACATAATAATAATAAATGGTTTTAAGCAGCAAAAGAATAAGAAATTTGAAAATTTTTTCTGAGGGATCATGTGACTGGAGTAATGATGCTAAAAATTCAGCTTTGAAATCACAGGAATAAATTACATTTTGAAATATATTCAAATAGAAAACAGTTATTTTAAATAGTAAAAATATTTTCAACATTTTACTGTTTTTGCTGTACTTTGGATCAAATAAATGCAGGCTTGGTGAGCAGAAGAGACTTCTTTAAAACATTAAAATCTTTTGACAGGTAGTGTATTAGTTTTAGATGTCTCAGAAAACATTCAAAAGTAATATTCCCATTATGTCTGCAAAATTCTAAAATGGAACATTTCCATTCTGTTGTTTGTAATCTTGACATAATTAAGAAAAAACATAAAAAAATTAAATTAAATTTAAATTAAATTTAAAATTCTAAAAAAATGTAAACATTCAGATAACAATCAGAAGTAACGTTTTCTTTATGATAACTTTATGGGGACATTAGCAAAATGTTCTCAGAACAGTTTTTTGTTAGCTGGAGGTTGAGTTATGACAGCTATGAATGGTTTTCACTATAGCTGTTTTGTATGATAGTTTCAAACACCTACCCTCTTGCGCTGTCTCTAGGGCGTGTTGTCACAAATATTTTGTAGAATGACTGTGTATTTTTTTCCTTGACAATAATAGTGGAAATGTTAAATATCTGTTAATAGTCACAATTTTAAAGGGGTATTTACGCTTGATGACTTCACATTATTTTGATAGCTTACCAAGTGTAAATGACCTCTAAGACTCCTGCAAGATGTGAATAATACCTGTAATAGAAGTGCATATAGACCTAGTTCTTTAAAAAATAAAAATAACTTCACTAAAGTAAAAAGTGTGCTTCACCTATAGCTATCTACTGATGTGTGTAAATGGCAAATTGTCTCATCCATTTGTTTCTTCCACCTTAAACTTTTTATTCCTTGTTATTACTCATTTTCCACTTGAAGGATATAAAAGCACAAATGCCCAGAAAGAGTTACTACAAAATGTCAAGGGTGTCATTTGGAAAATGTCATACACCGCCTGGCATGAGAAGGGTGATATATTTTAGAGCTCTTCTGTTAATTTAGTAAGCAGTCAGTGGTCCTCTGGTTCATCTCACCCTGGGGGTCTGAGAAAAAATAGACACTGGAAAAGGTCTAAACCATTCCAGCCACTTTGCCCTTGATGATTCATTCACCTACACACTCAAATCCATGTATTTAGCCAAACATCTGCCTTAAACTGTCTTCCCATTAGCTAATCCCCTATGGTTGCTTTTCCCCCCCGTTTGCACAGATGTCGTTTAAAGTTTAAGACCTGCATTTTCCTTTGCTTCTGGTGGTTCAGTTTTGTGTGGTTTATCATTCTGCTTCTCAAATTTGCACTAGATTGTTTGACATCCAGTGGAACAATTTTATCTAGTCAACAGTTTAAGTCAATTTAAGTCAACAGTTAGCCTTTTCTTGCAGATAATGTTGTACAGTAGATGCACAAAAGAGTTTTTCCTCATTTACGGTCATTAAAAAGTAGCTGTATTTTAATTACATTTTTTGCAAGAAGCAATCACTACCATTCTGAAGTTTTAGGTTAATAAATTAATACTTTTATTTAGCAAGGGTGCAATGAATTGATTTAAAAATTAAAGTAAAAACATTAATAATGTTATAACATATGATGTGTACTTTCAAATAAATGCTGTTCTTTTAAACTTTCTATTCATCAAAGAATCCTGAAAATGTATATTGGTTTCCACAAAAATAAGCAGTACAATTAAGCAGTACAAATGTTGATAATAATATTTTTTTTAGCTTCAGATCAGCATATTACAATGATTTCCAAAGTATTTCAGCTTAAAAATCATTGGGAATTAATTACATTTTAAAAAATATTAAGAGACTTGTTTTAAATTGTAATAATATTTATCAATAACACTATTTCTGCTAGATTTTGATCAAATAAATGCAGCCTTGGTGAGCAAATGAGACTCAGAAAACATAGATTTTAAACCTTTGAGTCACACAACACTTTATAATGTGATGAGACAAGCAGGAGATTCACATAAACAAATGTAACGTAACACTTGAAAATTAAAGATAATGACGAATGTGTATTAGAAAAGTAAATAGTGTCGAGTTAGTATGTTAAACAAGTGATTTATGAGTAAGTCATGTTACACATCTCTTAACGTCCTTCCCTGAAGAAAGAAACCTCATATGTGATCCTGGACCACAAAACCAGTCATTAAGGGTCATTTTTTTTATAATTGAGATTTGAAAAGAAAGAATAAATAAGCTTTCCATTGATGTATGGTTTGTTAGAATAGGACAATATTTGATCAAGATACAACTATTTGAAAATCTGGAATCTGAGAGTGCAAAAAAATAATACTGAGAAAATAATATTGTAAAAAATATTGAGGAAATCGCTTTTAAATTTGTCCAAATTAAGTTCTTAGCAATACATATTACTAATCAAAAAATAAGTTTTAATATATTTACTGTAGGAAATTTACAAAATGTCTTCATGGAACATGATCTTTACTTAATATCCTAATAATTTTTGGCATAAAAGGAAAATTGGTCATTTTGACATTTTATTTTTGGCTATTACAACAAATACACCCGTGCTACTTAAGACTGGTTTTGTGGTCCAGGCTCACATGTATGAAGTTTACAGGAAAATTTTTCAGCTAATGTATATGCAGCCCTCAGCTATGGCACGTCTAACAACAAAAAAAAGAGATATGGAAGTGTCTTTGAGATCTTAATAACTTGTTCACTTGTCTCACGAGACAATCACAATTCTTCTCCAGCCCCTTTACCCCTCTAGGGTCCATGTCTCATGAGAAGTCTTCCTGTGTCTTCACTCTCCAGCTGATGTCATGACCAAGGACAATGTCACAGCCTATTAAAATCGTCCACACTGCTGGATCAAACTCAGTCTTTGCTTCATAAAAGAAGTAGGTGGAGAGGGAGAGATAGCGAGAGCAATCCCTTTATCCACACTGAAATGAAATTTAAACCCCTACTGTTTTATACCGTGGAACGAACGTTAATGTGGATTCATTCTCTTTTGATTTTTAAATCTCCTTCTTCTCTTGTGTTTTAAATGAGATTACATGTCACAGCTTAAAAGACTAGACAGAGGAATTTATATGGAGAAAGAGAATCTGTTGTATGTTAATTGGAACGTTTAATGGTTCATTTCCTCAAAACTGAGCCATGTAACAGCAGAACTTGGTGAGTTTTAAGAAAATGTTTGGACAATTATGCTCTCTTAAGCAGAAATTCAAGAAAATGTATTGTCATTAACGTAACAAACACTACTTTTGCAGTATCAAGACTAAAGAACAAAAGGGCCCTTGGTCAAAACTTTGGAAATTTATTCATAAACATTTCAGACAACATGCAGTACACTATGGAAGCCTGTTTCTGCAATTCTGAGTTTATTTCTGAGTAAACTGTTTCCAAAGTTTTTGATCAAGGCCAAGTTTCTCTGAATTACATGATATACACTTGCGATTGCGAGTTATAAAGTCAGAATAGCAAGATATAAACTCATTTCTGTTTTTTTTCTCAGAATTGCGTAATATAAACTTACAATCATGAATTATGAAGTCAGAATTGCGAGACAAACTCACAATTCTGAGAAATAAAGAGTATAATATCACAATTGTGAGGGAAAAAAAAGTCAGAATTGCAAGATACAAACTTGCAATTGCAAAAAAAGTCAGAATTGCGAGATACAAACACGCAATTACGAGGAAAAGTCAGAATTGCGAGAAGTAAAAATTCCAAGTTTTCAAGTTTTTATCTCACAATTCTGACTTTATTTCTCGCATCTGTTTATATTATGTAATTCGGACTTTTTTCCTCGCAGTTGTGAGTTTATATCTCACAATTCTGACTTTTTGTCTCATAACTGCGTGTTCGTATCTCACAATTCTGACTTTTTTCTCTTGCTATTGTGAGTTTGTATCTCACAATTCTGACTTTTTTTCTCAGAAATGTGAGATATAAACTCCCAATTTTGAGGGGGAAAAACACTTATTTGCAAACCCTAACCCCAAAGTCAGAATTGCAAGATACAAAATCACAATTCTGAGAAGTAAAGTCGCAATTCAGAGTTGAACTCTGAATTTTTTTCTCAGAACTGCAAATTTATATCTTGCAATTCTTGACTTTAGGGTTTGCAACTCTGAGAACATATCAGTCTTTTTTTTTCACTTCAAAATTGGACTTTATCTCACAATTTGGAGTTTATATCTCACAATTCTAAGAAAAAAAGTCAGAATTGTGAGTTATAAACTCACAATTGCAAGATACAAAGACGCAATTATGAGAAAAAAGTCAGAATTGTGATATATATAAACTCACAATTGCGAAAAAAAAGTCTGAATTGCATAATATAAACTCACAATTGCGAGAAATGATGTCAGAATTGCAAAATAAAAACTTGCTATTTTGACTTTTTTTGTTAAAAAGTTGTTTATATTATGCAGTTCTGAGTTTATTTCTAAGAACTGCAAGTTTTTATCTCACAATTCTGACTTTATAATACACAATTGTGGGTTTAAATCAAAAGTCTGAGAAAAAAAGTCAGAATTGCTTGATGAAAAGTTCCAATTACTTTTTTAAAAAATCTTTTGGTGGAAACAGGCTTCTATACACTGGCATTCAAATGTTTGGGGTCGGTAATTTTATACATATATATATATACATATATATACATATATATATATATATATATATATATATACATTTTTTTTTTCTTTTAAGAAATGAATACTGTGAATAGCAAGAATGCAATAAATTAATCAATAATGGCAGTAAAGACATTTATAATTTCAAATAACTTTATAATCCTGAATCCTGAAAACAAAATGTATCAGAGTTAATATTAGGCAACTGTGCAAATTAGCATAATAGAATTCTGACAAATCACGTGTCACTGAAGACTGGAGTAATGATGCCGAAAATTCTGTTTTACATCACCGGAATAAAATACATATTTAAAAAAAATAAATAAATAGAGAACAGTTATTTAAATTGTAATTATTTCACAATATTACTACATTTTTGTCTAAAGAAATGCAGCCTTGATGGAGCATAAGAGACTTTTAATAAGTAAAAACATAATTTTTGATTCAATATTTGTGTGTGCTTTGTAGCTATGTATTTTTATGCTTATTAGAGTATTGTGGAGATAAAATTCTAATATCAAACTCCATCAAAATCTATTGTTTTAAGAGGTTTCATTTCCATTTGTGGTTATTGGTAATGTATGCTGTGGTCTATTACATAGAGGATACTATAATCTGCCCTGAGGATGTGGACTGTATTTGCATAAGATCTGTCTCAGTCCGTCTCACTCTTATCTGAAGTGCAGGTCTGTGTTGTTTAATTTCATAGTCGAGATGTTGCCAACAAGAAACAGAGCATTGAGTACCTGCTGAAAGCTAAACTTCTGGCAGGATACTCCTGAGATGATTAATGGCTTTGCTTATGATTTCATTAATCTATTAATACCACTGATAAGTTTCCTGCTGCAGAAAGAGAAGGTCAGTGTCAGAATAAATCTGGACACTCATTAACCCCTCAAGCCAAACCTCTGATCTTCAGAAAGGTCTGCAAAGAGAGGCAAGCGAAATGGCATCTTGGCTGGATAGAATGCTTTTAAAGAAATGTGACCCTGGACCACAAAACCAGTCTTAAGTAGCACCAGTATAATTGTAGCAATAGCCAAAAAATACATTGTATGGGTCAAAATTATTGATTTTTCTTTTATGTCAAAAATCAGGATATTAAGTAAAGATCATTTTCCATGAAGGTATGTTGTACATTTCCTCCCATAAATATATCAAAATTAAATTTTTAATTATTAATATGCATTGCTAAGAACTTCATTTGGACAACTTTAAAGGTGATTTTCTCAGACTCCAGATTTTCCAATAGTTGTATCTCAACCAAATATTGTCCTATACTAACAAACCATACATCAATGGAAAGCTTATTTATTCAGCTTTCAAAAAATTTGACTTTTTGTCTTATGACTGGTTTTGTGGTCCAGGGTCACAAATAGTCTAATGGTTGAATTAGTTCACAAAAGCCAGTGTGAATAGTTTGATCAGGCCGATTCGGTTTGGAATTTGAACTTGATCCATTCACAATGCAAATTCTTGGCCGTGTACAGTAATACATGCTACCGTCCAAGAAATTGGGTCAATAAGACTTTTCTCACCAAGTTTGCTGATTAAAAATAGAGTAAAAACAGCAATATTGTGATTTTTTTTTTTTTTATCAAAAAACTGTTTTCTATTTGAATGTATTTTCAAATGCTATTTATTTATGTGATGCAAAGTTGACTTTTTTTTTACCAGCCATTACACCAGTCTTCAGTGTCACATGAAAACCAACTGTAATTAGCCATTAAAGCCAGAGATGCTGAAGATGATTCCAAAAAGGAGAAAATACTGTAAGTTAGCAGGCAGAGCAGCTCACAACAATGCTCAAAATATAGGAAGAAAATCCTATATACTAAATTTGGGCTGGGGGTTTATGTGAATGTATCTTTCTGACTGTCTTCAGAAAAGTTGACATTGTTTCTTTTCATCTTACCTCCATATAATGATTATTAATGTAGTATAAATATATTTTGAATTTAAAAACGCACGCTGCACTCTTAAAAATAAGGGTGCTTTAAAGGGGTCTTTACAGCGATGCCATTGAAGAACCATTTGTGGTTCCACAAAGAACCATTCAGTTTAAAGGTTCTTTAAAGATCCATTTCTTTCTTACCTTTTTATAAGAAGAACCTTCTTTCACCACAAAGAACCTTTTGTGAAACAGAAAAGTTCTTCAGATGTTAAAGGTTCTCTATGGAACCATTTAGACAAAAAAGGTTCTTCTATGGCATCGTGAAGCATCTTTATTTTTAAGAGTGTGCTTTGTTTACAGCAGTAACCAAGGAAACGCTGTATCCTGCTGTTCCATTAGCACCACCTGCTGTCAGAGAATGAAGTTGCATTCTCATTCAGCCCGTCTGCTGTTTTCTTTTCATTCAGATGAATAAACAGTTTAAAAGAACATCAAGAACATGATTTTTGTAACATTACACATTTCTTTACTGCCAATTTTGATCAATTTAATGGATGTTACTGAATAAAAGTATCTTACTGACCATAAACGTTTGAACGGTGGTGTATTTAAAAAAAATAAAAATATTAGCAACAGGTCAGTGACAGCACCATTGCAATTGATTGATTAAGCTACTTTTGGATCAAGCAAAAAATAACTGCTTTCATAAGGTACCCATAAATCCAGTTGTATACTTGATAGACAGTCTAGATTAAAACAAGACAAGACAAGGTTTTTTAGATCTGTCCTATGATTGATCTTTTGGGGAATTTGAGGTTGAATACAGATGAAAGCGGCTGAAACTGTAGGTGTTTTCTCCATTATCTCATGGATCAACTTTTTCCTTCAAGTTGACTTTTTCATTTCTTCACCTTATCTGGGTGGATTTCAGCATTTTTGGCCCTGTGCCTGCACTATGCTGAAAATAGATGCTTGTGTGCATCACGCATTTATTTAGCTCAAAATCACATCCTGTTCTCTGTTTAGTAAGATCGTTTCTACATACTGCATTAGAGTTTCATTTGGATTTAGATGCAGGAGTAACTGATATTTATAGTCACAATTAAAACCTCTAGCACTTTTTGCTCCTTTTTAATTAAGGCGATAGCACTGATGGCATTGGTCTGTCGAAGATTGTAACTAAAAAGGTTTTTAGTGTTTAATCAATGCTTAAATTTGTGAGATTTTATATCAGCGGGTTTCCTTCACACATACTAATGCTATCCTTAGAGTGAATGACACTTGAAAGCAAATTCAATTAACCTTTTACACAGTTTTTCCAACGTGAAAAATAAGTAAACAATTTATGACAGAGGATGGTTTTAACACTTTTCTTTTAACATGTAATTTTTTTTTTTTGCACTGTTTATTTCCAATTCAGATTTTTCCATATCTGCTACAAAGCTTTTTAATTAAAAAGGTAACAAATGGAATAATATTATTCTAAAACAGCAAACAAATTTTAAAAAAGCATTAAATATGTAAAACATGGGCTGACAAAAAAAAAAGAAATTAAAAGGTTTGCTTTAGTGTTTGTAACTCATTGTGTTTGTGTTTTAGTTTTTATCTTCCTTATTTATTTCTGTATGTTTTTCCAATTTTAAATACAATTTTTCCAAATTATTGGAGTGTACTATACTTTTAGTTTTTGGTACTACAAATTTTTTCAGTGAATATTTACCAGCTACAATGCATTTCAACTATTTAATTTAAATGTAAATTTAATGTTATTCTAAAACTGCAAACATATTGGGAGAAAAAAAATTATTTGCAGTGCACAAAGACTTAATATTGAAATTTGAAACAGACTTTCAGCAGGCCTTAACAACACAATAAATCACAAAATTTGATGATCCTTATGGAGTACATGTAGTAAGAACATGCTACAACTTGGTCAAATAACTCCAGCTATACATACTCAGCATACCGCAATGGTTAACAACATGTTTGTCTCTGATGAGACTGTATAGCGTCGTATCACTTTCTCCAGCGTCAGATCTCAGTGTTTTTCTCATCTTTTACCAAGGCAGTGATATCTACAACTTGGTGGAAAAAAACCTGGCCAGGCATTTTTTCCCCTCTGCCTTTATGGAGAGTGAACGGAAAGCTGTAAAACCTGGTGCCAGCTCTTACCTGGCCTTCCAAACCCCGAAATGAACTTAAAGCAGAAAGATGAGTCAAAAGCGATACAACGATGATTTAGAGCCTCTCCGTGGCCAGTGTTCAGGGAGCCCGGAGGAAACTCCTCTCCTCCGCCAGGAAAACTGATGGGACGAGAGGAATCAGTGCTGGAATGATATGTTCTGTCAGACAAAGTCTAACAATAACTGAGAGAATCTCTTCTGCACCAGGGAGAAATAAAAGAGTGGAGGGGTGGAAATATTATGGTGGAAAGTAAACAAGGGCCAACATGTGGTGCAGAAGAGAGAGTACGTGTTAAAGGCAATGTAAGACAAGAACGGTCATTTTAAAACCATTTTTCGGTTACCTGAAACTTTCTTCCTCCATCACTTGCTCACTAATGAATCCTCTGCAGTGAGTGGGTGCCGTCAGAATGAGAGTTCTGACTGCTGATAAAAACATCACAAAAATCCACAAGTAAACCAAACCACTCCAGTAAACCAATAAAGATTGTGTAAAGCAGAATCTGCATGCTTCTAAGAAACAAATCGATCTTGCATCCATCATATCATACCAGAGACATGGTATGGATGGCATGGGGGTGAGCAGAGCTATTGAACTATTCATGTTATTCCTGTAATTCTGTTTCATTGTAAGATTATGTTTTTTTTATTGTTTAACTGTGTAATTTGAAAACTTATTGCGTCTTTTTGTTTCTTTTTCTTCTTTCTTTTTGCTTGACTTCTGCCTGTCTTCATTGTCATGATAATGTCATGGTTTTATCACACTCATTTCAAATGTGCAAAACACACAGTTGGAAAAACGCTGAGCAAACACTTGTAGTAGTAAATCATGCAAAATTCCAAGCTGGATTCTTTCGTCCGCCAACACCATCTTCTCAAAGTCATTTGGTCTTTATGTACTATGTGTACTAACTACATCAAAGGAAATAAACAATGGAGCAGAAGAGCGAGACGAAAGATAAAATTTGACAAACATGCACATGTATTCATGTGCAGCCATTTCGGTATGAAATTACAGTGTATTTCTGGCTACTAGTTGCTGCATTTTCACTACTTTGGCTTTTTATTGTTTTTTAAAGAAGTTTCTTAAACTCATCAAGGCTGCATTTATTTGATCAAAAAGTAGAAGTAAAAAGTAATATTGTGAAATATTATTGCGATGTAAAATAAAGTTTTTCTATTTTAATATACATTAAAATGTAATTTATTGATTTTGTGATTAAAGCTGAATTTTCAGCATCATTACTCCAGTATTCAGTGTCACATGATCCTTCAAAAATCATTCTAATATTATTATCAATGTTGGAATTTGTTTTGGAACCTGTGATTTATTTTTGAGGATTCTTTGATGAATAAAAAGTGAAAAAGAACAGCATTTACACAGCTTTTCTAACAATATACTATTCAAAAGTTTTTGTTCTTTCTTTTTTGAAAGATTAAAAAATTATTGGTTTTATTCAGCAAGGATGTGTTAAATTGATTAAAAAATGTGATAGCAAAGACTTTCTATTGTTAGAAAAAAGATTTATCTTTTGAATAAATGCTGTTCTTTTTAACTTTTTATTCATCAGAGAATCCTAAAAAAAAAGTATCACAGGTTCCAGGAAAATATTTGTCAGCACAACCGTTTGCAGCATTGATAATTTTATAATAATAAATTAGCATATTAGGATGATTTCTGAAGGATCATGTGACACTTAAGACTGGAGTAATGGCTGATGAAAATTGAGCTTTGCATCACAGGAGTAAATTATATTTTAAAGTTATTATTATATATATTATATATATTATATATATATATAATATATACAGTACAGACCAAAAGTTTGGACACACCTTCTCATTCACTCATTCAAAGAGTTTTCTTTATTTTCATGACTATGAAAATTGTAGATTCACACTGAAGGCATCAAAACTATGAATTAACACATGTGGAATTATATACATAACAAAAAAGTGTGAAACAACTGAAAATATGTCATATTCTAGGTTCTTCAAAGTAGCCACCTTTTGCTTTGATTACTGCTTTGCACACTCTTGGCATTCTCTTGATGAGCTTCAAGAGGTAGTCACCTGAAATGGTTTTCACTTCACAGGTGTGCCCTGTCAGGTTTAATAAGTGGGATTTCTTGCCTTATAAATGGGGTTGGGACCATCAGTTGTGTTGTGCAGAGGTCAGGTGGATACACAGCTGATAGTCCTACTGAATAGACTGTTAGAATTTGTATTATGGCAAGAAAAAAGCAGCTAAGTAAAGAAAAACGAGTGGCCATCATTACTTTAAGAAATGAAGGTCAGTCAGTCCGAAAAATTGGGAAAACTTTGAAAGTGTGAGAAGGTGTGTCCAAACTTTTGGTCTGTACTGTATATATATATATGCTGATTTATGATCCAAATATTCTTTTGGAACCTGTGATACTTTTTTCAGGATTTTTGATTAATAAAAAAAAAAAAAGAAGCATTTCTTCAAAATATAAATCATTTTTCTAACAATAGTGTTTTTTATCTATCTATCTATCTATCTATTTATCTATCTTTTCAATCTATCTATCTATCTATCTAATTATTTAAAATATTTTGTATAATTAATTCAAACATGTTATGTTAAGCATATTTAACATTTAATAAAAATATATAAAACATAAAAGCTATTTATTTAATAAATGTATAAAATATTCAGTTATTTTTGTACTGTTCAATTGTAACGTGCAATACTGGCACATACTGTACAGTAAAAAAATAGTTACCGTCTTACAAGTTACTTACTAATTAAGTATTTGATTCTATTAAAGATGAAAAAGGTTCACATTTTTGTGTGTTATGACAAAAAATGAACTGTCCTGTACACACACACATCTATAGGCATATATATATATTTTCATTCATCCATTTTTTGCTTAAGAAATTACTGTTAAAGCTTGGAAATGCTTCACAATAATTTACAATGTAGACACATTGCTCTACTCTCATTTAATCAGGCAAGCACAAATATTATTAGGAAAAGACATTGCTGTTTATGCGATCATTATTGCCATAGTGCTATTTTTTGACTCTGAGAAAGTCCAGTGAGCTTTGTTAAATAATTAGCACTAGACTCTGCCTAACCACTGTCTGAATTCAGCTCAGGCATATAATAACAGCGGTAAAATTGAGCTAGAGGAGACTTCACCTTTCATCAGTGTCACGTCAGGCGGCTGTCACCTCAGACTCATTTAACCAAGAGGAAAATTCATGTAAGTGTTTTTAGCATCTGCCAGATAAGCAACACATCTGTTCTCATTTGCACACAGTGACAAAGAGCTGCAGAAAATAAAGGGAGAGTGTGTCTAAGACTGAACTGTTTTTTCAAACATCTGCCAGTCATTTCTTTCTGGACGTGACAGCTCGTGACACACTTAACGTCGGCAAATCATTCTTTCAACAGATGCACATCCTGGTCGTAAATAGCAGATAATTAACGTGTATGTACTGTATATTTCAGAATTATCAAGCTGCTTTATCCTCTAGGCCGTGGTAGTCCATCCTACAGGGTTTGTTCTAGAGCATCTGGATTTATTTTTCCATTTACTGAAGACGTTTGGCCACTCGTCTGATCTTTTCTTATATATCATGTTTATACTGCTCTTTTGAGTGGCAGTTCTGTGTCTGTCTGTCTGTAAATGCATGTGTTTGAAAGAAGGGGAAAAAATGGATGAGACGGGAGTAGAAATATGGTCCATACTCTTTCTTTATTCTCTCATTCCTTGAGCCCTTGAAGTGATCTGATGCATAGCCAAAACTCTGACCGACTGACCTTGCCTTTTTTCAGTTTACAGGTGTACTATTTATTTGTTGTAATGTCATGAAAATGTAAAATCAAAAGTTTTAGACAGCGGTAATGTGGCACGTTATTTCAAATTCAGCATAACGCTTTTTTGGGGTGCGGTTATATTAATTCCCCTACTTCAATACCCCTCACTTTTCAAATCGTTCCTTCGCCACTAAATGACTGAGTGTTCAGTGTGTTTCTACAGCTCTCACGCCATTAATTTACCGTCCATTAACCATTTTAAGAGAAGCATGTCAGTCTAAGACTAGTTATACACTCTCTCCTTTAAATTGGATTTGAATGGATTAACTCCAGCCTTGTTTCCCAGAAAGCCTCATTCGTACTGTTCATAATTACATTTCACACTGAAATTTAAATTCAGGTCAAAGTGTCATTAAGGTCATCCACATCTTCCTGACACTTCATCACTATCCCACATGTATTGACTTTGGTCTATGATTCTTGAAGTTCATACTGTGAAATTGTGCTTCTCGATATCCAAAATGAGTTTTCAGACTTCCATAAATGTTGATAAACCATTTAGATCATGCAACTAAATCAGTATTATGCCAGCATACTGTTTTGTAATGGTTTCATAACTCTGCTTCAAACAAACTTCTTCCTACTCTTCACCTGTGCAGTCTGAGTCATTTGGTGTTGTACATTTGTGTTTATCAAAAGCTCATGCTGAGCTGAAGGAGACATATTATGAAAATCTGACTTTTTCCATGTTTAAGTGCTATAATCGGGTCTCTGGTGTATCTACCAATCCAGAAAACGTGAAAAAGGACAATCCAGCAACTTCGTTTTGGCAAGCGTTTCTCTGCAAGCATGTGAAAAAATGAGCTGCTCAGATTTTGCTCCCCCTGTGATGTAGTAAGGGGATCTTATTATATTATTATATTAACGCCCCTTAAAGGAGAAGTCCACTTAAACAAAGATTCACAAATAATGTACTTACCCCCTTGTCATCCAAGATGTTCATGTCTTTCTTTCTTCAGTCGTAAAGAAATTGTTTTTTGAGGAAAACATTTCTAAATTTTTCTGCATATAATGGACAGATATGGTGCCCCGATTTTGAACTTCCAAAATGCAGTTTAAATGCGGCTTCAAACGATCCCAAATGCGGTTGTAAACAATCCCAGCCGAGGAAGAAGGGTATTATCTAAAGAAATAGCCAAATATTAAATATTAAGTGGACATTTGAATTAAATGTTGTTGAGTTAATATTAAAAAAGGATTAGATGGTGCAGTAAAGTGTAAAAACAATCGTCAGGCCGTTGGCGCCCTCTGCAGGCGTTTGTTATAACGCGTAATGTACATTATGTATTTTAACAGTTTTGTTCAATAAAACCATATGATTACATGCTTTTTAATACTTTATTTGAGCTCATTATTTTTGCCTCATTGCTATTATAAATGTATATAAGTATTTTAAAGGCTATTACTTAGTTCTATTTTTATTACTACAAAAAATAATAATTATAATTATCCGATTACTCAGTTAATCATCAGAATAATCACTAGATTACTCGATTACCGAATAATTATTAGTGACAGCCATACTTTTGTCCTATTAACAAACAATTAAATCTGCTACAGATTCTAACAATAAAGCAAAATATGTTTAAGGGGATAGTTTGCCTAAAATTATTATCATTTCATCATTTACTCACTTTCATGTCATTCCAAACCTGTATGCATACATTGTTCCTTCAGAAAAGATGTTTTGAAGAATGCTGGAGTCCAAACATCATTGACTTTTATTGGACAAAAAAGGTTTTACAGAAGCAGGTCATACAGGTTTGAAATGACATGAGGGTGAGTACATGATGACAGATTTTTTTATTTACCATTAACTTGAAAGAAACTTTACATAACTGCTTATTAATGTGAATAAAGAGATGGCATGCCTGATGGGAACATAAATGTGGTCGTGTGGGATATTTTTATGGCATTTTTCTCCAAGGATTCCTCATAAGTCCCAGGAGAGGGGTGCACAGAAGTCTTTCCACAGACACATCCAGATGTGTGAGCGTGTTTTCCCAATGATGCTGAACAGATGGCATCCAAACGCTTGAGTACCTGACTTAGCCCGACCTATAAAAGACAAAGCTGACTCTTCTGTTGCCTTCTTCTTATTTCATGCTTTATTTTCTTGACATAGAACTACTGTGCACAATTTAGCGTGCATGAACAATTTAGAGTGTATTACACAGTGTGATACATGTGTGAGTGGAAATTTCTGTGAAGATTGTATTTTTTGGGGCAGAGGTTTATGGAAATAAAGAGGAGTACTTTATATCACTGATAGATAGATAGATAGATAGATAGATAGATAACACTGCACCTAAATGGTCATGTGGTGTGACAAAATATACTTTTTTTATACTAAATTTATACTTTTTAAATAGGCTAGTAGAATTTGTTTAGTGTAAATAGTAATGTTTTGACCATGTGTAAATAGCAACGAATAGCATCTCTATGTTTATACTTTTCTAAGTGCAAATAGTGAAAGAAGTTATTCACACAAAATGTAAATATAAGTTTTATGCTATTTGTGCTGTGGTAAATTTTCTGAGCAAAGTGGGCGGAGTCAGTACAAACAGCCTTTACCAATAATGTTGGCTATTTGCACTCACTTCAAATAAACACTGCCTATTAATGAATATGCATGTTTGCGGAAATTAAAAAAAAATGTTAAGAATAATTTTAAGATTGACGGATGGATGAACAGATAGATCTGGGATGTAAACTGGATGCTCGCTCAATAAAGGAGGAGGGCTGTAATTTCTCGACCTCCACTGAAGTCTTTACCCATAAATTGGAGCACATGTGGTTGGCAAAATGGAGCATCATTCTTCCATCGAGAGGCGGAGTTAACCGGACCGAGAAGCGCTCCGTTGATCTGAATTTTCACACGGGTAAAGAGAGGCGCGCAGCTCAGTGCCTCCAGTTTTTGCTCTGTTGACGCAGTTCAAAAGAGGAAGGCATTTAAGGGAGAGTGATGAGAAAGTAGAAGACCATATTAAAAATAACAATAATAATTTTACTGACCACTATGGCCGTTCCTGCGACTCTTCCGGTTCACTCTGGGACTTCTGCGGTGTCCGGTAAACTCTTCAGAACCGACCCGTTCTTCTCGAGTCCCGCGGACTCACCGCGACTGAACAACTCACTGAACGCGACGCTTCCGAGCGGCGCAGCGACAAACGAATGCAAAATCGTGGAGGTGCACGGAGTGAAAGTCGCTTCTTTTGATGTTGATGGCCAGGAGCTTATTTGTCTCCCGCAAGTCTTCGACCTTTTCCTGAAGCACCTTGTTGGCGGACTGCACACCGTGTACACGAAACTCAAGCGTTTGGATATAAACCCGGTGGTGTGCACCGTGGAGCAGGTGCGCGTCTTGCGCGGACTCGGTGCCATCCAGCCCGGAGTGAACCGCTGCAAACTCATTTCCAGAAAGGATTTCGAAGCGTTGTACAACGATTGTACCAACGCAAGGTTCGTTTGGTCAATAACTTTTTTTCTGTGTATAGTTTAAAAAATGGATGATTTGTGCATTAAACTTTGAATTGCATATAGCCCTCCTAAAGTAAATTTTTTTTAGCACTTTTTTAGTATTACAGAAATTCCTCATTTTGTTTCCTAAAAGCAGCAGGCACTGCAGTGAAGCAGAAACGTGTGAAAAAAACAGAGGCAGACTGTATTTTACACTAGAGCTGGGTGGAGGAACATAGCGTCCCGTTATGCTGCTCTTAAGTCATGTCAAATGGCAGTCGACAGAAAGCAACAAGTGGAGAACCGGTTTTGACTCAGTGGCAAATGTCCCATACGATAAAAAAGAAAGATTTTTAAAATCTAGTTTAAAACCCAAGTTCAAAGAAAGTTCTTAGCAATGGAATTTTGTCATTTCCAAAAAAAACATTTTGATATAATGACTGCAAAAATGTCAAAAGGTATACAAAGGTATCGCACCTTAAATTCAAGTTTGTGCAACCTCATTTTTTTTAGAGTGTTAAAAACTTGGTATTGATTCATTACGATTTTGTTTTTATTTATAGTTTTCTTGTGACTTCCTGCATGTTGGTTATGCCACACACTGACACTGATTTGGCAGCTAAAAGTTATTAAAATATAAAAAATAATTGCAAACAAACAAATAAATGAATTCTAAAAAAAAATATATATATATTCCTTAATGTGACTTCAAGTCCTACAAAAGATGTTAAATGACTATAACTCAAAGTGAAAACATGAAGAGTTTTTCAAGTGTCATTTCTTAATGAATTTTTGAATAACTTAAAGGATACAGCACCAACATAAGGTCCTCTAACTCCTAATATGAAAAGGGTATTTTCTTGGTAAAGCATTTTTAAAAAAGTGCTAGCATTAATACATTACAACATGCTTATCTTTGCCACGGACACCCTGGAGTACTTTCAGGGACCCCCAGGGGTCCGCAGACCCCTGAATGAAAACCCTGGCTCTAATTAGATGGAATAGTTCCGTCAGGAACCATTAGTTCTGTGAATACACATTGTGCGTCAGCTTGTGGATTTTTTGTGGCCAAAGTGTAATTGCCATTCTTTGAACCCCAGTGCATGCCTGTCCTGTTCAATCCCCTCTAGATCCTCACGTACGTGACACAGATCAATTTTCCAGTTCCCTCCGTTATGTAAGCGCATATGCATCGGTCAAGATAGTAAACTGTTTATTCGCTTTCCGACCTCACTGCTTGCTTTTCATTAAGTACATTTTGAGCATCCTGTGTTGTTTCATTACTTACATCAATAATAACAGACTTTTTCTGAACAGTGAGAGAGTGAGAGAGAAAACCAGTTAGTTTGCATTTCAATCCTAACAAAGACAATATTTGCCTGGAGCCTAATAATGTAATGAATTTAAACATTTAATTTGTGTAATAGCTTCTGTTTAATTTTAAAGTGATTAACTATATAACTGTATATATTTTAGCATGTTTTGTACAGTGCTGTGAAAACACTGGGATCATGTAACCTCTACAGTGTCAAGTTACGGTCGCGCTTTATTCACAGCAGACAATAGGTTAAAATTTGGCGCTTTGAACGTGATGTCTTAATCCTTCTCTTTGTTGCGGTCCGTTTGTGCAGGGACCATAACTGAATAGAGGGGAGATATATTGTCATATTAGGTCATGTGTTTTGAAGAAAGCTTGTCATCAGGTTTCAAAGCACCTTTTGGATACTTTCAGAGGTCTGCAGGAAATATTTTTATGGCGTGTGAAAGTCAAAACTGTTGCCTCTGGTGAAAAAAAAAGTTTTGAAATTTAAAGCTATGACTCTTTAAGGGAGTGCATCTACTAGCAGTTTTTTTGTTTGTGGATAATTATGTAGAAACCCATTGTTTGGTGGCTTTTGGTTTACGGCTGCTACTTTTGAAGCCATATGTTTGCTGGTGCACTGCTGTTAAGCTATTCATAAGAAAATACAATAAAAGTGGAATGATTCCAGCAAAAACAATATAACATTTAATTGTATTAAGAATTTAGTATTGGTCACATTTCACCTTTGTGTTGTCTGGATTGTGTTTCCTAGCAGATGGTTTACACTGCTGTGCATGAGTGAACTGCTTATTCACCTGTGACATATATTGTGGCGAACACACACATACACTCATGGTTTTATTTCTCTGTATAAACAGTGATGTCTCACCATATGTGATCCCAAGAATACAAAGGCTCAGAGTCATTTGCTAAACGTTACCATTTATTAATTAAAATTTGGAAACCAAAACATTAAGCACAATAAAACATTGCCTCAGACGCTTTTGAATCACGATTGAGTCAGTATGAAGTAATGCATGATGTAATACTGAGTCTGTACATGGGGCTGCTGTGGATGACTACTATGTCTGCTATAATATGAATGCAGAGTAGCCTCCAGGATCATAGTAATATTCAGCTTTTGACTCTGTAGTGAAGCCATTTCTATGGAAGCTGTGGAATTACAAAAAGGGTAGTTGTGGCTTTTTATCTTACAATTCTGCCTTTTCTACTCAACATTTTGCCAGATATACTTGCTAGATATAATGAACAAATGCGAGAAGTACAATAAATAAATAAATATATAATAAAAATGTAAAAAGGTAGCTGCAACTGTGAGTTTATATCTGGTAATTCTTTAATTCTGAGAAAACCGGCAGAATTATGAGATAAAAAGTCACTATTTCTATTTTTATTCCATGGCGTAAATAAGCATCCGTACATTTTTCTGTTTCAGCTTTGCACTTTGCTTACGCGTGACAGTGCGAATCCAGTAACCTGTTAATATGAGTGCCGCTGCAAATACATGCAGTGTAAAACAGGCCAAACATGGCATTATGTGCTGCTTCAAGCAGTGAGTGTGAACGACTGTGATAGCAGCAGTCATTCATTTGATTCCTTATTGAGTTGTGTTTCAGCTGAGGTCATTCAGTACATTCAGTACTAATGAGCTGCACTAGGGGTGCAGTTGCACTCAGCGAGGTTAATGTGTAGCGTGAAGTGGACATTTTGATAACACTTAATTACATTTGTCCACATCAGAGGCGGATGTTGGATGGTACGACTTCTGCGTCACCGCTTTGTGCCTCATTGTCAAGAATCAGGCTGTAAATAATACAAACTTCCTCTTTAGAAAGTTATTGTACGGACCAGGTAAATATCAGGAACATGTGGATAATAAAGCCCTTTAATCATTAGATTAGGTAGGTTCGTATAATAAACTTTAGTTGCCTGATTAGAAACGGCTTTGTTTATTTAGCCTTGATCATGAAAAAAAAAAATTTAATTAACATCTTAAACATGCAGTACACTACCATTTGAAAGTTAAAAAATTTTGATTAGTTGTGCATATTATGTGACCCTGGACCACAAAACCAGTCTTAAGCTGCACTTGAGTTTGCCTATTGTAGCACACATTGTATACATTGTATGAGTCAAAATTATAAATTTTTCTTTTATGCCAAAAATCATTAGGTTATTAAGTAAAGATCATGTTCCATTAAGATATTTTGTAGATTTCCCACTGTAAATATATCAAAACTTATTTTTGATTAGTAATATGCATTGCTATGAACTTAACTTGGACAAGTTTAAAGGCGACTTTCTCAATATTTTGATTTTTTAGCACTCTCAGATTGCAGATTTTCAAATAGTTGTATCTCAGCCAAATATTATCCTATCCTAACAAACCATACATCAATGGAAATCTTATTTTATAAAAAAAAAAGACCCTTATGACTGATTTTCTGGTCCAGGGTCACATATTTCTAAATCTAGGCCTGAATAGTCAAATTAAGCCCTTCTCTTTATTTTGTTTTCAGTTACAGTTGGTTACAAAGATTGGTACAATCTTTTATGGTCATAGGTTAGTGAAACCAAACAGACAATAAAAGCTCTAAGAGCTTTTTACTGTTTGTGGAGAGACAAGAGCTTTATTTAGCAGTTGTACCACAAAGAGAAGTTCTGTATGTTATGCCAAGCGATTAGCTGATTGTGAGGTGCTAAGTGACAGGTTAGCACAGTAAGTGCTTACGATACTGAATGAAACAGGAGGAATCTGGCATCTTTTTTTCATGACCTGACTCTTGTCTAGACGCAACAAGAGTCAGCTTGTTTTCAGACAAATGGATCCTCCACCTCGCTTGTTTTAGCCTTAGCATCATGACCTGTTTATGACTTCTGTCGAGTGTGTCATGCCTCGGTGTTTGCATTGTGGTCATGTAGACGGGTAACATGCGGATGGATAGATGTGTTGTGATAATGCTTCTCTGAAAAAAATCAACCGGACTTCTGTTGAGCCCTCTTATCTGAGTGAAGGAGATAAGCTGCTGTAAAATAGTCAGTTTCCCCTTAAGACAGTCAGGCAGACAAACGCACACACACAGGCACACTCCCTCCCCACGCTTTTTCCTGTTGAGGTGTGGATGTTATGGATGGATGTTAGACACATGATAAGCCCTCTCTTCCTACTCACCTCTCCATTAGAGGCTTGAAGAAAACAAAAATGACAAAGTGGAGCCTGACAGTATATCTTTCAAAGCCTGCTTTTTTTTTCTTTTGCCTTCCTTTTAAAGCAGCAGTTCAACCAAAAATGAAAAAAATCTGATCATTTACTTCCAAATGTTTGTTTTCTGTCGCTTGTTTTCATGTTTCAGACGTCCAAAAAGGATGCAAAAGCATTATAAAGGTATCATAATGGTAACCCATGTGCCACATGCACTATAGTATTTTTTATATGTATGACGAAACGTTTTCATGACGAAATGACAAAAACGTGCCTGTGGGAAATTTTTCGCAAGATGCGAAATATGTACCGCCATGTACATTTTGTGACATATTTGATGTGAAATGTCCACTAAGTGGCACTAAAAGAGTTATAGGTTTTTCCCCGGAACAGATGAAAGTACATATAGTACGCTTTATGTGACGCTGGTTTTGTACGTGTCACTGTAGTTCTGACTTGAAGTGACCGTTGAGTGGTGCTATAACTCTAATTCTCCGTGCAATATTATAATAATGTACCATCTGCACTACACCTAAACCTACCTGATAGTATGAATAAAAGTAAATGCTGAGGTCACGTTAACCGAAAATTGTCCGTCATTGACAGATGTTTTTTTTATCAGTGACGGAAAAATCTTAAGGCCGTCCGTCACTTTGACAGATTACACTGAGGGTGATTTATAGTAACTTCTAACTGATTTATAGTAACTTCTAACTGCAAATTTGGGGCACCAATGAAGTCCATTATATGCAGAAAAATCCTGAAATTCTTTCCTCAAAAACCATAATTTCTTTACGACTGAAGACAGATAGACATGAACATCTTGGATGACAAGGGGATGAGCAAATTATTTGTCAATTGTTGTTCTCCTTTAAAAATCACGTTTCGGGGGGAAAAATACACGTTTTTTGGCAGGATTCCCCTGGTAATATTAGCATTCCAGGATCTAAATATTACGCTATCAGAGTCGCTTCAACCCGCGGACATGAAAAACAACCCGCGGCAACAGTGTTAATGTAGCCCAATTCCTGCGGATTTAGCAACACTGAACGAGACTGCTCATACGATGTCAGAATAAAAGCCCTCTCTTAAAGGAGCCTTCACAACATTACGGATAAACCACTGATGTCACTTGGACTAATTAAATGATGTCCTTACTACCTTTTTGGGCTGTGAACATGTCAGTTGCGTTGCTGTTTATGCAGGGTCAGAAAGCTCTCGGATTTCATCAAAAATAACTTAATTTGTGTTTCAAAGATGAACGAAAGGTCTTACTGGTTTGAAACAACATGAAGGTGAATAATCTCACCTGTGTTTTAGTTGTGAAACAGTTTGTAGACTAGACGGAGTTTCACGACTGTCACTGATCTGTTGTGCAGTGTTCACACAACAGCAATTAAATGTTATTGCAGAAAGTTGTGTTCATTTACTTTTTGTTGACGTGTTAGAAAGCCCTTTGGCTGTGTTAAAATCACTGTAAGGCATGCGTCTCATGGTTTATTGCTTTATTTGACTCCTCTCTAATGTAGTATAACTCATTCCCCCAGTTTTTCCATTCTCGCCCTGTAGCACCTCTGAGAATGCTGCTCGCGTCTCTCTGACCGATCACAAGGTGTCATCCCTGACTGTGCTGACTTGACACTTTCCCGACACACATACACACACACAGGATTGTTTATTGGCTTGCAAATATGTCCTCTATCTAAAAAGGACAGAGAGGGAGGAAAGTAGAGAGAATTGAATAAGTAAATGTTTTAATATGCAGGAGGCAGAGAGGAAAAGAACGACAGGAAGAGTGGAAGAGAAAGAAGGAGAAGTATTCATGAGGTAGAGGCCGAAACTGGCAAGCAGTCAATGCAGAATCGTGGTCATTAGTGACGCTTGCTAACGTACTATAAGCGTTTACTATTTCTCATACTTTTGTGAATTAAACAAACTGGGAGTATTAAACTTTGGTGTGTAACTCATTGTATATAGCTTTAATTCATATCTGTAGCGTGACTAACTAGCTTAAATTGGAAGTAATATTCCTTTTAGGCGATCGGATGTGTAATTTTTCACCTGGCAAAATGATAAAACAAGCTGCAAAACCCTGAAGAAAACCATTACACTGAGAATGGAATTAAATATAATGTAAACATATGTTTACAGAGTTCACTATTTTAGAACGGATCATAAGTGTGTTATAAAAGTAAATAAATAACACTCATGAACTTCTCATGGTTATTTTGTCTTTTGTAGACATTTCTATATTTACTCAAGCATTAAGAAAAAAATGCTTTAAGCCACCAGTTGTTGTGCCCCCTTTCCTCTTTCACTCTATGAATAGAAATCAGCATTTATGTTTTCTGTTTGCTTCTCTGATTCTTTTTAGAAAGAGAATGAATGAAGTCTTTGTGTGGTGAAGAAACAGAGCAGCAGATAAACTGTGCCTCTCTTTCTGTCTCTCTCGCTCTGTCCATTTCCTCCTCTGCTTCTAGCCTTCATAATGCATTTACTGTCATTTAAATGCATATATATATATATATATATATAAGTCTCAGATTGTCTACTCTGATCTCTCTTTTTGTCTTTGTTATTTTTTGTTATGGCCATTTCTTTGCATTTTTTTCCCTCTGTCATCTCCTTCCTCCCCAGCTCTTCTCACTCAATTGAAAATGAGAGACTGTAATTAGCTCGTCTGTGGTCTACACAAAACCAGCCAGAGAAAGATGGAGCTATTGTATTTCTCAGAAGAAAGTCAATAGATGTCATTGTGTATGTGTGTATAAATGGGTGTGTGAAGGTGTGATAAAGCTTGCGTGTGTGTGTGTGTGTGTGTGTGTGTGTGAGCGTTTGTTTATGTGTGTGCTGCCTGTCTATCCTTATTATCATACTTGATAGTAGCGGGGAAAAGAGGCAAAGGACTACATAAATTCAATACTTAGCTCAAATGAAAAGAAAGAAAGTAAAGACGACAACCTTGACCAATCAATAAAGGGAGGGATTCCCTCCAGACCTGAGCACTATGACATCATAGTAGAAAAAGAACAGAAACAGATGCTTTGTCCTATCAAAGCGAGTCAGTTCAGGTGTTTCGTGCAACAAAGCAGGTTGATTATTATTTTAAAATGTAAATATAACTCTAAATATGTTTGTATTATCTACTATAGTACAGGGAGATATTGTTTTGTATAGGTTGGTAATAGTGCTGGGTAGTAAATGATTACATGTAATCTGGTTACGGAATCATATTACAAAAATTAAGTACTTTACATGTAATGCATGGATTCCTGACCTTTTTTTTGTCAGCCAATTCTCTTTCACTTAGTATATTTATTTAATTCCACCCTGAGATTTTAAGGTAATAAGTTAATAATTAAGTAACACATTTGCGTGTTGGTTAATGGTCAAATGGTATGCAGGTAAACAAATTAATTATTTAATATTTTTAGTAAGTGTTATATTTTTTGGATTGTTGTGATTTTTTTTAATTTTACATTTTTATGATTTAAAATAAATAAATAAATAAAATAAAATAAAAATTTCTATAATAAAATTATATTTGCTACAACAACAACAAAGTCAAGTGATATTCTTTAAGGTGTTTTTTTTTTAGTTTTTTTTTTTTTTTTTTTTTTGCAACCTTATTGACAATTAAGACAAGTAACTCCCACAGAGAGGGAATAAAAAATAAAAAAATAAAATAAAATAAAATACATTTGCCATTATAAAATTACATTTGCTATAATATAATAATATTTGTTATAAAATGACACAATTTTTTTAATACAATACATGCATACAATACATGAGTCCAGTAATATTCTTGGCATCTGTAAGATGTTTTTTCAAAGTGTTTTGTTTTTTGTTTTTTTGTTTTTTTTGCAACCTTATATACAATACAATTAAATAATTCTCTCAGAGTGAATAAAATAAAATAAAATAATAAAACAAAATAAAATAAAAATTGCTGTAATAATATTGGTTATAAAATGACACCTTTTTTTCAGTCAAGTGATATTCTTGGTATCTTTAAGGTGTTTTTTTCAAGTTTTTTTTTTGCAACATTATTTACATTATTTAAGACAATTAAGTAACTCTCTCAGAGTGAATAAAATAAAATAAAATAATAAAATAAAATAAAATACATTTGCTATGATAAAATATTTTTATATTTGCTATAATATAATAATATTTGTTATAAAAATGACAGCCTTTTTAATTCAATACATGCATTCAGTCAAGTGACATTCTTGGTCTCTTTAAGGTGTTTTTTTAATTTATTTTCTTTTATTTTTTTTTATTTAAAAAATAATATTTTAATATTTTATATATTTTTTTTTTATTTACAGGACAATTAAGTAATTCCTTCAGAGTGAATAAAATAAAATAACCCTTTTTTAATACAATACATGCATTCATGAGCTTTAATGTGATGGAAAGCAGTGTTTAAGGTGTGTAATTTCCTGAACAATCAAAAACAGATTCAGTGTTTTGAAAGTTTCACAGACCCACAGTGTTTATGCTTATGAGGGAAATCAACCAGGAAATGACTAACATATTTTTAATGGTCCTAAACATGCTCTTAATGATCGTAAAATTAAACAAATATGCTTATTCTAGTTATTTTATATAAGACATTTTTTCCTTTTTATTTTGGGTTGAAATGTGAACCAATTATGTGACATGTTTCTGAGAGATTCACCCTAGCAGTTACAGTTAGTGAACATTTATGGATGTAAAGAGGAACTGCAGCAAGACCTATGGTCAACGCCTATGACAGCTGTTTGATATCTATCAAGGCAATAAATAGCAGTGCTACCCTCTCTTTCTGTATGTGTGTGTGTGTGATTGAAAAAATGAATAGTTGTTGAACTGTGTGTTAGTGTGTGTGTGCCTGAGCTTTAGTAATATGTCTTTGATCTCTGGGGGAATCCTCCCTTGTCCTCCATCTGCCACCAATCATAGTCGATGACAGAGTATTGATTGAGAACAGGTTTCCATAGTAACAGACTCTTGGGTGTGGTCTGATATATGTTTTATGCAGAGCTCGTCTTTGATAAAATGTAATATTTTCACCTACACTCTAGAGTAAACACATCAATAAATAGTCATTTTGTGTTCACAATGATACAGCAAATATCATCAAGATCTCATACAATAGCCCTGCTGTATGTATCTGAGCGAACATGTTTAATGAGATTAGATTAGAGTAGATAATACTTTATTCGCCACTACTGTGGAAATTCATCTTCACAAACAAGACTACATATGAATGAAACATTATGTATTACAAAAAAAAAAAATGCATAGCACAATGTCCTTTAATTTAAAATGATTAAATATATGAAAAATCATTTTTTCACATATAGACAGCACTGAAAAAAAAACATTAAAAATGATGGTGTTACTTTGAAACAATTTTCACTTAGAAAATGCTAATATTTCACCGAATTGGCAAGTAATAATTTTAATTTTAAACTTGAAATAGAAAGTAGAAAAACTGAAATTGTAAAATTTTTGTAAAAAGTACAATAATAATATACTTTGATTTTTTTTTTTTACATTGCAAAATTACATGAAGATTTGGTCAATTGTTTTGCACGTTTTAAGATGTTTTTATAGAGATAAGCAACTTTCAGACATAATTGTTATTATTATTATTATTATTTACATTTGCAGGGCTCACATTAAGACTAAATTGCACTTTCTAAAAACACACTCTTGTTTTGTGATCAGAATTGATAGCATGCTCATATTTTGCTCATTTAAATTTCATTTTTTTTAAGAAAACAGAAAATGATCTAAAATATAGATTAAAAATGTAAACAAAATACTAAATATGTTACACTGTAACATTGTACATTGTAGTTTAACATTGTATATATATATATATATATATATATAATGTACTCCAATAAGTTTTATTTCCAACTTCGAAAAAACATTTACATTACGTAAATATTTGTTCCATTGTTTTGCATATTACCTTCCATATATATATATACATGCAACTTTTGTGAGAAGCATTATAAAAAAGTATTATAAAATTCATAAAAAATGCATAACGCAACGTCCTTTAATTTAAAATGATTAAATATATGATAAGTAAATATAATAGATGTCAATATATGTTGTTCTTTAATTGATTACATCATTTTGGTGGATTTTTTATTTTATTTTTCACATATAGTTATAGATAATACTGAAAAGGAAACAAAAATATTGGTGTTATATTTATTTTGAAACAATTTTCACTCAGAAATGGCTAATATTTCACAGAACTGGCAAGTAATAATTTGAATTAAACTGGAAATATTGACATAGAACGACTTAAATTGTATTTTTCTTTTGGTAAAATGTACTCCAATAATCTGTTTTATTTATTACTTTGAAAAATATTTTTTTTACATTGCAAAATTACATAAAGATTTGGTCCATTGTTTTGCATGTTTTATATTGTTTTTATAGAAATACTAAATACTAAAGCAACTTTCAAACACATATATTATATACATATATATATATATATATATATATATATATATATTTTGCAATGCTCACATATTAGACAAAAAGAAAATAGAAAATGACCTAACATATAGATAAAAATGTTAATATGTTACATTGTAACACACAGTAGTTTCTCACCATGCAACTTTTGTGAGATCAATTTATATATGCACAAAAATGTTTACTAAATATTTATGAACTAACCAAAACAGTTTTAAAAAGTACTATGGTGCAGTTAAAAAAGTTTTCATGATTGTAGACATAACTGGCATATTAATTCTAATCCGTATAGGATTCTAAATGCAAATGTGCCAACTCTTTTTGTTCCCTGCGAATCAAACTCATGACCTTGGCATTTGTCGCATCTTGCTTTACCTGTTGAGCTGCAGAAATGCAGTCTTTTCTGTCGCCACGATGCTGGCATGACTGGCTCGTTCAGCCGGTGTGTTTCCAGTGCCTACAATCAGTTATTTTTATGAGAGTTTGTGTGCACCAGTGACCTCTGCATGACTGCATCGCTTCCATCAACGGCTCATCCTGTCGTTCACCAAAAGAGAGGGATTCTTTTCTCTCTGATAATACAGAACAAAAGAGCTGTTGTCAGTAGATCTGGATTAGCTTTTTTGTGTTTCCGTGCGTGTGCACAGAAAGACAGAGCGAGGGAAAGAGAGGGAGAGAGAAGTGGTATCAAGAGATCAATGAATGAGCGTCTCCGAGAGCTGTATTACTGTAAGCTTTGTAAACAGCGTTCTTCCTTTTGTCTGTGCTTTTAAGAAAGGGGAAACCATTCACACCCCCGTACATCAACACACCGTCCCACACACACTGCACACATTCCTGTTAGGCTGACACAGCGGGTTAGTGGATGTATAAACATTACACACCGGGATGAAAAGAGAGATACGAGCAGCTGAACTGCCGTGGAAATGCTTTTTTCCCCCTTTCTCTCTCTTTCTTTCTCTCTGCTGGGATTCATCCGCATATGCTCGTGGCTCTTTTAGGCATCAAACTAATTAAGCGTGCAAAAAGCATACACGATCCTTATTGTTTCAAAATCGCATTGCCTTATTAAATTTGCGCTGTTTAAAATCTAAACTGCTGCTGAGCCTGTGTTAATGTTCAGAGATTTCAAAGGGGCCGTATTAGAGAAAACAGGATTTTCCTTGCTCTTTTTAAATACAGGAGTATTACATTTTACTGCGTAACTCGCCCTGCACCGTTTATCAAACAGACATGAATAACTGCAGGATTGTTGAGGAGAACCTGAGCTATTACTTTCAAAGAGATCTGACTTCTTGGACTAGCAATAAAAAGAATACAAGATTCCATAGACTTCAGTTTGAAGCAGAGACCCAAATCATACATGGACTTGAATGTGTGCTCTTTTGACTAATAAACTACCTAAAAACACCTTAACAATCAATCGGAATCCCTTGGCAACTGCTTGGCAACATACTAAAAACTACTCAGAACACCTTAGCAACACCCTGCAATCTTCCACAATACCCTAAAATCGTCACAATGAGTTTCACGCAGGCATATTTTCATATTTCCTCCAGAAAATGTAAAAGTTTAAACAGTTCTTTCACAAGGTTTGTGGTTGTGACGTCAGAACCACAAGGATATTAGACTCCACTATTTCATATTAATGGCTTTTCAGCATTCACAGACTTAATGGATTTAATTTAAATTTAATTTAGTTTAGTTTAGTTCAACTTTATTGTCTAGTCTTAGCTGAAGATTAGTCTTTGGTCTCGCTGTGCATACAATAATGACAATACATATAGCAAAAATATTGATTTTGCAGATTAACTGCGATTAATTGAACCTGATCTCATGACGAAAACGTACCTTTGGAAACGCTTTCGCAATATGCGAAATATATACCGCCATGTATGTTTCGTGACATTCGATGTGAAATGTCCACTAGGTGGTGCTAAAAGAGTGTTCGTTCTATCTCCAGAACAGATGAACGTACATATGGTATGTTTTATGTGATATTGGTTTTGTCCGTGTCGCGACTTGCTGCAGTTCTGACTTACAGAAAATGTACTTACCCCCTTGGCATCCAAGATGTTCATGACTTAATTTCTTCAGTCTTAAAGAAATTATGTTTTTTGAGGAAAACATTTTAGGATTTCTCCATATAATGGACTACTATGGTGCCATGAGTTTGAACTTCCAAAATGCAGTTTAAATACAGCTTCAAACGTGTGGTTGTAAACGATCCCAGCTGAGGTAGAAGGGTCTTATCTAGCGAAACGATCAGGTATTTTCATTAAAAAAATACAATTTAAATACTTTTGTGGAGCTTTTGTGGTTTTTATGGACAGGACAGTAGAGAGATGACAGGAAAGTGCTAGACAGAGAGAGGGGAGTAGGATCAGCAAAGGACCTGGAGACGGGAATCGAACTCGGGTCACTACGAGCATAGTTGTGCTATATGTTAGCGCACTAACTATAAATACGTATCTATGACTATAACTCTAATGCTCTGTGACGATTTAAATTAACATACCATCTGCACTACACTACACTACACTACCGAAACTACCCGATAGTATGAACAAAACCGAATGTGACGTAAAAATGCAGTCTGAAGCATGCCGTTCTAGCTTGTTTTTCGATCTCTCATCTTTCAGCTCTTTCATCGTGAGTCATGATTTTCACGGGATTCGTAACAAAGATTCCGAAGAAGTCCAAATGCCGGTTGAGCTACCGAGCAAGTTTGTTATGTCTGGAAAGTGTAATCACAGCTGTAATCATACCTGTTTACAGAAACGATTACACAAGCGCTGTTTTACTGTCTCTACTGTTCATTTCTGTTGGAAACTGCAGTGATATGTACTTATTGGTATGTATTTTGCATCTTGCGAAAAAGTTCCCAAAGGTATGTTTTCGTCATGAGATCAAGTAGGATTAATTGCTGACAGTTCTTTTTGGAATTTTTGGTTATCATCAAAAATCAACTGAAATAGTCAAGTGCTATATTTAAGTGAAAATGAAAATTTGAAGATTTGAAATTTCATGTGTTAAATTTTAAGAATTTTAAATTTGGAACATTCTTTTTTTTATTAGTTTTATTAATGTTATTTGGAGAGTTAATTTCCAGTTCAGTTTGAGCATGTCTGTATTTTTATATTTCTTTTAGTTTCTTTTATTTAATAATTCTAAAACATTTCCATTGTTGTTAGTTTCGTAATCAAGTTTAGCAATATTTTAAATTAGGTGGAAAATTCAGTTTATGTACTTAGAAAAACTTTCAGCCCACAACCGTTTTTTAACTAACTTTGTGCAAATTTCCATTTTTCGAATTTGTACAATCTCATACATATATAGAACAAGTTTGGCGGATTCGAACTCGGGTCGATCGGAAAGTCATTGCTGCGCAATTACCATCTATGCCAATGGAGCTGTTGTTTAACAGGCATATTTTGTAATGTTGACTAGCTCAACCATACGTTAATGGGTGGAGTTAGTGTAAATAGCCTTTGCCAACATTGCACTTAGTGTAAATAGACATTATATTAAAGAAAAATGCCACTGGTTTACTCTAGCTCACTGTATGTCAATGTTATTTACTTTATAAGTTATTCACATATGGGTTCATGATTGTTGCTGTATCAGAGGACAGATCACATTCTTGTCGTCGTCTACCATTGCCACATAAATCAATGGAGGATGTTAAACTCAGTCTGTTTCTCTGTCAGTCACGGGCCTCTGTTTAAAGGTCCTTCTCTTTTTTCTTCCACATTCTTGCAGGGCAAAAGCCCCTCAGTGTCTTTTAACCTTTGACTGCTCAGAGATTGTGTCTCTACCCCTGTGATAAACCTTAGAAGTTATAAACAAAAGCAAGACGGGCAAGAAAAGCTACCGGCTGTCCTTTCTCTTTCACCTCCTGTTACTTTCCATCACACTTACTGACTGGACAGTCTGTATACTCTGTTTCGGCTATTTCAACTGAATTCAGAGGGGTTTGTCTTTCTTTATTTGATCAGTTGGTTGTGTTATGGACGTTGGTTCATATCCCATGACTGACAGGTGACAGAGAAAAGTGCAATATAAAAGCAAGGGAAGAGCTATTGAAACAAAACAAACAACAAAAACAAAAGCAAAAAGCCTTTAAAGTTTACAAAAAACAGTTTGAGGTCAGTAGGATTGTTTTTGTATTTTTTTTTTACAAATAAATACGATAATTTAGCAAGGATGCATTCATTTGATTATATATATATATTTATGTATATATATATATATATATATATATATATTTGTGTTGTTGTTTTTTTGTTAAAAAGATAAATGTGTGTGTATATATATATATATATATATATACTTTCTCTTCACCAAAAAAATCCAGAAAAAAAAAATTAAATAAATAAATATATATATATATATATATATATATATAATCAATGTTGGAAAAATAAATAAATAAAACAATACACATTACACATATTACATTTATTATTTTAAAACATATTACAATAGAAACAGTTATTTCAAATTGTGAAAAAAAAAAACAAAACAAAAAGGTACTTTAAATCTGTAATTAATTTATTTTATTTTTAATTTCTTTTTTAAATTTTTGTCTTTTTTTCTTTTTTACTTACTATAATTTGTTTTATAAAGTGTTATCAAAATACTTTTTATTAGTAATTATTTAAATTTTCGACAGTTATTCTCAGAGAAATCCTCTCCATTGTCTGTCTCTGTTGCCCTTAATGATGGACACAATACTAATGTGTATTTACACCCTTCACAGCTCTCGTCCAGGCCGCCCGCCGAAGCGTTCCTATGGGGCCGGTGTCCAAGAAAGCCCCAGAATCCTCCACCACAGAGCAAACAGCCTTCTGTCTCCAGCCCTGCTGTCACCCACAGGTAAACGCAACCGTACACACACCCGTCTCGTTTTTCACCACGTTGGTTGTGCTGTAAATTTAGATGAGCCTCAATTTACTTACTCACAGCCCCCTTCAACACATATGAAAAGTATATGTTTAAATCACTCCCTCCTCTGCTGTCCTTCTGCTCATCTTTCATTCTCTCTCCCTTTCTGCCGCTCTGTTCGGTCATCTTTCATGCACCTTCTTTTACGGGTGACAGTGATGAATGACACACCCCAGCGGGATCACTCATCCATCTGTTCATCCCTCTCTATTTCCCTCTTCCTCTCACTGGCCAGAAGCCTCACATCCCCCGTCCTTGCTTCTCAACTCTACTGTATCACATTGATAAGGGTGGATGCTGAAAATGTGCTGAAGTCTGCCCCAAGAAATGTCTTATTTTCAACAGAATCAGGGGCGTAGCAATCATTATACCTGGAAGGGGACATGTCCTTCCCACTTTTAGACAATTATGGCTAATTCTGAGGAAACAGCGCCTTTTTTGTCAGGTAATGTCTGGAAAATACAATTAACTTTTCCACATGTTTTATCATGTGGAAAAAGGAACTACTTAACTTTCAAGAAATCATATGTCCCACCACAGACCCAAAGTACCTGAGCATTAACCATCATAGACATAGTTTTCATGGCCTATTCTTAAACTGTAACCCCCTATCCTATATGTGGTTATACCAATAGTTAAGATTAGTTAATAAGAACCAATAGTTACATTATCAGCTGTCACAATAAGTTAAGTTAGTCTTACTGTGTTTAATCTGACCATAATAACAAAACAAATTAGATTTGAGACACACACACACACACACACACACACACACACACACACACACAAACAAACACAGATAAAACCTTTAAAAGAAATAATAATTTTTAAATATATTTTTAAGTATAACTAACAATAAAATAAATGATAACAATAAAAAACAAGAATAATCAGTTATCTGTTTTTGCAAATATACATACACATACATACATACATACATACTTACATACACACACACATTTAAGGCACAATTTTTTTTACTAATAGAAAACAGTATTTTAATAACACTTTATATAAAATAATAAAAAATATAGTAATTAAAAAAGTAACAAATAAATAAATAAATAATAATAATAATAATAATAATAATAATAATAAAATACATATTCAAATTTTAAACACTTTTAAATTAATTTACAGCAACAAGCTTGACAGGAACCATACCACAACAAAAATTTTCATAATGCCAAAATTACGTAACATGATCACTGCCAATAACACTGATAACGGTTCTGAAAAATTTAGAAAATGTAGAAATTTTCAGTATTTCACCTGTTTTTTTCCCTTGAATCCCAACATGATTCCAAAATATTATACACTACCATTTAAAGGTTTGTGGTTGGTATATATATATTCCACTGTTACATATTATTTATTATTTTATTATTCAAATAATTATAATTTATTTAATTTCTTGGAAAGGGCAGAGACAAATGTATTAATTCTTTATTAAATTAATTCTGTATTATTTATATACTATTAGAGTATTGCTATTTTATATATATATATATATATATATATATATATTAGTTTTTATTTTAAATTTCAATACGTTTGTTGTGTGCTTTTGTAATTTTATTATTACTATTTTTTTAATCTAGCTGTAGTTTTTATTTCAATTTTAGTTTTGGTCATTTTAGTACTTCAATTTCAACTTATTTTGTCTCAGTGGCCAACATTTCTAACCTTTATCTAAAGTTTATTGTCTCAGTTTCAGTTCATTTCAATTAACTAAAATGATTTTAATAGTGCTGGTTTTAGATTTTATTTAACAGAAACAAGAGATTACAGTATTTGCACTATTCTTGAGCAAAAAATATGATTTTTTTTCCTATAACAGAGTGAACTGTTTATCTTGATAAGGCTTTTATGTGTAAACAATAAAAAGAATGCAAAGAATCACTTCGGTAATTGTTAAAAGATGTCAAAAAGATCAACATTTTTAAGACTAACCCACTTTTTAAATAAACTTTTTATACACCTGGTCGAAACGATTTTGCTATATACTTTATGCCTCACAGCACATGTGTATGTGTGTACAGTAATGGCATCGCAAAAAGTATTTCCTCTCTCTCTCTTACACACACAAAGTTGTGGGGTCACCATGGAGGATGCGCTAGACTGTGCAGTGATATTCTGTCGTGTTTGAGCAGTTACCGTGGAGATGTCACTTAGAGTCCTGGCATCATCAAGTGCCAGATGTCAGGACTTGTTAGGAATGAGAGTAGGGCAGTTTGCTTTGATTTGCCAAGTGCTCAGTCATTGTTTGAGGCTATGACAGTTGGGTAAAAAAATAAAGCATGGTGGCACCATTTGAGTCAGTCAGTGATTATATTCTAACAGCAACACACAACAGGCCAGAAAACACAATAGAGACGTGACAGTATTTTGAGATGTACTTTATCTGGATTAATTTTGTAGTTCTGTACTGTTAGTGAAAATTAGTAATTGTTTCAAGATAATGGGATATGTGATATGTGACAATGGTATAGGTATTCTTTCTTACAGTTTTTAAAGATTAGGTAAAATTTGACTTTCTTTTAAATCTTTTATTTTTCATATTATTTAAGATACAAGTGCAGCTAACTAGCCTTGTTGGCATGTTTTGGAATTTTCTGGATTGCTTGTCACTTAGAGCAATGACAGACAGCAGGGGGTGGTGCCAAAAGACTAAGAGGAGAGGAGAGGAGATACAGTATTTAATTTCCATATAATAGGTTATAAAGTGTGTATACAAACACACAGAAGATCCAAGCTGTCTTAAAGAAGAAGACTCTCATATATACTCTGCCATTCAATAGTTTTGAGTTGACAAGATTTGTTATCACTATTATTTTGTTTTTTTAGAAGATATATATATATATATATATATATATATATATTAACTATTAATACAATTTAAAATAATTGTTTTAATCCTTCAAAATGTAATTTATTCCTTTGATGCAAAGCTGAATTTCCAGCATCATTACTTTAGTGTCACGATCCCTCAGAAATCATTCTAATATGCTGATTTGCTGCTCAAGAAACATTTATTATTATTATCAGTGATGAAAACAGAACAGTTGAACAGAATTTATTTGAGATATTTAATGCAATTAAAATAATACCTTATTGTAAAGTGTTACCAAGAATTTTAATAAAAATGATAATTTACACTTAAGTTATTATAACATTATAATGTACTATAGAGGTGTAAATATATGCCACTATTTTCACTAAATAGCAACCACTACTAATTGCAAAGAAAAGTGATTTTTTTTAGGCTATAGTGTAAATAGACTTATCACTATTTGCACTTAGTGTAAATACCATCTATTGCTAAAAAATATGCGGTTTCACGTAGTGTAAATAGCATCTAATTCCTTTTTACACTTAGCATAAATAGCTTCTAATTCCAATTTAGACTTAGTGTAAATAGCATCTTTCGCTATTTTTCACTTAGTGTAAATAGCTTCTAATTCTTATTTAGACTTAGTGTAAATAGCATCTTTCGCTATTTTTCACTTAGTGTATTTCCTATTTAGACAGTGTAAATAGCATCTTTTGCTATTTTCACTTAGTGTAAATACCATCTATTGCTAAGAAATATGCTATTTCTTTACTTAGTGTAGATAGCATCTAATTTCTGTTTACACTAAGAGTAAATATTATTTTCCAATATTTGCACTTAGTGTAAATAGCATCTATTGCTAAGAAAATATCCTATTTTCACTTAGTGTAAATAGCATCTAATTCCTATTTAGACATAGTGTAAATAGCATATTTCGCTATTTTCACTTAGTGTAAATAGCATCTAATTCCTATTTAGACTTAGTGTAAATAGCATCTTTTGCTGTTTGCACTAGGAGCAAATAGCCACTGCCCTAAAAAAATGACATATAGTACCATTAGGTAGTGTGTGTAACGTTAAGTCTTCCAAAACCATTTGACAACTTTCTATAAGGAAAAGATGGAAATTTAAGTTATGGTGTTGTTAGTCCATAACTGTGAGTTTCTGACAATATGAGAGTGATTACGTTTTTTTGGATGAACTACTCCTATATTAGTGAGCTGCATCAACACCTCAGTTTTTAAAAAGCGTATTTTGTGTCCAACATATGTGTGCAGTCCTAACTATTCTCACATTATGTGTGTCCAAGACTTTGTTTCTGGTATACCGTAAGAGCTAGAGTAGAGTTCCCCCCCCTCAGGACAGTCTCACTTCCCACGAACGATCGGTTTCCTTCTTGTCAAACAGCTTATGTAACTCACCTCAAGTCTCTAAAGATTGTTTTTCCCATGAGTCCACAGCGAAGCTCATGCAACAGCTGTATACTAGATTTAGACAGTCAGCATTTACATAGAGATGTTAAAGTCATGATTAACCAAGCAGCCAATGCTCTCCCAAGGGAATATGTTGCTCTTTACTTGTGTCTTTGTGTGTGCGAGTGTTAATGCTCCATTGTTTTCTCCTTATCAGCAGTCAGCCTCACCTGCACTTTTCTTCTCCTTTGTCACAGTGTGAGGGAAAACCGTGACCTTGTCAAATGCAATACACACGCTCACCCAATCACATATGCAGACACACACCATCACACACAATGGACATCTTTAGAGTTACAGCATTGTGTATTGAGAAATCTGAACTATAATGAGAGAGGCAGCAATTTTAACATCAATCACTAGTTCAGAGAATTGACCGTCTGTCGCTAATCAATACTTTTTTTTTTTTTTTTTTGATGGTATCTAGGGGAAACCAAGGCCAGAGCTCTTTGCCTGGCTAATTGTGTTGCTGGTGGGAGGAGTTTAAAGTGATTGATTGGCAGATGGCTATTTCTTGGATCGCTTCCATGATATGCTTATATAAATAATGCAGTCCAGCTAAGAGAGAGCTAATTCAGGTCCCTTATCTCACTGTGACCCTCCAGTTGCTTTGACTAAACCCTACTGCTGATGACAACATCCATGTACTGTCAACTAAGGAATTTATTGCTGTAACTTTTAGGCTAATGTGCTTCATAAATAGCACATCTCTTAGCAGCCTGAAACCGGTATATTAAGACATTCAAAACCAAAAAGTAAAAACTCTTACTCATCAAAGCTGCATTTATTTGTTGAAAAATACAGCAAAAACTGTAATATTTTGAAATATCATTTAAAACTGCTTTCTATTTTAATTATTTGAATAGATTTTAAAGTGTAATTTATTCCTGTGATGGCAAAGCTGAATTTTCAGCATCATTCCTTCAGTCTTCAGTGTCACATGATCCTTCAAAAATCATTCTGAAATTCTGATTAATATTCTGTTGCTCAATTATTACTATCGTGAATGTACTTCAATGTATTGCAGGTTTAACAACAGCCGCCATGGCTGAAGCTTTGAAGATACAGAAGATGAAGATGATGATGAATCTCCACAAGACCCACAACGGCTCAGAATTCGATTCAGATGAGCTCAACTCTAATACAGGTATAGGGTTTGTGCCTTCATGATTTGTTTGTTAATGTGTGTTTGTGTTCCTTCAAGGCAGCTTGTTTAAAGTGCAATCTGTAGATGTGCCAGACAGATGGCCTTGCAATAGTAACCTGGGCCTTTTGGGTGAGATGAGCCCCATCACAGAGCTCGCTCAGGGGGCCCATGCTGCAGGGTTGTGCTTGGTTTACAGAGACTAATGGTGACATTAATGACTGCTGCCTGACTGTGCATATAGAGAAGACCAACAACAGACAGGAGAATAGTTAATCGTACACCAGCCCTAGAGATGAAACAAGACATTTGGTGCAGGGGTGCATGCGTTTGTGTGTGCATATACACAAGCCAAGCAAAATTAGAAAATGCGTAAATGTATAACGTAGTACTTGTACAGTAATTGTGTGTGTACATGCATAAGTAGGTACAAAATTTGTGGATGATGCAAAGTATTTCAAAAGTGTGCAACTGATATGCCTTTTGTGGCTTTTTTTTTTTAATTTAACTTATTTATTTTATTTTATTTTGTATTATTTATATTAAAAATAATTTTCTTTTTATTAAAAAAAAATTATTATTATACATTTATATTTATATTCATATTTATTTATTTAATAAAAAATAATAAAATGGTTAACAATACAGTACAAAAAAATACAGTACAAAAATATACAGTAAAAAAAATATAACTGAATTTTCAGCAGTCATTACTCCAAATTTTAGTGTCACATGAGCCTTCAGAAATCATTTTAATATGCTGATTTGCTGCTGAAAAATATATCTTGTTATTGTCATTGTGTGCTATTTTTTTCAGGATTCTCTGATTAATAGAAAGTAAAAAACAACAAAAAAAAAAAAACATTTTACCTCTTTCAGGCCCGGTTTCATATACAGGGCAGGGCCTAAACCAAGATTCAACTAGGATTCAGTTAGGACAATTAAGTAATTTTTATCAACATAAAATTACTTGCATCTTGAGACAAAACAAAGGCACTAATATATTTTAAGATCAGTCAGTGCAAGTTTCTTTCATTTGAAACAGCTCCGACTTGCATTTTAGTTTAGGACTAGGCTTAAGCCTTGTCTGTAAAACCAGGGTTAGTGTTTGCACCAATCTGTACTTGGTAGACCGATTTTCAAGCATCACTTGAAATCTTGAGTCTTCAAACACAGCATCCATACACTAACTGTGGCTAAAGCTAACACAGATAATGTGGACTTCAAAGGCCATTCTCACAAGAGTTTAGGAGAAAGAGAGCACAGCATTCCTAGAGAGAACAGCTGTGGACAAGCAGAATTTAGGAGAGAAGAAAAAAAAAACACGGCCTTCATCAGAAAGATGGAATGCAGTCAAGGAAAATCAGCATCAAGGATGACATCAGAAGAGTGGAGAGAAGCAGCGAGAGATACTTTTTTTCCCCTGCGTTGACAAGTTGAAAGAAAAATTCCATGCATTATTTAACAAGATGGCCGAAACCTGTCATACGGGTGATTGCCTGCGTTAACAGAAACAGGTGTGCGCTGTGTGCGCATACGGGTGTATGTTAGCACATGTGTGCTTGTTTTCACGTCCGCGTGCGCTTTGCAATGAAGTCGTGTATAGTGTAACGCACACATTATCTGTTTGCCCCTCTTTCCCTGTGAGTATATGGTCAGCATTTTTTGTATCTTCACCCGTCCACCTCCTTTCTCTCTCATCTTGCCTGTTTGAAGTTGCCCTCATTTTTAAGATGCTGTTTAAATCAGTAGTTTTTTTTGGTGCAGTCAATGTGTGTGTGTGTTTGTTTTGGTGAGAGCAAACATGCAGAAACACGAATCTCTTCTAGTTGACTTTTGAAGCATTTCTCACTTGATCAAACAGTCTAGACAAGCTGACCATCTGGTGTTTATTAATTACTAAGATACAAATTACTATAATTAATTACTGGCCAGAAATACTCAAAAGTGAGTAATACCAATTTTCATGAGACAGTTTTGACCTTGTCATCATGGCTCATTTTTTCTCATAACAGCACATACTGTACGCTAAACCTAACCTATAGTGTTAAGGGGATAGTTCAACCAAAACTGAAGCATTTTCATTCATTTCTCATCCTCATGTCGTTCTAAACCTGTAAGACCTTCATTCATGTTCGGAACACAAATTAAGATATTTTTGATGTAATCCAAGAGCTTTCTGACCATGCATAGACATCATATAAAGTCATTATTTAGGAGTTCAAGCGCATAGTGCTAAAATCCTATTGTAATTGTTAGAATGGTCACGGATGAGCAATTTCAACGTAAAACTGATTGTGCGCACTAAACTGTAAGTCATAGAGACTTGAAACTTGGAAGGATGGTAGTACTCCTAACGCCTACAACGTGACCGAGGCTCACCCTAATCGGCCTGACGGGGGTGCTACGGCAATCGAAAGTACGAAATCGCTCATAACTCCTAAACCGATTCGATCGTGAGCCAATTGAAATTTTCAAAAACTTTTGCAAACTAGTCCTTGGTTTTTTGCCCGATCGGAACCAAACCTGTGAAGAACGTTTCACTAAAGAGTGAATATCAATAATTATCCGGAAAAAAAAAAAGTTGAACTTTTGACTCACTGTGGCAAAGTGGCACCAAAACGTTTGAAGGGGGCAGGGCCATTTTTAGTAAAATGCCTATAACTCCTGAATGAAAATGAGATATCCAAACTTGGCACACTTATGCCACACTTAGCTCAAGCTAAGGTCACAGGAAAAAAAATTGTGAAGACTGGCTACTTGGTGGCGCTATAAGAGGGAAAAAAACTGAAAAATGGCTGTTACTTGGCAACCATTTGTCCTGTCAACATGAAAATCGCTGTGCACGGTCTTGGTCCATTTTTTGAGGGTGTAAACAATTGTACAGTGCGTAGTTTTCTGCACATACACGCAATATTTGTATCGTATGATAGACCTCCTTTGCCTCTAGAGCCACTGCTGTCAATCAAATAGTATTTTTAAATAATTGAGAAGGTGTGAAAAACCTACTTTTTTAAACTAGTCCTAGGTATTTTGCCCAGTCTGGGGAAAAAAAAACACTGCAGTGCAATTCTCTGGACTCTGTAGGTCAATAATTATCAAAAACATGTTGAAATTTACCATTTGGGAAGCTATAACGGGGTCCAAATATACCCAAAACCCTATAAAGCCTAAACAAAAACGCAAAACTTCACAAAACCCACTGAGCACATGACACAGGTGATTCTAAACAAGCATGCAAAGTTTCAAGGAGATCAAACCATACCTGGCACTATAACAGTCATATATGTTATAAAAACATCACGTTTTTTTATGGTAAATCACCTGGATTTGACAAAAATGCTTTTTTAATAATTGATTTAGGTGGTTACAGGTTACAGCTATGTTTTTGTTTTGTTTTGTTTTGGGGTTTTTTCTTTGCGCACAAAAAACATTCTCGTAGCTTCATAAAATGATGGTTGAACCACTGATGTCACATGGATTATTTTATTGATGTCCTTACTACCTTTCTGGGCCTTGAACATTAGTTGCATTGCTGTCTATGCAGGGTCTAAAAGCTCTCAGATTTCAAAACTATCTTAATTTGCGTTCTGAAGATGAACACAGGTCTTATGGCTTTGGAATGACATGAAGGTGAGTAATTAATGACAGAATTTTCATTTTTGGGTGAACTATCCCTTTAAAGAATTAAATTCAAAATAAAAATGCATTTACTGAAGCAACCATAATTTTATTTTGCTTCTACAAGTCTTTGAGCCATTTTATCGAGTCTCCTGGCTCACGGGACCTCAATGACTCCACATGAAAAATGTAATGCTTTACCAGATGTGCTTTCGAGCAAGTTTACTACATTAGAAAAGCCATACATATAAAGCTAGTTATGTGACACAAACATTAAAATGCATTATTTTATAAATCATGCTTCTGGTAAAAGTGTTTTGTGGTCATAACATAGTAGTGTGCAAGAAATGCACAAGTCTTCATTAATTAAAAATCTGTCCCTCTAAACATAAATGGTGTGAATGGGAATAAAAGTTGTTGGTGTTTTATTGTCACTATGGTCATTTCAAAAGGGCAGTAAATTTATATATATATATATATATATATATATATATATATTTATGTTTTGGATTTTTTGGAGCTAAAAGGCCTTTTTTTATGCAACTCTGTGGGACTTTTGGCCTGTTTCATCATCCACCAGGTGAAAATGATCTGTCTAAAATTACAAGCACACAATATTAGGTCTCTTGAATAACATGCACTTATGAATCACACACAATAAGACCAGAAACATTTATTAAAAAGTTTTTGTTTTTTTTTAATATTCATGTCGCCTCATTAAGAAACAATTTTTACTCAGACATCACTAGTAAATTTCATAAATAGTGCAAGTAACACATATTTTATTTAATTATTTTATTCTAAAACATATTCACAACTTAGAAAAAAAAAACATTTTTACAGTGTATTTCTCTTTACACCTGCTCCTTTCAAAATGTCAGTGATCCAAACCAAGCTGTTCTAGACATCCGACTGAAAGCTGAAAGGCGTTTCTATTTGAGAACTTGACACAGGAGAATATACCGTATGCACGTGTGTGTACGTGTGCATGTTTGTGTTTGTTTTAGTGTGTTTCGCAGCACAGCTGCAGCTCTTGTTGTCTCTGATTGCTCTTGCTTTCCCTCCTCTCATCCATCTTTATCTGTCTGATTACTGTGAATTAGCGCCCTCTCACTTACGTTAGAACTCCAGTCCCACAAGATATGTGAGCTTGTGTTGACACTAGTCTTGATTTCCACGGACGTGCAGATTGTCGCACAGATGGCCACTCTATTGTACAGTATTTATGTCACGGTGAAAGGCCCAGGTTTGCGAAGCTGGCGCGTTGTTGTAATGTATCTGCAGTGTCGGGTTGTGTTGTAATGAGGGAGCTTATTGTTTTTAATCAGGTTATTTTTGTCCGGTCGTGTGAAGACCTTATTGGTTGGAGCATGTGATAGTCTTAAGGGGACCGACTTCATCCTGCGCCATCATTGATTCCTTCGCCACAAATCTGCCACCTAAACACCATCTGCTCCCAATGGCACTGACATGAATGCTGATGATAGATTATCAGTTGAGTTCATTGTTGCTGCTGGTCGCTGGGCAATTTACAGTTTGTTGTTTCCTTTTTTCATTAAAAATAATATAATATTCATCTCATAGTATTCTGAATGCTTATTTAGAGGATACCATTTTAAGTTTATGAGTCTGAGTAAATATTTGAGTGTTAATGTGTATAGTTTTTTTTTTCTTGTAAATTTTGAAAGAATTAGTTCACTTCCAGAATAAAAATTTCCTGATAATTTACTCACCCCCATGTCATCCAAAATGTCCAAGTTTTTCTTCAGTTGAAAAAAAATTAAGGTTTTTGAAGAAAACATTCCAGGATTTTTCTCCATATAATGGACTTGAATGGGAGCCAATGGGTTGAAGGTCCAAACTGCAGCTTCAGTGCAGCTTCAAGGGTTCTACACGATCCCAGCTGAGGAATAAGGGTCTTATCTAGCAAAATTTTCTAAACATATATATATATATATATATATATATACTTTTTAACCATTAATGCACATCTTGCACTAGCTCGACTTTACGAATTTCATAGTCAGAAAGAGGTGGCAGAACCAACCCAGTGTTTACAAAGCGAATGTGCAAAGAAAGTCAAACACCCTTTATAAAAAAAGGTAAAACAACGATGTCAGACAATTTTGAAGTTGAGAAAATGAGATTGGGCCTCATTCATGAAACACAAGCAGAACAAATTTTTGTGTAAATTGTTCATAAAGCCGTTCTGATGTAAACTTTCGAATTCATGAAAATGTTTGTATCAAATGTATCAAACGCCTGCACCTTACCACATGTAAACGGTGCGTAAAATGTTCTGTTCTTTTTGGCAAACTGATAACACTGATAACACGCAGCGCTCGTCACTGTCACTATTTACCCAGCTGTCAATAAAGATGGGGCGGGACAAATACCAGCCAACCATTGTACAACGACTCCCTACACTAGGGACAATAGACAATAACAATAGAGAAGTCAATATTACTGGTTATTGCTTTTTTATATGTAGTAAAATTCTTAAAAATAAGACACTAGTAATACGTTGCCGCTGTGGAAATTTTACAAATCATAGCAACTAAAGCGTCTCAGCTGGAAAAATGCTGTGCCACCAAAATGTTTTCAAGCTGGTCGTTTTCAGAAGAGAGCCTGACAGTTTTTCAACTGGCTCAAAACTCTTCGGTGGACACACGTTATTGAATATTTATTGTTAGGCATATTAGTCTTTTTTTGCATTTATGCAATATACTGGAGCCAAACCTAAGAAAGTAAACCAGAATGTTCCACTGCGTTTCTGGACATGCAATCTGCATAACTATAATTCATAGGTGGAGATTATGCAAATTGAGCGTGATTGAGCGTGCATGAGCACCCTATTTAAAAACGATTGGAATTCATTGACATGCACGTTTAACTATCAGATTGGAAGTTTGTGGGAGGGCCTGTTTTATGCACAAATTACCTTTTGAGTTTAACCATGTTTGACCTTTCCAACATGATTACGTAATGCGTGAAGTCATAGACATGCATCACAGAGCTGGTGCAAAATGAGCATTTGTGATTAAAAAGTAATTTTTTTTTTTTTTAAACTGATCGTTTCACTAGATAAGACCTTATTTCTCAGCTAAGATCATGTAGGGCCCTTTGAAGCTGCATTGAAACTGCAATTTGGACCTTCAACTCACCGATCCCCATTGAAGTCTACTATATGGAGAAAAATCCTGGACTGTTTTCCTCAAAAACCTTAATTTCTTTTCGACTGAAGAAAGAAAGACATGAATATCTTGGATGACATGGAGGCAAGTTAATTATTAAGAAATGTTCATTCTGGAAGTGAACTGATCTTTTAATTGCAGTGGTCTCTGCTTGCTGTAAAAATATTTCTGACAGTTAAATATATCACCCCGATACTAAATTCTATATGGTAAAATATGAAAGCTATGTTATATAAGCTATGTTAATAAAAATAAAATGTGACTACCTGACTACATATATTGCGTATGTCTTTTCACTCTTTCATACTCTGTTATTAAACAGGATGTAGCGCTTTGTCCTGGGAGAGAGAGAAACATTCATCACCTGCTTCAGAGAAAACACAGCACAGCTTGAACAACTCTCAGCTCAACTCTCTCCAACACACCCATCTACTGGCCAACAGTGAGTATTAACCATTCACTTTCACACCGTGGTGTGTTTAAAGAGATAATTCTATATAAAATCAGTAGCTTCTCACTCTTATGTCATTTCAAACCTGTATGACTTTCTGTTTTCCATTATCAGGGACTGGAGCATTCAAGCTTATTATCATAAAAGTAGTCTAGAGTAATTTTCAAGTCTAATCTGAAGCCGTACAATAGATGTGTGTGATAAACAGGCATTAAAGTAGTTATTCTGTGGTTCTTTCTTTCTTCTCATAGGACTGGACCTGCCCTTCATGATGATGCCCCATCCCCTGCTTCCTGTTGGACTTCCTCCTGCCTCTGTTGCCATGGCAATGAACCAGATGAACCACCTTAATACAATTGCCAACATGGTTGCCAGTGCACAGGTGCACAGCCCCGTCTCCAGGCCGACATCTGCCATCAAGGTAGGACATACTGTACACACCAGACACTAAAACACTTACAGCTCTTTTGCTGCAAGGTCATCAGGGATTGTTCACACAATTCTAGCTTGAGTTTATTTATTTTGACTCATTTAAGGCAATTTTCTGGTTCGGTTGGTGCAATGGGGTCTAAACTGCTTTAGATAATTTAGGTCAGGTAGCTTGAGACCTGTTTTAGGTTGTTAACCATGTTGCACATCACAGCTTAGTATGGAAGTTTGTTTATGCCATGTAATTAAATGTTTTTATCTCACAATTCAAACATTTTATTTTTTCTAAAATCAAATTTGATATTTTCTTGGAATTCTGATCTTACAATTTTGACTTTTTTTCTTAGAATTCTGAGTTAACATCCTGCATTGTTTTTTTTTCTCAGTTTCCATCTTGCAAATCTCTTTTTTTCTACCCGAAAATAAAAAAGGTAATTGCGACCTTTTTCTTCACAGTACTGACTTTTCTTCTCAGAATTATTTTACGTGCTGCATTTTTTCTTCAGAATTCTGAGTTTACATCCTGCGTTGTTTAGTTTTTTTTTCACAGTTTTGACTTTTCTTCTCAGAATTTTAAGTTTACATCCTGCAATTTTTTTATTAATTTGTTCCTCAAAAATTCTAAGTTTACAATCTGCATTTTTTAGGGGTTTTTTTGCATATTGCTTTTTTATTATTATTATTATTTTTTCTTCAGAATTCTGAATTTACATCTCACAAATCACTTTTTTCTGCCCCAAAATAAAAAAAAGGTAACTGTTACTTTTTTCTTCACAGTTCTGAGTTTACATCTTGCGTTTTTCCCCTATAGAATTCTGAGTTCACATCTCACAAATCATTTTTTTGCCCATCCCCCCAAAAGAAAAAAAAATAATTGTGACTTTTTCTTCACAGTTCTGACTTTTCTTCTAAGAATTCTGAGTTTACATCCTACATTTTTTAAATAGTGTTTTTTCTTGAGAATTTTGAGTTTACATCCTGCATTTTTTAGTTTTTTTTTTCCTCCGAATTCTGAGTTTACTGTACACATCACAAATCAGTTTTTTTCTGCCCCAAAATGAAAAAGATAATAGTAAATTTTTCTTCAGTTCTGACTTCTGAGTTTACATCCTGCATTTTTTATTAATTTGTTCCTCAAAAATTCTAAGTTTACATTCTGCATTTTTTAGGGGTTTTTTTGCATATTGCTTTTTTTTTTATTATAATTTTTTCTTCAGAATTCTGAATTTACATCTCACAAATCACTTTTTTTCTGCCCCAAAATAAAAAAAAGGTAATTGTGATTTTTTTTTTTCTTCACAGTTCTGACTTTTCTTCTCAGAATTCTGAGTTTACATCTTGCGTTTTTCCCCCTCAGAATTCTGAGTTTATGTCTCAGAGTTTACATCCTAAATTTTTGAACTAATGTTTTTTCTTCAGAATTTTGAGTTTACATCCTGCATATTTTAATTTTTTTTTTTTACTGTCTTTTTTCACCCAGAAGAAATTGTATTAATAAGTAATGTAATAAGTAATTAATAAGTGTTCTGAGTTCATGTCTTGCAATTATTCACAAAACGTTGCAAGATATAAATGCAGAATTGTGAGAAAAAAGTGGTCTTTTTTTTAATGACAAATCCTAACTATGATATGAACCTCAAGGCACATCAGAACTGGGCCAATGAAGATGTGTTGTCATGTGGGGAGACTTCATATGAGTTTGCAGGACTGAACTCTCTCTTTTCACATTTCAGCAAGAGTGTTTTGATGAGAGCCCTTCTCTGACACCATCCGTAGATGGGAACGTTCCTCAAAAAACTGAACCTTCACCTGAACAAACCAGTTCAGTTCCCAGCAGCCCCACACAGCCTTATACACACTGTCCTCAAAAAACAGGTGAGTTTGCATATTTACTAGGACTGTCAGTCAAATTATTGGCATGATATGCTGCATAATTAATTACAGTTATTGTAGTTAGTTAATTAGGTGAAACTAAGTAAGGGTAAAAAAAAAAAAAAGATAGAAATGAATACTTTTATTGAGCAAGGATGCATTAAATTGACCAAAATTGGCAGTAAAGATAATTGCGATGTCAAGATTTCGATGTCAAATAAATACTGTACAAAAAATCCTGAAAAAAATAACCATTGTTTTCACAAAAAGCATTAAAAATCTTACTGACTCCAAACTTTTGGACAGTAGTGTAATTCAGATACATTATTGTGGCATATGAGTAAAACATTGAAAAGACATTACAGACAGTAGCATAAGAAGCCATCAGTCATAGCCGATTATTTATTTTATTTTATTTTTATATTGTATTCCGCTTAGTACACCTTAGCGTATGTGCTAAAATCAATCAGAACCAATCATATACATATAAAATGTAGTTTCTGTTAGTGTATTCACAGAGACCCAGTTACTGTGGTTAGCATCTTCATCCTTAAGTGTGATATTACTGTTGTTTCATAATATCTTGCACATAATGTCCATAGAAAACAACATTATATGATTTACATTGAGGAAAAAAATGTTAAACTAATCAACGAGGCTTGCAATGACTGTGCTGCGTACAGAATAACAGCACAAAGCAATATATGTTGGCAATAGTCTGTGCTACTCGGAAACTTCGTGTTTCATTTATCTGCTGTCTTTATATATCGTTTTCCCTCTCTGTAGCGTATGACGTTCAATTTGATGAACAAAGGGAGACAGACTCAACTCTGCATATGAACAGACTTTCCAACGACAGGGGTGAGTTTCCTCAAAAAAAAAAACGTAATATAATATAACATTACATAAAAGCCTCTTCTCTGACCTCTTCTGCTCTCATTATAGTTCAATTATTGCACAGAGCCACTATATTGCATTGCGCTTAGTTGGGTGATGTAATGGTATGTTGTATGTTGTAATGGCATATTCTAGGTTCTATACACAAGTAATCTCAAAACAATTAAAATAATATGCTCATGCCTTGCTTCTTCCTCTACTAGCATATGTATAAAAAGCATAAGTTGACAGAGATTCTACCATAAAATTTGGGATCAGTTAATACTTTTATTCGACAAGCACATTTTATTTTGAACAAAAGTGACAGTAAAGACATTTTTTAATGTTACAAAAAATTCTATAATAAATACATGCTTTTATGTTGAACATTCTAAAGATACTGAAGACGGGAGTAATGGCTGCTGAAAATTCAGCTTTGCCGTCATAGGAATAAATTGCATTATAATGCAATTTTACAGTATTACCGTTTTTATTGTATTTTTAATGAAATGAATGCAGCCTTTGTGAGCATAAACAGCGTCTTTCAAAAACATTAAAAAACTTAGTTTCAATGCCCTCACTCAAAACAGACAACCAAAAGCTAAAGGTACAAGGATTTGCGGTATAGATTTAATAATTGATGTAATTTAAATCATAAAAACTGAAAGAAATGAATACTTTTATTGAGCAAGGATGCATTCAACTGACAGTGAAAACATTTATAATGTTATACAAGATTTCTTTGTCAAGTAAACATGGTTGGAATAAAATACTTCCTGGAAAAATGTACAAAAACATTAAAAAAGACTTATTTCAAAAACATACAAGGATTTGCTGTAGATTTAATAATTGATGTCATTTAAATTATAACTATATATTAAGCATATTCATCAAAAAGAGAAAATTAAGTTCCTATTTTCTGAAAATCCTACCCACCTTTGTAGCTTATAAATCACTAGTATAATTTTTATTATTATTTTTTTAATTATAATTGGTTTGTATTTTAACATTTTCTTATTTTTATATATTTCATTTTTTTATATTTTTAATATATTTTTAAAACATGTTTGTAGTTTTTTAAAATTTAAATTATTTTAAAGTTTATTTCAGATAACTTTTATTCTATTTTAAGTAATTTTTAAAAAGTTTTTTAGTTTTAGTTAACTATGTATGAGACTGAGAAAATGACAGAATATAAAAATTTAAAGCTAACAGTCAGCCTTTAACAGTCAGTTGATCAGTTAAATTCATCTGTTTATGTTTATTATTTTGCAGTTGAACAAAATGCAGTGAAACCAACAATCTTTGAGAAGGTCCCAACTCAGTCATTGTCCTCTGGCTTCCCTGCTTCCCTTCTTTTCACAGACGGCCTCTCCTCCGTCGAGACGCTTCTTACTAATGTCCAGGTACAGTCATGAAAGAGTGCATGCACATGCACGCACACACACACTCATACAGACATGTTCAGGATCAATAACCTTTGGACATGTGTTGCAGGGCCTGCTAAAGGTGGCTTTGGAGAACGCCCGTCTGCAGGAGAAACAGCTTCAGCAGGAGAGGAGAGAACTCAAGATGGAGCTGTACAGAGAGAGAGAGATGAGAGAGAGTCTAGAGAGACAGCTCACCTCTGAGCTACACAGTCGAGGTAAAATGTTGTGTTGTAAAACATATTTGAAAATTGAAAAGCCAGAAATCACCCACTGATGTTTACACATGCAACTTCCTTCTCCAGCCACCATTCAGAGACGTCTGAAGAAGGAGAAGAAGGCAAAGAGGAGGTTACAGGAGGCGCTGGAATATGAGTCCAAGCGGAGAGGGCAGATCGAGCAGGCCTTACAGCAGGCCACCTCATCAGACTCTCTCACACACGGTGAGATGCTCTCACACACACTCAGAGAGTTTTGTTCAGGCTGATAGTCTTTCAGCAGGCTTTGTCAGCTGTCCCTGTCTGTTAACACAGATCCAATCAGTCTGGACATGGAGACGGAGCGATGCAGAAGCCCAGAGGACAACTGCTTGTTACAAGGTATTGAATTTAATAACTCAAACTGGCCCCTTTTCATAGAAATATATGTGACCCTGAATCACAAAACCAGTCACAAAGGTTGATTTTTTTAAATTGAGATTTATACATCATTTGAAAGCTGAATAAATAAGCTTTCCAGTGATATATGTTTTTTAGGATAGGAAAATCTCTAATCTGAGGGTGCAAAAAAAATCTAAATATTGAGAAAATTGCCTTTAAAGTTGTTCAAATGAAGTTCTTAGCAATGCATATTACTAATTAAAAACTGTTTATGGAACATGATCTTTCCTTAATATCCCAATGATTTTTGGTATAAAAGAAAAATCGATTATTTTGACCCATACAATGTATTGTTGGCTATTGCCATAAGTGTTGCTATTAGTGTATTATAAAAACACGCAAAAAAATATATAACGTATATGAAGCGAAACAGCAGCATTTATATCCAGTACAAGTTATTTTTTAATGCTTTTGCTCTTTTTTCTCAATATTTTATGCTCACCAAAGCTGCATTTATTTGATTGAAAATACAGAAAAAAATGGTAATATGATTTTTTTTTTACTTTCATTTTATTATTTAATTTTATTATTTTTTTAATTGTGTAGTGCTTTAAAACGTTGTATGTGTTAACATAAGGTACATTTCGTTAACATACATACAAATAAAAATTAAATGGTATTATTGAACTAAATGAACTAAAAAATGAATTAAAATACATTTTCATGACTTCAAAAATGCCTAAAATTAACCATTAATTCAACTAATTTCATTTTTGATACACTACTATTAGTTCTAAAAGTTTTTCATGTTTTTGAAAGAAATCTCTTATGCTCACCAAGGCTGCATTTATTTAATTGAATATACAGTAAAATTTGTGAATTAAAAACAATAAAAGCATCATTACTCCAGTCTTCAGTGTCACATGATCCTTTCAAAATCATCCTGATATGCCGATTTGCTGCTCAAGAAATATTTCTTATTATTGACAATGTTGAAAACAGTTGTTCTGCTTAATATACAACTGAGAAACAGAATTCTCTGATGAACAGAAAGTTCAAAAGAACAGCATTTATTTGAAATAGATTTTTTTTTTTTTGTAAAATATTTTTTTGTCTTTCTTTTAAGGTGTCCTTGCTAAATACAGTATTACCCTTTTTTTAAAGGGTCTTGTACAAAACACATGCTTATCAGCACACTCATGTATACAGTGTGTATTTATATATGTGCCCAGTTTCAGCTGTGGCTTATTCAGATTTGTTGTCTCGACCTCACTTCCCCTTCCCATCAGTCTTTCTCAGCAACACCGTGTGTCATTCGGCCGTGTCCTCCAAACAGATGAGATCATCGGCTCCCTATGTCTCAGAGTGAAACCATTAGCAAATAAACACATAGATGAATCAAAAGACTGGGGACTAATTGCAAGTTTCCTGTGTAAGCAAAGCCTCACCGCATGAATATTCCAGCGCCGCCCTTCCACCAGTTTATCTGTTTCTGCAGCTGGCCGTTCTCGCTCTCTCCCCCTCCGTGAGACAGCTAAAGCTACATGATAAATTACTTGAATTACACCTCGTGTTAATTTTATTAAAATGATTCCCTAATGTCGTGAAAATCTGCTGCACATTGGCACAGCACTGGACAGGAGGAGATGTTCATTTACTGTCTAATGTCTTTTTTACATGATGTGCAAAAATGGCCTATTTTAGAGAAAAGGGGCATTTGAAATTACATATAATATTTTAAATAATATAATAAATAAGTAAATATTTAATTTTTTGACTTACTGACTTACTACAAACTTGCAATCAGCTTAGTTTTAATTTTTGTTGCACTACTGTTCAAATGTTTGGAAATGAACCCCGGGTACTAATACTTGTGTGGCTTAATATAACATAAATGATGTCTCTTACTGAAATATGTAGTAGAAAACCAACAAAAGATTTACATTATTTAAAAAATCTACATCGTTTTCTATATATTTTGGACTACGGGCGGCGCCATTATTTCAATTACGTGAAATGGTTGAACTTGGTGAGCTACCTGATGCTATTTTTACTGCTATTTTTAACTCGGGAAAATAAAATATTGATACGATGCCACATTGTGCGGCTTTTGGTTGTAATGTTCAGTCGAAGACAACGAGAGAAGCGATGCAAGTCTTCACTGCTTTCCTAGTGATAAGAAGAGGAAAAACTAATGGGAAGATGCCTGTAGATAAAACTTCAAAAGACCTGTGTCTTTGTTCTCTCCACTTTAGCCCTGATGCGTTTGAGGCTTTTAGTAGACCACAGCTACTGAAAGAACTTACAAACGGCAGAGACAAGAAACGCTAGATGCCATCCTGCTAGGATGTAAACATGCCGATGTTTGTCATGACGCTGCAGCCACTGAAGGAGTTTCTCAGTGCAGATTTCACTTGATATCCTGGGGCGTTTAGACTCCTTGTGGGGAAAATCCATAGTACGGCATTTGGTTTAAGCTTACGCTTATATCCATCACCACCTGTAAGCTCTTTCAGTAGCTGTGGTCGTTGTATCAGTATTTTATTTTCCGAGTTGTGTTCACATCAGTGAAATACGGGAGTGACAACTGCATTCGACAACCACATTAACTCCTGAAAAATACAGCATTTATAAAAATTCTACACATTGTGTACTGAACTGAACTGAACAGCTAGTTGTTAATGACGTATTTAAATGCTTATCAGAAATGTTTCTTTGTCTATATGTAAGATACAAGAAAATGACAGTAAAATAAGTCTTAACCTTAGCACATTTTGACACAGGGCTAATTGCGCTTATGAACCCTGCAGTAAAGTGTCAGCGTTGCCAGATCTTTATAGAAAATACACAACAAACAAGGACAAGCACAGAAAAACACTAAAACACCCAAATGCTTTGTTTTATAACACCAAAAAATCATTTCTCTCATATCCGCAACAGACCACTTTATCAACTCCATAAAGTGTCAAGCTTTATGAACTAAGACTAAACAATATGCCTATGCGATTGTAAATATGAGGACATGGCAACACTGCAAGGCAGCGCTCTCTAAAGCAGCCTCGAGCATAAATAAAACACAGCACGTCTATTAGTGGTAGTTTAGTTCAAAACGACGGACAAAAAGAGTCTTTAGCCATAAACAGCAGATACCAAATGGCTAATTTCTTATTCACTCCTGCAAGATGGCAATAGCTACACACTGCAAATTGACAACCGCATTTAAATGCAGAAGTGAGTTTCTTTTAATACGGTTGTCACTACTTGTATTTTTCGGGAGTTAATGCGGCTGTGGAATGCAGTTGTCACTCCGTATTTCAGTGTAATCAATGTGATTAAGGAGTAAAAGGTGAACTGACAACCAAATTTAGCTGCAGTGTGTACGTGGCCAAAATGTTGCTGTGGATACAAATGCGGGAGTGACAAATTTACGGGACTCACTCCCACATTTAAATGGGGTTGTCACTCCTGAAATTTGCAGAGTGTACGTGGCTATAATAGCAATAGTCCAAAATATGTAAAAAAAAAAAAAACGATAAGGATTTTTAAAATAACCTACATTTTTCACGGGTTTCTGCTACATATATCAGTGAGAGAGATCATTTACATTATACGAGCCATATATATATTCTTATTATAAAATGTAAAACCATCACAACCTTTAGTAAATATGAAAGTGATTGTTGATGAACAGTTGATGAAGTTTCTTACTCTTTTTATTTTTACATTTATCTGTAAATTTTTATAGTGCTCTCAAACCTTTCTCTTGTTTTTCCTTTCTTACAGAAAGCAGAACATACACAAAACATCCAATAATGTACTAAGAAGAGGTCGACAAGGAAGTTCTCCACATCACACACACTCACAAACACAGTCAACTTTCCGAATGCTGTTTTCACTGAAGAGAGGACGTCAAGAGGGACTTTAGGCAGTGCGCTACATTGGAGAAGATCGTCTTTTTGACCCAATCGAATGCTCCATCTGCACAACATTCCAGAATCTGTTGTTTTATCCACTTACATTGTGCTTAATTCCCTATTCAGGCTCTGTGGAGAGCACTGTTGTTGTACCGTTACTTGTTTTGAAGAAGCGTTTGGAAGCAACTGGATGCTGTTTTGACATTATCCCTTCAGGACAGTGACCTCCAGTCTAATGCCCTCAGGACAAGCTGAGGAAGATGTAAAAAAAGGAAGAAAAGAGATGCATCTGGCTTGTGTTTCATTCTTGTTGAAAGACTCTAAGAGTGTGGAATCTTACATTTTGTTGCATTTCTCTTGTATGTCCATCTTCTGGTTCTTCAGTCTATTTGTATCTCTCTTTGTAGGTCAGTTTAGCTTCTTAATACTGTGTAAAGCATTCACCTGTTTAGTTTGAGCAACCTTATGTGGGAGTTGTGGGAGTGTTGTTTTACTGGCTTTTCAGTCAGAAGGAAAAACTACTGAATGTTTTTGAACCTTTCCTAATGAGAAATACAGTATTACAATCACCTTATTCATTCAAAAGTTTTTGCCCTCATTATTCTAAGGAGATCTTTGGGTTTTTTGCAACCTGTGCATATTGTAGATGTTGTTTCATGTTCTCAAGCATTTACAGATTTGATTCACTAACCATTTTAGCATAAGCTAAAACTAGACTCTAAGACCGCAGAGGATATTTTCTTATGCATTTGGCATTTCCCCCAACACGCGAGTCTTTATTTAGTCTGCGAGTTACTTAAAGAGGAAAACAGACTTCCCGCGGCACAGAATTCCCTGCTGGTGTTGTCAGGATGAGCCATCCATCCTATAGGCACTCGAATGCTAAATGATGTCTTGAAAGGTCTAGATCGATGTCTGTCACCATTTTGTGCACCAGAACGAACCGATGACACAAATAAACAAAGCGATGCTCATGTCACCCGTGTCACCTTGTCGTCAATAGCGTTCCTGATGAAGCGAAAGCCATCAAACAATCCTATTGATTCAGGTCATGCAAATGAGACCCCATTAGAGCTTAAATGCCTCCGCTGGTACATATCGGCCTTTATTGACACGTATCAAAGTCCTCATTAACATTCAGTTTGTGGGCTTCTCGTAAGCCAAGTATTGTTCCATAATGATATTTCTAGTCTAAAAAGGCGCTCCAACAGCTCCAGCTGTGTAATATCCAAACAAGGATATCATGACTCAAAGTACAGTACTGTAACATGGATTTGTAATATTTTTCTTTTGCATACTTTAGGAATATCACCCGAGACCATAAATCTGTGGGGACCATAAATAGATTTGAAAACAATTCACTCTGATTTGGAATTGCTCCCTAAAAATGGGAAATGACCATTTGGGAACGTGGGAAAAGTGTGGTTTCAAAACTACAGCTAGCAAAAGATAGGAGCGGAAGATAAACATATGTGTTTAGGATACAGAAATGCCGTCTGTTTTGCTATGATTGTTTTGTGAGAAATATATCAGTACTTGTAAACTTGAAGAGGACTGTTGCGTTTGTTTATGTATTCAGTTAATTTCAACATCCTGGAAATATATTAATTTGGTTATACACAAGTTTTGAGTCTCTGTGTCAAAGGAACTGCATACAGGATATTCTGTGAGTATTAACTAAGCAGACTGGAAACAAAAAAATAAACTATAAAAATGAAATCTCAATCAAGGACATAATCCAACACACTGAAAAAGAAGAAAATGCTAATTATCACAAAGAAATGGCATGCAACAATGAATTAAACATTACATTTTAAAGCAAAAAAGACTGAATTTTTTTTTTTTTCTAAAACATAATTTCTTCAAGCAAACGATACAGTGTGCTGTGTGCTTTTTCAATTCCCAAAAGTGGGATAAACAGCAGTGTGCCTGATATGTCAAATTATTCCCAGGATGCATTGAGGGTGGCTGCTGTTTTCTCAGGGTGGTGCGACTACGGCTATAGATAGTCATAGGCACTGATTGACTGATTTGCCCACAATATTCACAACAGAAACATGAGTTTATTTTGTTTCTCATAAAAAAGGCAGCCCAGATATTTTTTTTAATGTGATTTGAAGAAGCTTGTTGTCTCCAGTGAGTTATAGACCCATTTCATGCACCACAGCCTTCAAATAAAGACACACATTGTGAAGAAAGCACTTAAATAAGACATGAAAAAATGTTTGTTTAACTAGATTAGCCATATTAGGGCACGATGGGATGGAAAGGGAGGAAACGCTTTGAAAGGAAATTATTAAATTGTGATTAAGTCATTGAACTCGTGAACAACTTTTTACTTGACATCTGAAGATAACAGAGGATGTTTTTACTCCTCTGAAATGACAGTGTTTTACTCTTTTGGTTCACACTGTGTTTAAGAATTTCTTTAAATAGCCATTTCAGATGATATAAGGAAAAAATGATTTATGTATTCACCTATAGTCCCCACTTACATCCAAAAGTTTGGCTTATATTGTGTAATATTATTACAAATTAAAATAACTATTTTCTTTTTTAATATATTTTAAAATGCAATTTATTCCTGTGATGCAAAACTGAATTTTCAGTCGTTATTACTCTAGTCTTTAGTGTCACATGATCTGTCAGAAATAGTGCTCAAGAAATGTATATTCTTATATACTTTTATTTTATTAACAATTTTGAAAATTGTTGTCATAATTTTTAGAAGAAACCAAGATAGATTTTTAGTGACATTTTTCATTCTCACGTTTCATTAATGCATCAATGCTGAATAAAACTATTAATTTTTTTTTACAATTTTTTTACAGTAAGATTTTTAATATTTTTAAAGAAGTCTCTTCTGCTCACCAAGCCTGGATTTGTTTGATCCAAAATACAGCAAAAGCAGTAATATTGTGAAATGTTTTTCTATTTAAAATGACTGCTTTCTGTTTGAATATATTTTAACATGTAATTTATTCCTGTGATCAAAGCTAAATTTTCAGCATCATTACTCTTCAGTCTCACATTAACCTTCAGAAATCTTTCTAAATTATAGAAATTAATACTGTTATTTAGCACGGATGCTTTAAATTGATCAAAGTGATGATGAAGACATTTATAATGTTACAAAAGATTTCTATTTCAGATAAATGCTGTTCTTCTGAACTTTCTATTCATCAAAGAAACCTTAAAAATTCTACTCCGCCGTTTTCAACATAATTACAAAAAATGTTTTTATGCAGAAAATCAGAATATTAGAATGATTTATTAAGGATCATGTGACACTGAAGACTGGAGTAATAATGCTAAATATTAAGCTTTGAAATCACAGGAATAAATTACATTTTAAAATATATTCAAATAGAAAACAGTTATTTTAAATAGCAAACATATTTCAAAATGTTACCATTTTTGCTGTACTTTGGATCAAATAAATGCAGGCTTGGTGTGCAGAAGAGACTTCTTTAAAAAAACATTCAAAATTATACTGTCCAAATTTTTTTGGACTGGTAGTGTATCAAATACTATGACTGTACATATGCAAACATTATTAATTTATATCATAAAATTATGTATATCACTCAGTAATGTTTTTTGATAGAATCAAGTTTACTTAAATAGGTATAAATAGGATAAAAAAGGCCATCAACTCCTTACAGTTAAATATTAACTAACATTCCAAAAAGTTAAAATTAACTGACTAAGAAATATATATATATATATAATATATATATATATATATATATATTAGATTATATTATATATATATATATATATATATATATATGTATATATTTATATATATATATATACATAAACCATGCAGGAGGAATATAGGAATATAAACGATTTCATAAACCCAAACATGGTCAAACACTGAAAACTGTAAAAAAAAAGGCCTGCAGAAGAGATATTCATATTCTTGCTCACACATACTGTCTCTCGTGTAATATACCAGGTGATTGCAATGTAAAAGATCAATATTTCAATTTCAGACTGCATTTTTATTCTCAGAGATTAGAGAACAATCAAATTCTCGATTTTCTCCGTCTGCCAAAGGAAGAAAATCTTCTCTTGTTACTGATAGCAAAAATGAAAAGGTTTTAGCCTGGGTGCAAGATGTTTGTTTTTGTGAATTATTCATCGAGATGTGTTTGTGCAAGTGAATAGCCATTTGCTCCAATACTGAAGGGCAAATAATACAGATTGCTCAAACATAACAGAAGAGGAATGTGACATTGAGAAGTGGAAATGCGGACAAAGCCTTCTGCACTGCAGCAGGGTCACTTACTGATAAACAGACTTCGTCACTAAGCTGAAGCTTCTTCATAACACATCATTATTTACATCTGGAGAAACTTGCAGTTTATCCACATTCTTTCTAAGAAAAATAAGAAAGAAATGTTACTGGATATCAATTTCTGTTGTTTTTCCTTTTCCTTCTGGTGAGGTCAGTTAGCGCCACTTTAATAAAACAAAGACAAACTAAAACATTCAGTTATCAGAATACAGTGTTTACATCTTAAAACTGCTTTTAAGACTAGTTTTAAAATAATATTTATATTTTAAAAATATGGCTATCGTACCGTGTTGAAACAAACTATCTAGAACGTCGTAGTACATTCCCACACTCGAATAAACTTGACTACCCATAATCTCTCAACAAGCACGAATTTGTTCTTCCTTCTTGGTATTACCACCCCCTTGTGGTGAAAGCTGCAAAACTACTGTTTAAAACATTTCCTTCTGACGTCTTTTTATATACACATATATATAAATGAGCCCAAAAGTTGCTGTCAGCTTTCTTTTTTATTCATCATTCATCTCCATCTCACCAAACACTTATCAAAAGCCACAGCTAATGAGCTGCTGCCAAGAAACATAAAACCTGCACATGTTCCTCTCATTACAACATTTGCATATACAGTTCAACCTCAGGTCAATAACTTTCACACACACTCCAAACAACACTAATCAGAATAGGCATAGAAACACCTGCAGGAACTCACACACACACACACACACACACACACACACACACACACACATACATACATACAGCTTTTGGAAATATCGACGCCTGATATTAGATAAACAGATTAAGTAAACAATACCGTTGAAGAAAATATTACACAAAAATGTAACTCAAACATTCCCTGTAAGTGACATCATGTACATAAACACTTGCAAACGAGAAAACAAATACGAATAGATCACGCAAAAGTGGTACACCCATATTTGGATAACAGAAAGAAAGAAATGGTCCCAACTTCTTGGAAAGGCAAACTACTTTCTCAGGATTTCTCCCATTATCTGCATTGCTGAAATGAGAGATGTGGGAAATTTAGAGATTTCATGAGATGCCAGACTGCTGAAGCTAAAACAGGAATAATAAGAGAAAACAATTAAAAAAAAAGTAATCACATTTTATGCATACACTACCAGTCCAAAGTTTTTGAACAGTAAGATTTTTGTTTTTTTAAAAAAGTATCTTCTGCTTGCCAAGCCTGCATTTATTTGACCCAAAGTACAGCAAAAACAGTAAAATTTTCATATATTTTTACTATTTAAATGAACTGTTTTCTATTTAAGTATTTTTTTTAAAACGTAATTTATTCCTGTGATTTCAAAGCTGGTTTTTTAGCATCATTACTCCAGTCATGTGATCCTTCAGAAATCATTCTAATATTCTGATTTGCTGCTCAAAAAACATTTATTATGTTGAAAACAGCCGAGTAGAATTTTTTCAGGTTTCTTTGATGAATAGAAAGTTCAGAAAAACAGCATTCTCATATAGAAATCTTTTGTAACATTATAAATGTCTTTTTATCTCTTATGAGCAATTTAAAGCATCCTTGCTAAATAAAAGTATTAATTTCTATAATTTAAAAAAAAATTATACTGACTCCAAGCTTTTGAATGGTACAATGTATGATGTTACAAAACCTTTTCATTTCAGACAAATGCTGATCTCTGGATCTTTATATTCAAAGAATCCTGAAAAAAATAAATAAATAATAAACATATTCAAATACAAGGCAGTTATTTTAAATAGTAAAAATATTTCACAGTATTACTGTTTTTGTTGTATTTTGAATCAAATAAATGCAGGCTTGGTTAATAATAATAAAAAAAACATTAAAAAAATCTTACTGTTCAAAAACTTTTGACTGGTAGTGTATGTTGAATCACAAATCACAATTTCTTGTGCATTTGTTGCATCACACACAATTTCAACATAAAAATATTTTCCTATACAGAAAAAGATAAAAATCTGATATTTTTATTTATCTTTTAAGATTTGTACCACCTAATTATATTAATACTGAAATCTATGAAGGATGTGTAACTATGAAATTAATAGCAATTAAAAGTAACAGTAGTCATAAGACAGCATAACTAAATTCATAAACTATAACCTAAACCTAAACTATATTTTAGGGGGGAAAATAAGTGAGATGAGTCAGAGGAATTAGAAATGAGAACCAGAAGAAGGATTTCCAGAATCCATTCCAACAGCTTGCTAACTTGACTGATTTAAAACACTAGAGTTCTCAAAGGCAGACATTTTCCTGAAAGGAAGATTTCAGCTTGTTTACAATGTTACCGACATGAAACCAGCATGAGAACAAACACAAGCGATGGTTTGATTGGTCTAGCTGCCATTTTTGGATTTGAAATGGCATTTAATTTTAGCTTGTTCCTGGATGGAGTTTTATGTAACATTCAATGGATCTAGAACGAGGAGCTTATTATTACCTTCTTTTAATAGACTCAACGTACATCTCGGTATCAGTTGTAAATTTAGATATGAAGGAGACAGATTGAAAAAAGCAAAGAAATCTATCAGAGTTCAGTTTTATCCTGATTAAGAGGAACTTTCTTTTGGATCTCCTCCTCATCTGAGGTGTATCCAGCTTCTTCAGTTTTCCGCTTGCTGGTCTCGGTGTCAGTCACCTTGGACTTTTTCTTCTTCTTCTTCACTTTCTTCTCCTTTTTCTGCCCGTCCTCGCTGTCTTTACCCTTCTTCTTTTTGCCCTTCTTCTTCTTCTTATCCTCTGCAATAGCTGCTGTGTCTCCCTTTTTCCCAGCCCATTCCTCTTTAAGACAGTCTGCAGAGAAAATCAGAGGTACGTTTTGCACAGTCCCAATCTTTACACTCACTGTCCTCATTGTTAATAGAAACAAGTGATCAAATCAGAGCTGCATGGCAAATCAATGTTGGGTGCTATAGCAATGGCATAAGAGCAAGTACAATGCCGAATTAATGTTTTATAACAGGAAGCAACAAGCTGGTGATTTGAATACAGGCTACGAATAATTTGTATTTGCTCATTTACACCCCAACTGGTATTTTTACTGAGGATTCATTACTAGCAGTACTTCACAAATAGTACTTTGACGAGTATGTTTCAATTTCGTTTATATTTATTTTACAATGTAAATTCATTCTTGTGATGATAAAGCAGAATATTACTCCAGTCTTTAGTTTTACATGATCCTTCAGAAATCATTCTTATATGCTAACTTGGTGCTTAGGAAACATTTTTTGTTGATATTTAATCCAGCTTTGCTCAGTAAAAGTATTAAATCCTTTAAATATGAATGTTTTTTTTTTTTTGCTCTGCTCTACACGTCCTTTAGTATTACTGCTCCTGTGGCCTTGAGTAGCTGCCTGTGAAGTCTTCCCAGAAACAAGCGCTCTTAAAGCTGGTGCCGATAAAGGAGATCAAGAGGTTTAGTCTGTAAGTAGTCATAATATTATGTCTAGAGCGGTTTAACTGTTATAAAAGGGATTGTGATGGAGTAAAACAGCTGTTGGTTTCACATTACCGGTGTCTTGTCCTTTCAGCACATGTTTTTCACACAGGTAAGTGGTGAGATCTTCCTCTTGGCTGCCTTTATACCAGTCTTCAATGACTTCTTCATACTGCTCTACCATCACGTCACACTGAGGGAAGAAAACACACATCTGTCACTGGTGCGCATCATATTTCCCCATTTACCTGTGTATATACTGCACAAACATGCATTTACATACATTGTTTGTATATGCATTCCCATTAATGTATGTTAATCAAGAATCAAAAATTTTCACAAGAAAAAAAGAACAACAGCATACTGGTGTGAAAAAAAAATTGTTAAAATTATTATAAACATTGAGAATATACGTTGTCTTTATGCACGTATTTGATCAGTAATGCATTTTTTTTTTTTTTTTGCTATTTAAATAATTTTTTAGTTACTATAATTTGTTTATTCCTTAATAAATTCCTTCCATTTATTCCTGTCATCAAAGCTGAATTTTCAGACATTACTCTGGTCTTCAGTGTCATATGATCCTTCAGAAGTCATTTTAATATGCTGATTTATCAATGTTGAAAACAGTTTTTGCTGCTTAATATTTTTTTGGAACCGGTGGTACTTTTTTCAGGATACTTTGATAAATAAAAAGTCAAAAAGAACAGCATTTATTTAAAATAGAAATCCTTTATAACAATATACACGACCATTCAAAAGTTTGATGTCAGTACATTTTTGAAAAAAAAAAAAAAATGTATTTAGCAAGAATATGTTAAACTGATAAAAAGTGATAGTAAAGACTTATGTATTGTTAGAAAAGACTGCTATTTTGAATAAATGTTGTCCAATCCTAAAAAAAGTATCACAGGTTTCGCAAAAATATTTTAAGCAGCAAAACTGTTTCCAACATTGATAATAACTGACCATCAAATCAGCATATGAAAATTATTTTTGAAGGACCATGTGACACTGACGAGTAATGGCTGATGAAAATTCAGCTCTGCATGAAAAGAGCAAATTGTATTTTAAAGTATATTAAAACAGAAAACCATTATTTTAAATTGTAATAATATTTCACAATATTACTGTTTACTATTTACTTTTTTCCTGTATTTTGATCAAATAAATGTAGCCTTGATGAGCATAAGATACTTCTTTAAAAAAACATTAAAAATCTTACTCATTTCAAACTTTTGAAGAATCAAAGATTTTTACAGTACAACAGAAAAATGGTGTGAAACAATATTGTTAAAATTTTATATAAAACACTGATTTGGCGCTAATTATTATTGCTCTCGAATTATTATCAATGTTAAAAACTGTTGTGCTGATTAATATTTTTTGTGAAAACTAATGCATTTTTCTGGATTCTTTGACTAATTTTTAGGTTCAAAGTAAGATTATTTGAAATAAAAAAAATATTTTCTATTTATATTTTCTTTACTTTTGTTCAATTCTGTGCATCTTTGGTAAATAAAAGCAATAATTTCTTTAAAAAAGGCCTAATTTATAACATACATATATATATATATATATATATATATATATATACATACATACATACATACATACATATATAGCAAATTTTTATGAATCACATTAATGGCATAATTTAAGCCAATTTAACAACACTAATTCTAAGATCTCTCAGTCTCTTACGTACCTGTTTTTTGAGATCTGCCACTTCTGCACTGGTCTCATTCCACAGTTCATAGGGAATGTCCATGACCACCTTCACACCTTTATTAACCAGGTTATGTAAGGTAGAGAATGTCTCAGACATACCCTGAGCAGAGAAAGACAAATGAGAAGCTTACTTTTTCACATTACATTTATTATATGAAATTGGCATTGCAATATGGGGTATTCATTCACAAACATAACTGTAAAGCTAAATCTTAATAAACCAAAAAAGTAGAATTACTGAAGATGCACTGCAAAAACATAAAGATGGTACAAGAGAAGGAAGCCGACCTTTGCAAAGCGATTACTTCCATCTCTCTCTTTGTGTAGATTGTACTGCATAATCCTTGAGCAAACGTTCTCCATCACCTCAATAAAACGAATATCACTGAAAAGCAAAAGACATCGCTTAATAAAACATACACTGTTACACTGCATTCAAAAACAGTATGATATAAATACTGTACTGTGTTCCTGCATTTCTATATCATGAATGTTGTTAACCAAATTGACCGTATCCATTGATTTGCATAGATTTGCATAGTAAGAAATACTACAGAAGTCCATGGCTACCGTCAACTGTTTGGTTACCAACAATCTTCAAAATATCTTCTTTTGTGTTCAACAGGAGACAGACATTCATACAGGTTTGGGAAAACTTGAAAAAAATAAATGACAGAATTTGAATTTTGGGTCAGTTTGCATTAAAAACATAAAAGTGACTTACGATTTGACATATTTGATTGGCGGTGCACCTTTATCATCCAGGAAGCGATAGTTGGTTTCAATCACTTCTTTTGTTTTGCCAGTCTCTTCAAATGCAGACTTCATTTCAATACTAAGAAATTTGCACACTATAGGAACATACAGAATATATTCAGCATCAGAAGAGGAACAGAAAGCAGCTGTGCTTCAAAACCTGGTGTGCTGCCTACACAGACAGCGCTGTTTGTCATTATAGGCCCATTCAACGTTCCAAACATGCAACCTAGGTAGGCATCACAATAGGTTTTAAGACACAACCAGTGAGATTCGTTGAAAAGAGGAAATCTGCTGCTCTTGTATTTTCCCCAGTTAATAATTATTAGAATTAATGAATAAAATTAGAATTAATTAATAAAATAAAACAAATGATCTCGTTCGACTTACAACTGTTGTGAAACAAAAAGCAGACTGCTATTAATATACATGGACATCTGCATTGACTGTAACATATATCTCAGACGTATTATATTGTATAAAACGTGTCTGTGATTGCATTTGATGATTTTCTCAAGCACTGAAAATAAATGTGGAAATGCACAAACGATTATGGTCTATTTAAAGCAAAATATTGATTCATTATAAATTAGGACAGTCTACCTTCACATTTATTTGGCAGATGCACCCAGTCATCGTCCCCGCTTTTGTTAGCAGCTGCGGCACTTACGAGAACCAACACGACGCAGATAAAAACTTTCATTTTTGTTAGTAGGAAATATTTACAATGCGAAATACTAAAATACAGAACATATTCGTTTATCTAGCCGCTATTTCTTCTGAAGCTTTTACTTCCGCTGTGGCAGGTTGACGCAGACGCTGCGCGGAGTGGGCCAATCACGGACGCCGAAGTGGCATGACGGAGCCAATGAAAAACGTGGGCGGGACAAAAGGACGTCATGCATAAAATGACAGAATGGCTTGGTGAATTTTGGCAGTGCAAATAAAAAAAGAAAAGGTACGGTTTTTTTTACATGTTTTAAAATATGCGGATCAGGTTCTAGAACTCGTTTTTTTTTAAATTCGGTCAATACAAATAAAATACACCAAAGAAAGCGTTTAAAAAGCGGAGCTTTTCAGCAATATATGACGCGACCACCAGAGGGCATCACACTCCACATAAATTAGATTTTCTCCAGGACTTGAATATTGCGCTCATAAATTAGCATGTCATGTTTACCAATTACTACAGTGGCAGTGTTGGATAATCTTAGCCTTCCAGAGACCCTCAGGAATATTTTCTCTGTCATTCACCAGTGTCCTCTGATTTGCAGAAGCATTTTCATACTAATACATTTGTACTAATAAAATATTTTATCAAAGTACATTTTTATTTACCTTGCTAAGATGAACAATTTTACTATTGTACTGAGTCACCACTTGGCGTCTTATGTAAAACCATGAGCCCAAACTAAAAGTTGAAAAATACTGTTTTGAACATTTGACATGAATAAAAATGTTCTACATTTCTACACTCTCACTGACCGAATATGCATTTTAATAAGGAGTGTCATTGAAATGCAGTGCAAAAGTCGCCGCATTTATCTGAATTTACCGAAACAAACTAATTTATAGGCAGCTCCTGTCATCAACAGCATTATTTCAAGGGACGGAGGTGGAAATTGGATGCGTTCTTTGGACAGTATTCTTAAGTTTAACCTTACAACTATTAGTCAGCACTTCCAAGGGCACAAGAAAAAGGTTTTCGTAGGCAACATGACTTGCTTAGAAATGCCAAAATAGTCGAATGCGCAATTAAGTAATTCCACGTGGATCAATCATTACCAATTCTGGTAAACTGTGCCCACTTTGAGGAAAATACCATGGTACATGACTTGTGACCTTCGACAACAAAACCAGTCGTACGTAGCACTGGTATATATTTGTAGCCTAGCCAAAAATACGTTGTATGTGTCAAAAATATTCAATTTTCTTTTAGTAAAAATAAATAAAATAGTAAAGATCATGTTCCATTAAGAAAATTTGTAAAACGTAATTTTTGATTAGTAATATGCATTGCTAAGAACTAAATGTGGACAACTTTAAAGGCAATTTTCTTAATATTTTGATTTTTGATTGCCAAAAATCTGGGCCTTACTTACATTATTGTAAATCTTAAAGCTGTATCCAAAAGTGTGTACATATCAGCACATATCTACATTTATATCTTGTCAGAAAATGGCAAGAAATCAAAGACAACACCAGGGTTATTTAGCTTTATTGAATCTGCATATTCGGCATTCCCTTGAGTTCAGTTTCTGGCTGTCAGAACTACTTTTTAATCTTCATCGTATGTTCACACATTTCCAAAGAAAAGTAGAAAGTGGTAAGAATCATACAAGAGGAGCATGTATTTCATTCAAGTGTTTACATAAGCATTTACAGCGCCTTGCCAAAAGTAATCAGGCCTTGACCAATTCTGTCATGTTACTGGATTACACAGTCCCACATTGCAATTGTGTCCTTTGTGAGGTTTCATTTGAAAGCACTAAAACAAATCTCCTAAAATGTGACACTGTTGTTTTACATTCATTCCCTGCGTTTTAAGATTTTGGAAGCTTTTGCAGCAGACTGCATCACTCAAACATGTTAAAAGGTGCATCAATCTTTTTGTTGAATGTTTTGTTTTATAAATTCCATATTGTTAAACTGATTATATTCTAATTTTTAGATCATTTTTGCTGGTTTGCCACTTTTCTCCATCCTAAAGCAATGTCGATTTAAAATAGCCTCTAAATACCAGTATCACTCATCTTGATAATACAGTAAAATATCAGAGTTGGTTAAATGTCTGAAGGTTTTTGCATGGCACTGTACATGGTTTGTCAGCATTCATCATCGCAGAGCAGGGGGATGTCTTATTCGATGCATGTCCCTGGACATCTCCCCTATACCTGATTATTATAATATACTAATTAATATTCACATACAGTAAAAAGTAAGCAGTCAAAGAAAAAAAACAGCTCCAAAAACATTATAATAGTATAATGTATAAATAATGTCTGTCTAGACTAAAACAGTCTTGAAATTAAATCATTTGTACATGCTATTCAAAATACAAAAATAAGATTTCAGTCATGTTAGATTCTAGCATAACTTCAGCCCTCCGGGTGCATAACATGAGTAATATCACACTATGATGTGCACGTATCATAGCACTAAAGTGAAAAACCTTCACCACATGAGTGCCAACGGCTCACTGACCAGTTACTGAGGAAAAAAAAAACAATAAACCTGTCACACTGTCCTGTAAGATACACTGTAAGTCCATATCAGATGTGTTTCTTGCTCAAGTACACTTTCCAATGAGACCTTTCTCTAAATATGCAATGAACAGACAATGCCTCCAGTGCATACCGGTGATACACAGATGAATTATGAATTGAATGGCATGAATTGGCTGATTGGTGGTTGAAGGGTAAGTCAACATGAAACAGCACTCAAACTATTTTACTAATGTAATGTGACATTTTTGAGTAAAAAATAAAAATAAAGGTTGATGGGATGGGTATCCCAACAGTAACACTTTGCAAATCAATCAATTATTTGCTATTATTGTAGTAACTGGAATTAAATTACTGTGTTAACAATTTGATAAGAAAATGGAATGATAATATGGTAACAAAATGATAAGTAATATTAACGATTTGCACAGTCTACTTAAAGGGATTGTTCACCCCAAAATGAAAATTCTGTCACTAATTACTCACCCTCATGACATTCCAAAACCGTAAGACCTTCGTTGATCTTCGGAACACGAATTAAGATATTTTTGATGAAATCCGAGAGTTTATGATCCTGCATAGACAGCAAGGCAAATACCACATTCAAGGTCCAGAAAGTCAGTAAGGACATCGATAAAATAGTTCATGTGACATCAGTGGTTCAACCGTACCAAAGCAATATGAACGTGCGTCGAACACTGACAGAGAAGAGAAGAAACTGTTGAATGAAGTCATTCTTTTTGTTTTCTTTGCGCACAAAAAGTATTCTCGTAGCTTCATAACATGGTTGAACCACTGATGTCACATGGACTATTTTAATGATGCCCTTACTACCTTTTTTGGGCCTTATGTGTCAGTTGCATCGCTGTCTATGCAGGGTCAGAAAGCTCTCGGATTTCATTAAAAATATCTTAATAAAGATAAACAAAGGCCTTATGGGTTTGGAACAACATGAGGGCGAGTAATTAATGACAGAATTTTCATTTTTGAGTGAACTATCCCTTTTAACATCAGCCAAAAAGACAATGATCAAGACATTGGATTTTTTGATGAAGACAAACATTTTTATCTTTGGAATAACATGTGCTGATATAGATATCTGGAATATGTATTAAGAAAATAAACAGTCAACTTTTCAATGTTTAAAGGATGTTTCACACAAAAATGAATCACCCTCATGTTTTAATCAGCCTCATGTTGTTTCAAACCTCTCTTTCTGTGGAACATAAAAGAAGATATTTTGAGAATTTTCTCAGCTGTCCATACAATGGATCATTTTCACATTTTTCGGGTTCTTAGAAGTGGAAATTGCCATACTTGGGTAAACTTTTGGGTAAAAATGTAGCATTTCCATTTTCTGCAACAATTAAAGAGAAAATCCACAAGAGCGTCTAAAAGAGGAAAAAAATATTGAAAAACTGAAAATGTCAAAACTGCAGTCACTGCAGCTGTTATATTAGAAACACAAATGCAGCAGTTTTAGTTTTATGTAATTCAATGTCAAGGTAAGAAAGTAAAGTTATAAATGTAAAATAAATATGAAAATGTAAATTATTTAAAAGTGAAAATGTTAAAAATGTTGACAGATTTTGATGTAAAAAAAAAAAAAAAATTCTGTCAATAATTACTCATCCTCATGTCGTTCCAAACCCGTAAGACTTTCGTTCATCTTTAGAACACAAATTAAGATATTTTTGATGAAATTCAAGGGCTTTCTGACCCTGCATAGACAGCAATGCAACTGACACGTTCAAGTCCAGAAAGGTCTTTCGATGCATACGTTGTCTGAAGACCGACACACGATAAGAAATTGTTGGGTAAAATTGTTATTTTTATTTTCTTTGAGCACAAAAAGTATTCTTGTAGCTTCACAACATTTCGGTTAAACCACTGATGTCACATGGACTATTTTAACGATGTGCTTACTACCATTCTGAGCCTTGAATGTTTCAGTTGTGTTGCTGTCTATTCAGTCAGAAAGCTCTCAGATTTCATCAAAAATATCTTAATTTGTGTTCCGAAGTTGGATGAAGGTCTTACAGATTTGGAAAGACATGAGGGTGAGTAATTTATGAAAGTATTGTCATTTTTATGTGAACTATCCTTTTAATAACTATGGAAACACGTCTGTGAAAATGGTCCATAGAAGTCAATGGCAGCCAAAGCATCTTATTTTCTGTTCTGTAGAAGGAAAACAATCCTACAGGTTTGTAACAACATGAAAGTGTTTAAACGATTTGAGGATTTTCATTTTGTCAGTGATGTGATGTAATGAAGACACAAAAATGCAACCTGGCCTGCTTTTGTCTGTTCTGCTGATTATGGCACTTTTCTGTCCCTTCTGAATCTCTGTCATCCATCATTTAATTCCCTCATCCCAAATGACTTTCGATTTGGTTAAATCTCAGAAAGAAATGACAAATATTGCAGCAGCAAACAAAAGAACAAACAGAAGAATCGTTGTTGTGGTTAAGGTAATAGTTATTGATATCATCACTGATTATTGTTATTATCAAAGTGCTGTACAGTACATACTAGCAATACTATAGCTGCGTGGTCACCGAATCGTCCTGTTCCGTTACCCAGCGGGAGGAGTCTGGCATTTTTCCGCCACAGGGCCCGACCAATCCCTGGAACACGTCCTCGTTTGAGTCCAGGAGGCGGGAGCTGGAGGCAGAGAAACTGGAAGCACAGTGCAGGGAAGAGGGTGGGGACAGAGGTCCTAATGTCAGTAAAACATCCCTCCCATTAGCTCTCTGTCCATCGGTTGTCATGGCACTGTCACCCTCATTTAAAGCACCCACGTCCACCTGATTAAGGTTGGTCTCGCTTCGGGTGACGGGACCGGCGCCCCTGGTGAAGCCTAAGTCGTGCCAAGCCCCCGGCGGGTGAAGCAATCCATCTGAGATAGTGTAGGTTGCAGCAGTAACACCTGCCGGCTGCGGAAGGTGGCTCCCCATGCGTGAAAACAGAAGGCCGAGCCGTCTGAAGGAGTTCTTCTTGGAGCTAGAGAAGCGTGAAAAGCGCCTCCAAGTTCGTGAAAGTGCAGGTCTCGATGGAGCCACTGAGGACAGGGAAGAGGAGGGCGAGGGGTTCTTCCTCAGTCCGTTGATCTTTGGTTTACCCTCCCTGTACGCAGACGATGCCGCCGTCGTAGTTGTGGCCACCTCCATTCCGGAGATAGAGCGAAAGAGGGCGGAGACTCCGTACGATGGATCCGAAGGTGTAATGGTTTTTAAAGACACACCTTTGGCCCCGACGCTGCTTCCGTCGCTGTGGTGACAGGCTTCGCCATCGTCGCTTACCTCATCTCGAAGCGTGGCCTCGCTGCTGGAGGAATAGTTCCGCCGGGGCGGCTTTCGGTTGCCGAGAAGGTCCAGAACTTCATAGCGGAAACTGGAAATGTCCTGTTTCAGCTCCTAAGACAGAGCATTTTTACAGTATTAAGTAATGCATTTGAAAATTGTGATGAAACATTCTTAAAGGGGTCATCAGGTGCAAAATGTACTTTTACATTGTTGTTTGAAAATAAATATGTGTTGGCAGCAGTGATGGGAATAACAGCGTTATAAATAAATGGCGTTACTAATGGAATTACTTTTTTCAGTAACGAGTAATCAAATGAATTACTATTTCCCCCGTTACAATGCTGCTACTGTTACTGACAATAAAATGCAGCGTTACTATAACTGAGCTCACTGAAGCGTTTTTCAACCGAGTAGGCTCTCTCTCAGCCATAGGATTTACATTTTTCGGAGGTAAAATCTGTCTTATTCCTCTCAGCGTGTCTTCTTCCAGAAACGAAAAGTAGCCGAGACAAACCTGATAAATGTTGACGTTTGTTTACGGAGGTGATGTGGGCGTTTACCTACATGTTCGCACATCTCACATTGATATTTAAAATTTGAAAAGCATGATTACATTAGAGATAATGAGTTTAGACGGGAAAAACTGGAGATTGCACTGGTATCATCCGGATTACTTTATCAGAGAATATTTTGTTGTCGACGTGACTTACTTCATTTAAAACTTAGACATTTTTCAAGCTTTCATGCTTTCTATACATATATTTCTTATGTCTATGAGGCAGGTATTCGCTGAGATTCAGATTCAGTTACTAACTGAGTTACTATTTGTGAGAAGTAACTAGTAACTATAACTAATTACTTTTTGAAAGTACAGTAACATGCCCAACACTGGTTGGCAGTGTGTGTACACAACCACCCTATAATGATAAAAATCCACCCAGTTGTTGTTGTTGTTTTTTAATCCCTATAAATCATTAGCAAATAAATCTATAAATCAAATCGCCTTTCTTAATAATGTTGTGCTAGTTAGCAAGTTCTGCAGCTAAATGTAGCTAAAGTTTACATTCTCTCGGAGAACTGCTCATCACCCCACAGAAGAGAGGGGCAGGGTGAGCAGAGCTCATTAGCATTTAAAGGGACATGCACCGAAAACGGCTTGGTGTGAACAGAGCTGATTTAGACAGGGTAAAAAGGGTGTTGTTTTACATTACCATTGAGCAATTTTAACCATAGTATGTTATAGACTTTTCATTAAGATCCTAAAGAATCATATCAACTTGTGGAAATTGGGCATCCGCTTTGACCGCTTTGAACATAAACATAAACATGATCTTTTGACATATACAAGGTCATTGTACTATAAAAACATCCTGCAAGTTTCAGAACTCAAAACGTTTTCGTTAATCTAAAACGACAGGTTGTGGAATGTGTCACTTTATGATGTAACAGTGTGGCTAAACACCGCCTCCACAGAAGAAGGTTAACTTCTGCTTCTACATCACTGCCTGTTTAGCCCCACCCACCAATTCGCACAGGCAAATGCAGATCTACGCAGAAACCAAACGATAAAGATGCCTCTGAAGACAACAAGATGCTATGCAGTGCCAATTATGGAAAAACACCAAAACAAACAAGGAAAAACAAACAAGTCTTTGCATCGCCTTCCTTCTGATCCCAACATTAGGAATGGGTGGATGAACCTTATTTTTGTAATCAAGTTCCAGACTGTGTCAGTTTGAACTTGGTTCTTTGTTCACTTCATTTTACCGTAGACTGCCTTACAAACAAGGCACAATTGGATTTTCAGAAAGATTGAAACTAAACAACGATGCCGTGCCAAATATATTGGATCCGACAGTAATGTTTTTATTACGTGGTCACTATAGTTTTGTCTGTTATTACAGATCATTTGATATGTCCTGTGTATTTTTTTTTTTAACGTGAATCACAGCAGCGGCCATCTATGAAGGATGCAGGCTGTCAAGCATACATAACTGTTAGCCAATCATAGCAGGGGGTGTTTACTTTTGAGTCTACAATCTGCCACACGTATTCAAACAGAGTGTTTAGATGAGGGGGTCATATCAGGACAGAAAATAGCTTATTACTTCTAAAATCTGTTTTTGATGTAAAAATCTTGATAACATAACAAGTGGACCCCAGAGAACAGTACAAAATAATAAAAAGGCAGTTCAAGGCCCCTTTAAATATAAAAGAAGATCTGCAGATTTTCTGTCAACACTGGGGCATTTAAGAATAATTACTTGTGTCAGTGTTTCTGTTTGTAAGCATGCATTTCCTGATATTTATGCAAGATAAACAGTGGGCAGTCAATTTTAGAAGCACCTTAAAATTCTCCTCCGTCAGCCCTTCGCTTGTCTTGGCGCTGCGGATCATAGACGCCACATACCTCTTCACTAGACTACGGATGACCTCCTGAGGGTTGAAGGAGAAGAAGAGAAAGCAAGCGATCAGACAGAACTCTCTAATCTTGTTAATCTGAAAATGTAGCGCTGGATCTTTGGTGTGACGGTGCAAGGGAAAAGAGAGACAGGGAAAACAAAGCCAGAGGCGAAGCGATGTAATGCAATTACATGCACATTGTTTGTATTCTCGCATGTGTGTAATTGCAGAGCTTTATCTGCTGGCATACCTGATAATGCTGATTCTGTATCAGCCTGTCAGCATGCTTTTCCTGAAAGGAGAAACAGATATTTATACTGTAATTATGCAGGGTAATTGAGCTTATTAACTAATCAAATACATGCCACTTTTATTTATTAGTTTGTTATGTAATTATTCATTGAAATCCCAGGGTCATTCACAAGAAGCTCTGCCATTTGTGTGCTCTGAGTTCCCATTACTTACAGCCTACATATTAACAGGGCACTTAGTTTAAATCAGTTACAATATAATGTAATGAACTTAAATTAATTTAAATTGATTTGTATAATTTAGTGTAGAATAAAGAATTAATTGTATTTGACACCCAGTATCAATGTTCCCATTCATCATGATCAACATTCAAATGACAGAATAATAAACCATATTTGAGTAAACTGTGCTTTTATTGTAATGAAAAAATCATGATATATAATCCTTTTCACTGTCAGTGTAATGTTTTGTTGTTGTTGTTGTTGTTTTTTTGGAAATTTGTTGATTTCTGTTGACTTCATGATTATTATGATACCAAATTTAAGTGGTTAACATAAAACATATATAATTACATTTCTGTTACCACTTTATTACATTTTTTTTTTTTGGAAATATGGATTTTGTTGATTTTCGTTGATTTCACGATTATTCTGACACCAAAGTTAAGGGGTTAATATCATAGAAAAATAGAATTAAATTTCTGTTACCACTACGTTAACCTTAATTTGTGTGGAAAAGTAGATTTTGTTTATATTTGTTGATTTCATGAATATTCTGACACCAAATTTAGGGGGTTAACATTATTAAAAAATAGAAATACAGTTTTGTTACCACTACATTTACATTTATTTATTTATTTATTTAATTTTATTTATTATTATTATTATTATTATTTTTGAAAATGTGGATTTTGTTGTTTTTTGTTGATTTCATGATTATTCTGACACCAAATTTAGGATGTTAAAACCATTAAAAAAGTAGAATTAAATCTGTGTTACCTCTATGTTTACCTTTATTTACATTATATGTATATGAATTTATGAAATCAATCAAAATCAACAAAATTTCCAATATATATATATATAGGAAATTTTGTTGATTTTGATTGATTTCATGATTATTATGATACCAAATTTGTTTACATTTATATAATGGTCATAACATATATTATATTGAACGTAATATAATCAGTTAGCATATTTTTAGTATAAGAGATAAATACAGAGGGAAAAAAAGATTTTAAAGTTATTAAAATAAGTTTCTTCCTCTCTTTCAACTCACCAAGACTGCATTTATTTGATCAAAGGTCCATTAAAGCAGTGATAAAGTGAAATACTGTTACAATTTAATGAAATATTTTCTATTTGAAAATGTTTAAATTTATTACTTGATTATTCCAGTTTTAAGCTTCAGAATTCGATATACTGATTTGCTACTCAAGAAATATTTGGGGTTTTTTATGCTGAAAACAGTTATGCTGCTGAATATCTCTGTGGAAAACTACATTCTGTGATGAATAGAAAGAGAATATCATTTATTTAAAACATTTGAACGGTAGTGTATAAATTGAGCTAATGGTGTTGGAAAAAATAATAGTTTGACCACATGATTAAGACAAATGTTGTATCTGTTGATGCCGTTGATCCTCTGGTAGGACATGGCTGATGCAAAATGCTCCAAAAATATCTGACATTTAAAAGACTGAGTAACTAATTTCATGAAGAACAATTTGGTTTTCTTTCCTATCTTTCCTATCACATCCATAATGGGAGAATCAATCAAAATTCTCGAATGCAATTTCATTGCAAATGGTCACGTGCAGTTGGCTAGATACTCCCTGCCCAGCCCTTCTGCACTGTATTGAGAAGTATTAGACCTACAGATGCTTTCCACCTGGAATGCTGATATTTGTACACTCCAAAAACCTGGACAAAAATCTGATGTGCACTTCCACATGCAGATAAAGGGATTCTGATTTTGCAGTATGAGCTGAGAGATTCTTAGTATTCTTATCAGATATTGCAGGAAAGCTGCTCTCCTCTTAGCTCTACATGTAGGCAGCTTTATATAATGATCAAGGTTTGATCCCAGCTCAGCAATGCCAGCAAACATGTGGGAGAGAGTTTTGAGTGAGTGTGCTTCGGCTGTGTGTGTGTACATGAATGATAGTGTGAGAAAGCGAAAGAGAGAGTGTGCATGAGCATCTGTATTGATGCAGGCCAATAAAGGCCGTGCAGAGAGATGGATTTGTAATAAAAGTGCGTCAGGTGGAACAAGAGAGGATATATTCGAAACAGAGATGACGAGAGTCCCGGGAGTTTCACAGGGAGTTGCATGGCAACACGGGAGGTTAAACTCCAGACAGACTCAGGCCATGTTACACTTCATTACATCATCAAAGGAGAAACAGAAACTTGTTGAATTAAAAAAAAAAGTTCCTTTATAGAAGTTTAATTAATTTATATGAAACTCCACTTCACTGATTCAATTGAAATGAAATTTGCTACCATGAAGCCAATAGTTGAAGTTGGGGGAGGGGGGCTGACAAGCTGGTTGTGACGTCAAAAAAATAGCAAAGACCTGTCTCATGAATATTAATTAGGTCATGCTGACGTTGCTAGGTAACCATGCTGGTTATCTAACCTAATTAATATTAATGCACCAAGCCTTTGCCATAGTAGGACTGATAAATGGTTAGCTGACATTAAATGCACCTGCTAAACATGTTACACCACAACTAAAGCTATTTTAAAACGCATGTCACTAGTCATTTTCAAATAATTATACATGTGGTTTTCTTGACCTCTTTTTAGAGACACAGAATAATTGTACTTTTAAAAATTCATGCTGCAAGACCATTTAAAAGAAACTGTTGAAGACAACCCATGGTGATCAATTTTCACTACTGTTCAAAAGTTTGGGTTCAGTACGAGTTTTTTTTTAAAGAAAATAATATTTTATTCAGCAAGAATGCATAAAATTCATTTCACGAGTTCGCGCTTACATATAATAAACAGCGTAAAAGTTAAGCGTAAAAGTTAAGCGTATTTGGCGTGTTGTCCGGGAGAGGGCTCCGAGCTCGGTAATCATTCCCGAGCCCGGGGCACTCCCCCTGCCCTGGGAGAGGGGTCCGAGCTCGGCATTTGGCCCGAACCCAATAAGCGCTCCCCCCCGAGCTGAAGGTGAGGAGACGGGGAGGTGGAGGGATGCTGAAAAACTAGAGATGAATGAAGGTAGGAATGCTTGGCTATTTAAAGGGATTCTCTTGTGGTGCTTGGATAGGGAGTGTGATTGCTAATGGTGAATTGGCCGTGTTAATTATCTGTGCGAGCTCCTCCCGAAATTTGTTAATAAAACATCACATAAAGTGACAGTAAAGACATGAAAAATGCATCCTTGTTAAACATAAAAGACTTTGAAAAACATCTTACAGACCCCAATTTTTTTCTGTACATATCCATGTTTAACCTATAATCTTGATGTTAATAAATAAGAAAGCATAATATGTGACCCTGGACTGCAAAACCATTCATAAGGGTCCATTTTTTTTACTGATTTACACACCAATAGCTGAATTAATAAGCTTTCCATTGATGTATTGGTTTGTTAGGATAGGACAATATTTGGGAGAGATACAACTATTTGAAAATCTGAATCTGAGGGTGCAAAAAAATCAAAATATTGAAAAAATTGCCTTTAAATTTGTTCAAAAGTTCTTAGCAATGCATATCACTAATCAAAAATTCAGTTTTGATATATTTACGGTATGAGATGTACAAAATATCTTCATGGAACATGATCTTTACTTAATATCCTAATGATTTTTTGGCATAAAAGAAAAATGTATAATACTGACCCATACAATGTATTTTTGGCTATTGCTACAAATATACCTGTGCTACTTAAGACCAGGGTCCAGGGTCACATATGTTTGAGTTATATAGTATTGTAGACATACAATACCAGTCTTAGTAGAATATTTAATCTCAGAAATGACAAAACTGTAATAGCAACCAATTAGCACCAAATCATTTTAAATTTAAATTATTATAAATTATTATAAAATGTTTCTCAACAGCATCTTGATTTGAAAATCATGCTGGATTTTTAAGCAGCTGTCTTTGTTAAAGTCAAAGGTTTTTATATGTATTTCTCTCACCCAGTGATACCTGAAAGTAATGCATGATGATACCAGTCTAAATACAATTACTGCATCCCACTATGAGTCAAAAACCAATAGTTCAAAAGCAATAAAAATGTAAATGAGCTATTTTACCATTCAGTGTGCTGATATATGTGTGTGGTTGTGCTGTTAGTCATTGTAATGGGTAATCAGTTACACAATGAGCGAGCTGCATTGTGCTTAAAGTGTAATTTAAACCAGAACCACATGATCAGATTCAGATGAAATGTTCAGTGAGAATGTTCAAATGGATTCAGCTTGTTTTCTTTACCGTAAACTCCTTCAAATTCTCATGTTTATGGGGGTCTTCTTCAGGCGGAGCAGGCTCCGACCCGCAGAGCCGCCCGTGCACCCATCGACAGAGGTACCAGAATGACTTAGGACTGGGAATGATGTTGAATGGTGGGGGGAGTGTCCCACCCTCATCGAAATAACTCATCCAAAGCTTGGTTCGAGCAAACTTCCACTCGATGTCAGCATGGTCCTAAAGCAGAGTGACAAATAAATTAATACGAACTGAATAATAATCAGTGAAGTGTGAGATAATCAATCAATGTATCCAGAATGTATTTCAAAAAAGAATATTTATATTACACAGTTATATAATTTGAAAAAAGCTATAAATAAGAATTTGTTACGATGATCAATTTCCAGCAAGGATGCATTAAACTGATCAAAAGTAACACACTAAAGACATAATGTTACAAAAGTTTTCTATAAATGCTATTCTTTTGAACTTTATGTTCATCAAAGAAAAACAAAAAAATCACAGTTTCCACAAAAATATTACACAGGAAAAACTGATAATAAGAAGAATTGTGTCTTAAGCACCAAATCTATATATATTTCTGAAAGATCAAGTGAAACTGAAGGCTGGAGTGATTCTGTTTTGCCATCACAGGAAAAAAATACATTGTAATGTATATTGAAATGGAAAATATTATTTCAAATTGTACTAATATTTCACAGTATTACTGTTTTTGGCATATTTCTAAAGAAATAAATGAAGCTTTGATGACCATGAGACTTTATAAAACATTTAAAAAAAAAAAAAGATTAAAAATCTTGTCAGCCTCAAACCTTTCAATCAAAATTTGACTGGAAATCAAACTTTTCAATAAGAAAAAATCTTAGAATGTGAAAAAGAGTTTCTATTCATCAAAGTCACCTTTAAAGGATTACTTGACTTCCAGAATAAAATTTCCTGAGAATTTACTCACCTCTATGTCATCCAAGATGTTCATGTCTTTTTTCTTCTGTCGAAAAGAAAGTAATGTTTTTGAGGAAAACGTTGTTCCAGGATTTTTCTCCATATGGTGGACTTCAATGGGAGCCAGTGGGTTGAAAGTCCAAATTGCAGTTAAAATGCAGCTTTAAAGGGCTCTACACGATCCCAGCTGAGGAATAAGGGTCTTAGGTAGCGAAACAATCACTCATTTTCTAAGAAAACTAAACTTTATATACTTATTAACCACAAATGCTCATCTTGCACATAGCTCGACTTCACACATTACATAAGCAAATTGGAAAGGTCACAAGTGATGTAGACGGAAGTACCGACCCAGTGTTTACAAAGCAAACGTGCAAAGAAAGTTAAACGGCCTATACAAAAAAAGGTAAAACAATGATGTTGGATGATTTTTAAGTTGGAGGAGAAAACGAGAAGGAGTTTTTCGCTCTACCCTACCTTTTTGAACCGGAGTACACAGGTGAAGAATGAACCGCAAATGACCTTTCCAATGTGATTATGTAAGTTGCGGATGTGCATGGCAGGGCTAGTTCAAGACAAGCATTTGTGGTTAAAATATAGAAATTTTTATTTTTTTTAGAAAATGGCTGATCATTTAGCGAGATAAGACCTTTATTCATCGTCTGGGATCATTTCGAGCCCTTTGAAGCTACAATTTGGACCTTCAAACAATTGGCTCCCACTGAAGTCCACTATATGGAGAAAAATCCTGGAATGTTTTCCTGAAAAACCTTCATTTCTTTTCGACTGAAGAAAGAAAGGCATGAACCATTGTATGACATGAGTAAATTATCAGGAAATTTTTATTCTGGAAGTGAACTAAACTAGTTTGTTCTATGGGAACCTGCTTGCAATTTGTTGGCCAATCATCTGTGTACTTGTGTATAATAAAGTATATTTCTGGCTTTTATTATTGTGGTCAGTACTCACAGCGATGAGCTGGTAGGAGTTATTCATCATAGCGATGAGCATGTTGAGTAGGACCACCAGTGAGATGACGTTGTAGGTGCCGAACATGGTGGCTCCAACAAACTCTGTGAACTCGTGCCGGGCTTTCACATTTGTGACATACAGATTCAGTAGGCCAAATACTGACCAGAACAGTGACTGAAGTGTTTCAAATAACCTGAAAGATGGATAGATGGAGAAACAGAAGCCAAGAAAGAGAGAGAGAAAAGAAACAGGAATCAGAATAGTGCAACAACGTTTCATGTCATCAGTGTTTAAATTCATTTTGTGGTTGTTTAGGTTTATTAAGTTATATTTCAGTCCAAGTAACAAGACAATATATATTACATATATAATCAAATCATATTTTCACATTGCTATATTTATTCCATTGCAGTTCCATTTAGAAACTTTGAATTTGTGTCCTTGCACTGACAGTCTGAAAATCTATTTAAAATTTAATGAATCTCACAAACTGACGGTTTGCACACACACAAACACGCACAAACAATACAATTCGAGACTGTCAGAGTTGTGTAAATAACTCTGCTAGAAGATTGCAATGTACAGCATCAAAAGTTTCAGAAAGCTATGTCTGGCTGCCTCTAAGATTTGAGGTTTGTGTGTCTACGAGCTTCCTTAGGGTGAAAGGAATTGTGATTTTTTCGTTGCATTAAATATTCAACATCGTCAGCTTTCATCAAAGTCTTGACAGAGATAAATATAATGTGGTTTCCTGAAAATAGGAAAAAGGAGTTACAGCAGAACTGAAAGGACATAGCACTCTGGATCACCAATGGAAGCAGGTATTAGACTGTGTTTGATAGAGTTTGATGGGAGAAACTTCAGTGGTACAGACATATAAAAGAAACCCACAGCAAGAGTTGAGAGAACACTGACAACGAAAAGGGCTGTGTCTGGGAATCCATTGTGACGGGTGAGAAAAATCCTTTTATTTCGTGTTTGTAACAGACTTGTAATGTCTTACTTAACTCCCAACAGCACAGTGGCAGCCTTGGCTATCTATCTATCTATCTGTCTATCTGTCTATCAATCAGTATATGCTTGATGGATATGCTTAAAACTTGATGGTTGATTTATTTAAATCCATGTTGCTAAAAATGTAACAAGACAAGCAGCCCCTTACTTTAAATGGTCATGACATTTCTGAGTAGGGCATCGATATATCTGTGTGCAAGCTGTGAATAGTGGTGTCCATTTTGAACACATGGGCCAGATTTAGAGAGCTGCATCCATGTTATATTTTTGGCACATTCAATGTCACTGATACAATAAACTAATAAAAAATAAAGCGTGGCCGGCACCTAAACCGCAGGACTGCCGTGACAGACCTGCCGTGGCGGAGCCCTAATGGAGGCACACAGGTTTGCCTCAAGTACCTCACTGACTTGTCAGAGATAGTGACATAACAACTGGCAGCCCACTAGAGCCAGCAGCCCTCCACATCCTGAGCCGATTCAGCCGACATTTGGCATTTGAAGCTTTCGAAGTGAAAGGCCAAAATAATACGGAGAAGACATGAATATGTTCTGAGTGTACTGGTGTGTGTAAGATCTGTCCTCAGAAATCTGTTTTGCCTCTATGCACTAAAAAAAAACTCAGAAGCTGAATTTTTCTAGTAAAAACATACTTAAATGTATATATATATATATATATATATACACACACAGTATCTCACAAAAGTAGGTACACCCCTCACATTTCAGCAATCAAGTATATCCTCAAGGGGCAATACTATAGAAATGAAACTTTGATATATTTTAGAGTAGTCAATGTCAGCTTGTATAGCAGTGTATATTTACTGTTCCCTAAAAATAACTCAACATACAGCCATTGTTGTCAAAATAGCTGGCAACAAAAGTGATAACAGCACTATGTCATTTAACCATGCAAAGCAACATGTCCTATTCATAATGTTCATGGTTTTGTCTGCTTTGTCTTGTATAAGAGCAGTTAAAATTTGGTGTTTTGAGTACAATTCTCTCATACTGATGAGAGAATACTCTCATGGCAAAGAACTCTCTGAAGATTTGAGAATTAGAATTGTTGCTCTCTACAAAGATGACCTAGGCTATAAGAGGCTCAGTAACAACCTGAAACTGAGTTACAGTATTGTGGCCAGGGTCATACAGAGGTTTTCCAAGACGGGTTCCATTCGGAATAGGCCTCGCAAGGTTCGATCAACGAAGTTGAGTGCTTGTGCTGTGCGTCAGGTGCAGAACCTGGCTTTAAAAAACAGATGCATGAGCCAGCATTGCTTTAGAGGTTGCAGAAGTAGAAGGTCTGCTTCTCAGTGCTCAGACCATACGCTGCACACTGCAACAAGTCGGTTTGCATTGGCGTCATCTGAGAAGAAAGCCTCTCCTGAAGCTGGCTTACAAGAAAGCCCGCAAACAGTTTGCTGAAGACAACCTGTCCAAGAGCATGAATTACTGGAACCGTGTCCTATGGTCTGATGAGACTAAGATAAACTTGTTTGGCTCAGATGGTGTCCAGGATGTGTGGTGATGCCTCAGTGAGAAGTACCAAGAAAATTGTGTCTCTCCTACAGTCAAGCATGGTGGTGGTAGCATCATGGTCTGGGGCTGCATGAGTGCTGCTGGTACTGGGGAGGTGCGGTTCATTGAGGGAAACATGGATTCCATTATGTACTGTACATTTCTGAAGCAGAACATGATGCCTTCCCTTTAGAAACTGGGCCGAATGGCAGTTTTCCAACATGATAATGACCCCAAACACACCACCAAGATGACAACTGCCTTGCTGAGGAAGGTGCAGGTGAAGGTGATCTGACCTGAACCCTATTGAGCACCTATGGGGCATCCTCAAGCGGTAGGTGGAGAAGCACCATGTGTCTAACATACAGCAGCTCCATGATGTCATTATAGTGGATTTGACGGATCCCAGGATCCCAGTAACAACCTGTGCAGCTCTGGTGAATTCCATGCCCAGAATGATTAAGACAATGCTAGATAACAAGGGTTTGACACAAAATATTGACATTTGGACACAGTTTTGACAAGTTCACTTAGGGTGTACTCACTTTTGTTGCTAGCTATTTTCACAGTAATGGCTGTATGTTGAGTTATTTTTAGATGACAGTAAATATACACTGCTATACACGCTGCACATTAACTACTCTAATATATATCCAAAAGACATAATTTAATTTTTTTTTAATTTTCAAAAATTGTGTGGTTTTTTTGTGTTTAATTGTGCTAATTAGCTGTATTTTATTTATTTATTTATTTATTTATTTTGGGTCAAAATAAATGGTTTAATCAAAATAACCCAACTGCAGTTTAATTGAGATTAATTGAAATGCACAATTAAAAAATATGATTTTTGGAAAAAAAAAAAAATATATATATATATATATATATATATATATATTGTTTAAAGTGTTACTACCTTAAGTTGTTATTTTGGAATAAATGTAAAACACATAAAAACTAACTTCATGAGATTCATACTTGGCTTTAATAAATAGGACATTGATGACATTGTTAATGTAAACATATAATAGATTTTTTTCGTTTTCTGATCGTGTAAGTAATGTTTACTTAACCAAGAAAAGGTTACTTTTGGTACCTAAAGTGAAAATATCAGCAGATAAATAGTACATATGTTTCCAATACAAGCTTAACATAAGGAAAAAAGCTAACAGAGTATGTTTTTCTGGAAAAACAGAAAAATACTTTTTGCAATGTGTCTTTATGAAAGGCCCAAATCACATGGAATGTCAAAGACTTTAATCTGTGAAGGAGAGTCTCGCTGACTGAACTCAGAAAAACACCACAGGAAGCCTGAAGGAGCTCGTGCTGCTTCAGATGTGATATGGGTTGAGGGATTTGATATCTCGGTGTGGTAATGCCACATACAGCTCATATGCAGCTGCAGGCAAAAAAATGAATTCTGATGGAAATGCAAGAAAATCCCCAGACGTTTCAACAACATGCTCATGTTTCAGGTGTTTATATTTCACAGAGCAGCTGCAGTTTTCTGAGAGACACAGCACAGATTTATCTTCTTCTTTCTCAGCGTTTGCTCTCATAAATATTCACAAGCTGATTCTTGAACCTGCGTTATTGTGCAGTGTTGGATGATTGTGTGGTTATCGATGTGTCATTGATCAACAAATCACTGAAAAAGCAAGAGGTCTTGATGAATATGCAGAAGCAGCATCAGCGCTGCCCTATCAGGTATTGACTGCGGCTGACCTGGAGTTGCAATGCCGGAAAGGATTAATGTATGCTGTAAACAAACAGTGTTGAGGAAGCTTCCTTGAAACAATCTAACATTTTTCAAACAGGTATAAGGCTTCACAGAAGTTAAAAATGAATCTGAATCATTGTTTTTAAATACTAAATAAACAAAATAATACAACGAACAGATGTCAGGGTGAAAAAAAAAGAAAATAACAGGCTAATAAACTTACGTAGAGAATGCATTGTTCTGTTTCTCGCAGCGAATCCCCTTGCAGTGGTTGGGTTCATCTGCCGCTTCGGTCTCATAGTAAAAGTAAAGCTGGTTGAGTCCATTGGCAAAGGCCAGCAGCACTAGACAGTAGATGAAGAGGAACTTGAGGATGTCCAGCAACATGCGGCCGAGAGAAATCTGGAGCGGGCCCAGGTGAGAGTTGGCCGTGAAGAGGGAGATTAGTCGAAGCGAGCTGAAGATGTTAGCGATGGCAAACAAAGCCTCAGCAATCAGCGTTGGATGCCACATCTCCCATTCCTCTCGTGGACGAGAACTGTTATACTGGGGAGGACAAAAAATTCATTATTTAGTTTCATTGTTAAAACTATGTGTCACTTCAGTGCACTAAAATAAGCACAAAACCCTGTGTGTTAGGTTTAAAATGCACTTTACACAAGTATGTAAATGCCAAGTTCTGTCATGAAACTCTAGATGGTGCAGGCTGATGGGTCATTAACGCAAGCATTAAAGCTGATTGGTTCATGTTGCATATGCAGCCAATGAGCTTGCTACTTTACATTTAACTGGCTGGTTAGCATTCACTAGAGCATTTCACAGCTCGATTTCAGAGTTCCTCTGAAACCCTACAACTTCCCCAGCTCCATCTGTATAGATCTGCTATAACAACAGCAATAACCTCACTGTAAAAAACAAAAAAACACAATTTGTTGAGTCAACTTAAAATAATTTGTTACCCTGCCACCTTGAAAATTTAAGTTCAGTCAACTCAAATGTTTAGTCAACTTAAAATGTTAATATTTAAGTTGACTAAACAAAAAATGTGGTTTGTTAAACTTAAATGCTAAGCTTGTTACCAGGCCGCCTTGAAATTTTAGGTTGAATCACTTAGTTGTCACTTAGTACAACTTAACATTTCAAGTTGACTAAACTTTTTTGAGTTGACTGAACTTAAAATGTTAGGGCAGCTGGGTAACAAATTATTTTAAGTTGACTCAACAAATAGTTTTTTACAGTGCAACAGCAGCAGCAATTCAGCAGCAGCAGCGTAGCAGATCTATTCCGCCAAGACCAAATTTGAGAGTCATGATAGAAACACAATGCAATAGTAGTGCAAGACTCTTATGCTCACCAAGGCTGCACTTATTTGATCAAAAATACGTTAAAACAGTAATACTGTGAAATATAATTAAAAAATACAGTTTTTGATTTTAAATTTTAAAATATAATTCATTCTTGTGATGTCAAAGCTGAATTTTCAGCATCTTTACTCGAGTCTTCATTGTCACATGTTCCTTCAGAAATCATTCTAATATGCTGATTTGCTGCTTAAGAAATGTTTCTTATGATTATCAATGGAAGCGCTAGCGATATTTTTACATTTTTAATCATTAGTGTATGTGCACTGGGACCATGCTTAGAGATGTTTGGCCAAGTATTTGTGCATTTGTGTAAAGTCCATTTTTAGCCTTATTCACATACTTTAACACCCACAGTCCAACATAACCAGGTGCTAAATGCACTGGTAAAGCGCTGCATCATGCAAATTTAAATTCATTGCCAAGTCACAGTCATTTGTTTCTGGGCAAATAAGCCTCCTTTTTATGCAAATGTGGCTCAATGGATCGGATTCACATACGTGAATGGATTGGCTTATTTGCCTGATGCAGTTAAAAGTGATCAAGGCAGCAGTAATTCATCAAATGATGATCAAAAAGGAGAAGAGCGTGATAACTATCATGTATCTAGACGTGCTGTGTAATCAAGCACAATTTTGGCATTTTAAAGAGTTGTTTCAAATGCCTGGATTGCAGTAAATATTGCAATGCAATTTGCAATCAGCGCTAATTTTGCGGGCGTGTTTGCACCATTACCTGATTTGCACAATTCCTTGAGTGAATGAGGTGCTGTAACAATACAGACAACAGACGCAAATGACACAACACTATCAGTAGGTTCAAATCAAATGGTTTGGTGAAGAATAATGGAAAAGTTCAAGTGTGCAAGTTCTTTCATTATTTTTTGTTCTGGATATGCCTCAGTCTTTTTCCAGGCTTTTGAGTCAAAGGTCTAACGGGTTCTTAAGACATTTCCTGAGCTTTTGCCTTGCATAACTTCACTTGAGGGTGGAACGAGACGCCTTCTCCCCTCAGCACCATCCCTCAATTCCATGTTTCAGTGGGCAGAGAAATAAGGCTGGCTTTTCAGTGCCAGGCATGGCTGAGCTCTTCTTGCTTGAAATTCTGTTCTCTATTGGGACTAAGACCACAATATTAACTGTCTAATAAATTCCCTCTACACAGAAAAAAATGGCGTAGAAACAATTTTCTCTCAGAAATTGCTAGTAAATTTCACAAACAATGAAAAGACACAGCAAGTGTAAAAAAATGTCTTTTTTTACAGTGTATTCCCACATTTTGAAAACATACTATAAAATGTAGACAGGAACATTCACACATACATTTATAGCTTGTAAATGTAATTCTTGAGAACGTGTTCAAACACAAAACAGAACATAAATTATATGGCTTGGACCATTTATCATCTCACACATGTATGCACACACACACACACACACACATACTCGTGTAGGCTGGAACCCCTTCCATGCAGGGTGACTAAGACAGCTGCAGATGGTCATGAAGTCTGGAGTGTGTCTGCGTGCATGTGCTCGCGTGCATTCGAGTGTGAGCGTGGATGACTGAACCGACAGCAAAACATTTACGGAGGAGCTCACCTTGACATACGCGACGATCTTTAAAGATATAGTAGCCAAATAGAGAGAATTCATGGCAAAGTCCATCAGGTTCCACCAGTCATGGACGTACTCATTAAAACCTCCATCCCACATCTCCTTGATCTCAGCCCATATAAAGCCTATGACCAAAACACACAAGCATACAGGCATAAACTTGGAATATAGAATATATTAGCTATTTGAAAATATTGTTAATTCATTGCATCAGTTTTTATAATTGGATATATATTGGATGATACTGCATTATTAATTATACATACTTATTACCCTTACATTTAGATAATAAAACAGTAGTAATTTTATTACTCTGTTAAATCTAATCTTTAGCAAACTCTCAATGAAATTCCATTCATATAGCATATAATGCATAATGTATAAAACATAATGAATTCACTTGTAGATTTACTTTAGTTTTTTGAGTTTTAAATAATTTATTTTATCAGTTAATATTAAAAATTTATTTGTGCATACTCATTTCCCGTACATTTACATTTAGATTAGCTTTGCCATCATCTGACACTCACTTAAAGTTAACATTTAGAAATACTAATAATTTAATACTTTAATAACACAGTTATCTTAGTAATATTAAGAAATATATATACATTACCTCACAAAAGAACAGTAAGATTTGTTTTTTAAAAGAAAGTTCACCAGTCTTCCATTTATTTGATCCAAAGTACAGCAAAACTGTATTTTTAATATTTAAAATAACTGTTTTCTATTTGAATATATTTTAAAATGTAATTTATTGCAGTGATTTCAAAACTGATTTTTAACATCATTACTCCAGTCTTCAGTGTCACGTGATCCTTCAGAAATCATTCTAATATTCTGATTTGCTGCTCAAAAAACATTTATTATTATTATTATTATTATTATGTTGAAAACAGCTGAGTAGAATTTTTTTAGGTTCCTCTGATGAATATAAAGTCTAAAATATCATTTTTTAAAGATTATAAATGTCTTGATCATCACTTTTTATCAATTTAAAGCATCCTTGCTAAATAAAATTATTAATTTCCATCATTTCTTTACATAAACTTTTACTTTGGATGCAATTAATTGCGATGAATAGATTTGACAGCCCTATTAAATATCCATTATTAATACTGTACACGTGCCTAAATTTACTTGTATATTTATTTGTTTTTAGTGTTTTATTTTTAATTTTAATTTAGACAAATTATCATTGTATTTTAATTTTAACAATTTATTGGTTACAGACTATAATAAGACAATAATCTTCTTTGTAATAATTTCCTTTGGGATACTTTGTATCAAACAAAATTTTCATGCAGCTGCACACTATCCACTGCTAATATTATATATTTTATTAAATATCTGCATGAGACAAACTTTAAATATTGCAAATTAAATCAAATATTTCAACTGATGTTGGATATATTTTGGATGGATTTAATGTAAGTCAACGTCAGAGAAAAATGCCTGAAAACACTAAAATAGATATCACACCAAAGGTAAAACAAAACACAAAATAAAGTTGTAAACAATGTAAGTTTTATGGTTCAGGCTTAATTAGTTGCAAAACTTTATTACTTAGAGTTAAGGATTAAGTAAAAATCCCTGACCAGTATATCAGTACAGTGTTGACTTGCACACAATTTCATAATATATTTCATTAACAAAATGCATACAAGCTATATGACCTACATCCCCATCACACATCCAATCATACTCACCCAGCACCCAAGGTAGTATCATCCACTCCACCACAGTGGGTGGAGGGCCCTGCATGTGTAGGTTGGTGCGTGCTATGTGCTGTGAGGCTAGGAGGAGGAGGAAGAGGAAGGTGAGGTAGGAGGCTGTGTGGCAAATAAATTTGATGAAGGGTTTTTTGATGAAAAGCCCCAGCGTGCTTTTTGGAGCCAGTAGGTAGACCAGCGAGAAGACAGGAAAGAGCAGGCCGATAATGAAGCACATGACCAGCTTAACTGCCCAGTGACGGCGCCGCCAGCCAGGAAAGCCGTCATACCATAGTGTGGCCAAGAGCTGCTGACAGTTTGGCTGTGCCACAAACTGGAGAAAGAAAAAGAGAAAGATTTGTAAATGGATTTTAAAGGATTTGTAAATGCTTGTGCATAATGGCAACCGTACGCAGAAGGACCAATTAACTGTGAGAAAAAGGAGCATTATTCATGCCGACAAGAATGAGTAATCTTTCATCTATCCTACAGATGGGTAAAACTACATATTTTCATAATCCATTTGTTGGTGGGAGGTATGATTGACTAGTTGACTAGTTGATCTTAAGGAAAATCTATATAATTAGGGCACACCAGATCCAAATGAGATATGTTTCTTGACATTCACAAGATGTGTTGAAAAAAAATGTTTCAACTTCACATGCCATCTTTAAATATCCAACACTCATTGTGAAAACATTTAAAGGATTAGTTCACTCCTAAATTAAAGTTTCCTGCATTTACTCACCCCTATATCCTCTAAGTTGTTCATGTCTTTCTTTCTTTAGTCTAAAAATTTTTTTTACATTTTTAAGGAGAACATTCCAGGATTTTTCTCCATATAGTGAACTTCAATGGGGATCAGCAGGTCGAAGGTCCAAACTGCAGTTTCAGTGCAGCTTCAAAGGGATCTACACGATCCCAGCCGAGGAATAAGGTTCTTATCTAGTAAAACGATCAGTCATTTTCTAAAAAACATTAAAATGTATATACTATTTAACCACAAATGCTCATCTTGCACTAGTTCTGCAATGCACGTCTAAGACTTAACAAATTATGTAATCATGTTGGAAAGGTCACGCATGGTTAGTTCTTCATCTGTGTACTCCGGTTCAAAAAGGTACAGTAGGGACAAATTCTGTCTAATTGTCTCCTAATACTTCAAAATCGTTTTACCTTTTCTTTTTTGGCGTTTGGCTTTCTTTGCACGTTCACTTTGTAAACACTGGGTTGGTACTTCCGCCTCTGTCACGCGTGACCTTTCCAGACCTTTGACATAATGTGTTAAGTCGTGGACACAGCGCTAGTGCAAGACGAGCATTTATAGTTAAAAAGTATATAATCAAAAATTTTTTTTTTGAAAATGACCTATCATTTTGCTAGATAAGACCCTTTTTCCTCAGCTGGGATCGTGTAGAACCCTTTGAAGCTGCAATGAAATGGCAATTTGAACCTTCAACCCGTTGGTCCCTATTGAAATCCACTATATGAAGAAAAATCATGGAATTTCTTCCTCCAAAATCTTGGATAACAAAGGGGTGAGTAAATTATCAGGAAATAATTCATTCTGGAGTGAACTACCCTGTTGAAAAAACCAGCATATACTGGTAAGGTAGGTTTTGAAGCATGGATGCTGGTTTTAGCTGGTTTAAGCAGGTCCTTAGCTGGTCAAGTGCTAGTCCCAAGCTGGTCATGTGTTAGTCCTAAAATGGTCCTGGTTAAGATAAGGACCATCTTAAACCAGCTCAATCCAGAATCCATGCTTCAAAACCTACCTAACCAGTATATATGCTATTTTTTTCAACAGGGTAATACTTTAAACTTGTTTGAAACATTTGGGTGCGCTGTTTGACGCATGAATAGAAATCATACGTTATCGCTTTATAATGCATGGATTTTTTAATGATATATGCATTAAAGGGGTTATGACGCGATTTCACGTTTTCCTTTGTCTTTGGAGTGTTACAAGCTGTTTGTGCATTTATAAGATTTGTAAAGCTGCAGAGATATTCTTTAAAAAAGTGAACACTCATCCATGCCTTTCTAAAATGCCTCATTCAAACACGCCCCCACAAATCTACGTCACTGTGTGGGAAGATTTGCATAACACCGCCCAAATGTATACACAAACAAAGAAGGCGTTATTCTCGCTGTAGTATTGTTGCCACCGCCTCCATGTCTCCATGCTGTGTGTTTCATTGCGAAAGCTAAACTACTTTGTTTGGGCTTCCAAAAGAGGACACAACTAGAAATCAGTGGTTAAACACTGTTTCAGAACAGTGCAACCCAAATATTCGAGCGTGTGCAGTGCATTTTACAGAGGACTGTTTCCTGAACTTGGGAGAGTTTGCTGTCCTTCCAGCTTTGCAAGGACAGTCTGTCGCTTCTGACTCATAGCCTGTAAGTATGTTTTCACATTTAAAGAAATTGCTACTGACTACTCAAATGCGATTTTTGAGCAGTGTAGAGAAGCGCTTGATGTTTGTTGTTTCTACGATCACAAACGCAGACATGGTTTTATGTTTACGTGGCACAACACGACACAATGCATAAAAAGACAGTATAAGTCATGATAATCAGTAAATATGTCCCCACTGGATGCAACAAATGCCTCGTTTATAATGGGTTTTATTGTCTTTGTCTCGTCGTGCCAAGCCAAGAAATATAGTAAGGGGCGTAACATTTCTGACACATGCTTGAGGTATTCGGCCAATCACAACACACTGGATAGCTGGCTAATCAGAGCACACCATGCTTTTCAGAACGATTAACTTTGTTAAAATCAATGCGTTTCAGAAAGGTGGGGCAGAGAGAAGCAAAAATAATGTATGGTATGTGGAAAATAATGTGATTTAAGGAATTATTCCTTAAACCATGTAAACACATTGCATTACACTAAATACACATAATAATGTTCTTTTTAGCAACATCATATGACCCCTTTATTGATTTAAATACAAGAATTAACTTAGTTCCCATTCAGTCGTTTCACTACGACGTTACATATGGGAACTCGCTTGAGAGTCCAATCATCTCCAAGCCTTATTCAAAAGGCCAATGAACATTGGCGAGTGGTATTTGCATGCCGAACCACTCCTCCGTACACACGGATATATAAGAGGGCGGCGTGCAACCACTCATTCAGATTTTTTGCTTCTGAGCCTGTCAACCGAGCCTGATAGTAAAGAAGAGTTCCTGCGAGTGCATCACTCTCTCCGCTGGCGTGCTGTCAGACAATCTAAAAGAGCGTTTGACAGCCGCCAGCGTAATCCTGCGGGCTGCCGTTTTCACGGCACATGAGAGCCTCCCGCATTCCAGCGAGCCGTCCGTTTGAGCGCACAGTTGTGCCGCGGTTCCTCCCTGGGCGGACCGGGATTAAAAAGAGTGAATTTCTCACGGCTGTCGAGGGCATCTTCCCGGTGTGTCTCTCCGGCCGTGCGCTTCCGGATGTGGTAGTTTCCTCACCTCGCTGGATGGACATGATCACTGCCTCACGTGCCTGGGTCGAGAGCACGCTGAGACAGCGTTCATGGATGGTTCATGCGTTCATTGCGAACGCATGACCATGGCCACGTTAAAGTCCCGCCGCTCGTTCGCGAGTTGGCTCCCCTCGTCGTCTTCCCGCGGCAAGTCTTAAAGGAGCCGTCAAGGTTTTTTTTTCGGCTGCCGCGGCGACGCGCGGGGGGGACATCCAGGTGATTATGCAGAATGCTCCGCCGGCCAGAAAAGCCCCGCGGACTTCTGCACCACCGCATGGTCCAGTTGAGTTGCCAAAGCAGTTCGCTTCCCCGCACGCCGGGCTGAGTGTCTCCTTTGGCGCTCCTCAGGAGGTAGAGATGTCTGCTGCTGCGTCAGAGGGAGAGTCGGAAGGTGAGGTGGACAGCTCGGCGGCTCGGCACCCCTCTGCGGTCGCCGCCCGTCTGAGCTGGACGTTGAACTATCGGCTATGTTCCTCCGAACCGCCAAGGAGATTGGTCTGGAGGTGCCTAAAAACACCTCCAGCTGATCCTTCAAGGCTGGACGATTGGTTTCTGGGGAGGGCCTCCGCCGCACTGCCGCGCCCCCCCAGTGCCTTTCTTCCCCTAGGTGCACGAGGAGCTGGTGAGGACTTGGCGAGTCCCGTACTCGTCTCGTTCACGGCCCAGTTCCTCTCCCCTCGCCACTCTCGATGGTGGGGCAGCCGGGGGTTATGTGGCGGTCCCACAGGTTGAGCGCGCGATCACCTGGCGGGATCGGCGGCATCTCCCCTCCAGGGCGTGTGAGCTTTCGTCCGCTCTGGCGGGCAGGGCTTACCACGCCGCTGGGCAGGCTGCTACCGCCCTGCACGCTGTGGCAACCCAGCGGGTCTACCAAGCCCGGGCATTGAAACAGCTGCACGAGGGTGGTCCTGACCAAGGGATTATGTAGGAACTCCATGCCGCCGCCAACTTCGCCCTCAGAGCGACGAAGGTTATGGCACGTTCCCTTGGCCAGGTGATGTCCACAGTAGTGGTCCAGAAGCGACACTTATGGTTGACCTTGGCTAGATGGCAGACGTCGACAAAGCTCTCTTTCTCGACGCTCCCATCTCCCAAGGCGGCCTATTCGGCGACACCGTCGAGGACTTAAAAACAAAAAAAAAAAAAGCAGTTCTTGGCGGTTCAGAAGCAGATGGAGGCGCATCCTGCCCTGCCGCGACATAACGTCCCCGGGGCTTCAACCTCCGCCTGCCCGTCGCCGAGGGCGCCCCCCTGCGGCTCCTAAACAACCCAGCTCCGTCCCCTGCCGAGGCACACAGAGCTAGATTGGCAGCTCGACGTCAAGCTGGCCGCGGGAGAGCGGCGCCGCCCGCGTTTCAGGGACCGGCCAGGAAAACCCGCAGCAGAGCTGCGAATCGTCCCTGACGCGGGCAACCCAGAGGTGACGTCCTCACTCCCGTGGAGGGCCGGGAGCTACTGTCTGCTATTTCACAGAAGGATTTTCTCACCTCTGGGGTCCGGCCCCGAGTTCCCTTTCCGAGCAGCGCCTTGCCTCCTCGAATTCGGACTCGGAGCTCGACATCGCCAGCGCGGGAACCAGGGAAGAAGGTAAGCGCTGCCCAGTGCAGTCAGACTTTTCTCCAGGACGTTTTTTCCTTCTGGGATCAGTCCCTTCCCCTTTCCCCCCCCGTGGTCACGTCGGTCAACGTTCCTTTCATTCCACCTGGCGACCAGGCTGGGAGTCTGGCTTCAGCTCCCCAGCCCCTCGCGGTGGTTGATTCGGACGGTACGTCTCGGCTATGCGATTCAGTTCGCCAGGCGTCCGCCCAGGTACAGAGGCGTCCTTTCCACTTTTGTCCACTCGGACACACATGCCGCTGTGCTTCGTGCGGAGATTGCTGTTCTACTGGCGAAGGACGCAATCCAGCCTGTCCCTCCAGCCGAGATGAAGTCAGGGTTTTACAGCCCTTACTTCATCGTGCCCAAAAAAGAGCGGTGGGTTAAGACCTATCCTGGATCTTCGAGCCCTGAATCGGTCCCTTCTCAGGCTGCCGTTCAAGATGCTCACGACGAAGCGCATGCTTACATGCACTCGTCCGCAGGATTGGTTTGCAGCCATCGACCTGAAGGACGCGTACTTTCACGTCTCGATTTTACCTCGCCTCAGACCCTTCCGACGGTTGCTGTCGAGGGTCGAGCGTGTCAGTACAAAGTGCTTCCATTTGGCCTGTTCCTCTTTCCCCGTGTCTTTACGAAAGTCACGGAGGCTGCCCTGTCCCCCCTAAAAGCTGGCTGACGGGCATTCGCATTCTCAACTATCTCGACGACTGGCTTCTCATAGCTCACTCGCGAGATCTGTTGTGCGAAAAGAGGGACGTGACTGCGCGCGCAGTCAGTGCTGAAGTGTCTGGAATCATTCAGACACAAGACAGCGGTCCCTCTCAAAACATTTCAGAGGCTCCTGGGCATATGGCAGCCGCAGCCGCAGTAACGCTGCTCGGCTTGCTTCATATGAGACCGCTTCAGCGCTGGTTACACGATCGAGTCCCGAGATGGGCATAGCACCATGGTGCACTCCGGATTGGCGTTTCCCCGCAGTGTCGCCGCCTGTTCAGCCCGTGGTCAGACCGGGCCTTTCTTCAGGCCGGAGTCCCTCTGGGACAAGTCTCCAGGCATCTTGTGGTTTACACGGATGCCTCCTCCACGGGTTGGGGTGCTGTATGCAACGGGCAAGCAGCTTCGGGCTCCTGGACAGGACCTCGACTGCAATGGCATATCAATTGCCTAGAGTTGTTGGCTGTGCTTCTTGCGCTGCGTCGCTTCTGACTGATGCTGCGCCACAAGCACATGCTTGTTCGCACCGACAGCACTGCGACCGTAGCCTATATCAACCACCAAGGTGGTCTTCGCTCCCGTCGCATGTCACAACTCGCCCGCCATCTGCTCCTGTGGAGTCAGACGTGGCTGAAATCGCTACGTGCCGTTCACATTCCAGGAGAACTCAACCGTGCAGCCGACCAGCTCTTACGGCAGTCCACCCATCCTGGAGAATGGCGACTCCACCCCCAGGTAGTCCAGCTGATTTGGAGCAATTTCGGCAAAGCCCAGATAGATCTGTTCGCTTCCCCCGAATCCTCCCACTGCCAGCTGTTTTACTCCCTCAGCGAGGCTCCCCTCGGCAGGGACGCGCTGGCACACAGCTGGCCTCCGGGGCCCAAGTACGCCTTTCCCCCAGTGAGCCTCCTTGCACAGACACTGTGCAAGATCAGGGAGGACGAGGAGCAGGTTCTGCTGGTTGCGCCATACTGGCCCACCCAGACCTGGTTTCCAGACCTCATTTCCCTTGCGGCAGCCCCTCCCTGGAAGATCCCCTTGAGGAGAGACCTTCTTTCTCAGGGGATGGGCACAATTTGGCACCCGCGTCCCGACCTATGGAACCTGCACGTCTGGCTCCTGGACGGGACGCGTCAGACCTCTCCGGCCTTTCACAGGCCGTGATAGATACTATCACTCAGTCTAGAGCTCCCTCTACAAGGCAGGCCTATGCACTGAGATGGGGTCTGTTCGTTGACTGGTGCTCCTCTCGTGGAGAGGACCCACAGAGATGTCCGATTGCAGTAGTGCTTTTCTTCCTGCAGGAGAAGTTGGAGCGCAGGCTGTCCCCTTCGACTCTCAAAGTGTACGTTGCTGCCATCGCAGCATATCACGATGCAGTGGATGGAGCATCCCTTGGTAAGCACCAACTGGTCGTGAGGTTCCTTAGAGGTGCGAGAAGGGTTAATCCCCCTAGACCGCACCTCGTACCCTCTTGGGATCTTGCCGTCACCCTCCAGGGTCTACGGCAGGCCCCATTTGAGCCACTCGCGTCAGTAGAGCTGAAATATCTGTCTCTTAAGACAGCGCTCCTGACCGCGCTGGCCTCCATCAAGAGGGTAGGGGACCTACAAGCCTTCTCTGTCGACGAAGCGTGCCTGGAATTCGGGCCCGGCGATTCTCACGTCATCCTGAGACCCCGGCCCGGTTATGTGCCCAAGGTTCCCACCACGCCTTTCCGCGATCAGGTGGTGAACCTGCAAGCTCTGCCCCTGGAGGAGGCAGACCCGGCCTCTGCGCTGCTGTGTCCAGTCCGCGCCCTCCGTATATATGTGGACCGCACTCGGCACTTCAGACGCACCGAGCAGCTCTTTGTTTGCTTTGGAGGTCAGCAGAAAGGGAATGCTGTCTCCAAACAGAGGTTGGCCCATTGGGTGGTAGATGCCATCTCCCTGGCATATCAAAACCAGGGAGAGCCATGCCCCTTAGGTGTTCGTGCCCACTCCACAAGAAGTGTTGCCTCATCCTAAGTGTTGGCTCATGGCGCCTCACTAGCAGATATCTGTAGAGCTGTGGGCTGGGCGACACCTAATCCCTTCGCTAGGTTCTACAACCTTCGCGTTGAGGCCGTGTCCTCCCGTGTCTTAACATAGACATCAGGTAAACGGGAGACCGGCTGGTGTCGGCTTGCTGCGCCACTCCTAATGGATCCGTGCGCTATATCCCTCAGTTGTTCCCTCCGGTGAACCTTGGGTCCTCCATGCCCCGCAGTCAGGCCTAGCTGCGGAGTAGTGCCTGACTGTGCTCCGGCTGGGTCTCCTTCGCCCAGCAGGTTGTGGCAACATGTCTCAGTATTTTTCCAAGGTCAGCTAGAAGGCCGCTGTTTCCCTCATATATCTCTACAAGTTATAGATATATTGAATTATTTTTATTCCACATGTAGACATCTCATGTGCTCCGCCCCCCCAACTTCTGCTTCAGTAACAACTGGCATCCCTGTGGGGTCCCCTATTGGCCCTCAGGGCGTTGGGAAGGTTACGTTCATATCCATCTGCTGACACGTCCGCCTGTCAGCACGTGGGTCTGTGCGTAACGCGGCGTCAGGGTCGTGGCCTGTTCCATGGGTCTGTTCCCATATGTAACGTCGTAGTGAAACGACTGAAGGGGAACGTCTAGGTTACGTACGTAACCCTCGTTCCCTGAAGGAGGGAACGGAGACGTTACATCCCCTGCCACGACCTGACGTCGCGCTGACGCCGGGCTGCGGCTCGGCTCCTCAGCAAAAACCTGAATGAGTGGTTGCACGCCGCCCTCTTATATATCCGTGTGTACGGAGGAGTGGTTCGGCATGCAAATACCACTCGCCAATGTTCATTGGCCTTTTGAATAAGGCTTGGAGATGATTGGACTCTCAAGCGAGTTCCCATATGTAACGTCTCCGTTCCCTCCTTCAGGGAACGAGGGTTACGTACGTAACCTAGACGTTATGCGCCCTAGTTATGCACCAGCATTTCAGAAGAACAATTAGTTCACAAATCAAACATCACTGCTTCACACAGATGCACAAAACAAGTATCCAAATGAAAGTAAACATTTATGAAAATGATCTAGCATGTACATTCATTGCATAAACATATCTCGCTTTAAAGAACAGACAAATACTGTGATTCATTTCTCTGCATTTGTTGTTGATTGAACCATGTGTGTTAACACATTTAGCTCTGAAATGTCACTCATGGTTTGCAGCTGAATATGAATGTGGTGACAGGAAGACAAACAGAACTGGCAAATGCAAACAGCACTATTATCATTATATTCCTGAAGGAAAGGTTTACTCATCTTATTTATGCCATTCCAAACCCTTCTGACATTCTTTCTTCCGTAGAACACAAAATGTCATTTAAAATAATGGTCGAAGCATGCAGTGACAATGAAAGCAAGCTGTCAAGCTTCGAAAAGTACACAGAAGTATCATAAATTGGTACATATTAGTATATTCTGAGCCATTTTAAGCCATGTGATAACATGTAAACCGTTAACCACAGAAAAACTTCACTTTTCTGTCATTTAAAAGCTTTAAAGCTCTTCATTAACTTTCATCATATAAAAAAGATTGGCCTGGAAAAACATAGCAAATAATACTGAAAATAAATAGAAACAAATCCACAGAAGAAAATCAGTTATATAGGTTTGCAACAACACAAGGATGATTAAATTATGACAAAATACTTGTTTTAAGGTGAACAATTTCTTTAATGATGCAAAAAACATCTCTATTATCAATCATTGTCGTGGAGGATAAATAGAGAAAAGCTTCTTCAGAGTGTAAACAAAGCTAATTACCAGTTTAGTGCATTGCTGTAGGAGACTTGCTTGCAAGAGAGCATCCTCAGAAACATCTGCTTTGAAATGAAGTGAGCCAAGAATTGACTCGCCTCATATTTCATAGCACATTTGTGATAAGTTATCTAGTGGCTGTAATGGAAAATGCTGCGTGGGATGACAACACGGCATGATAGATGAGTAACAACTCTTTCTCCGATTTAAAAGTTTCCATTGTCGAGAGTTTCTGTAGCAAGCCTGAGAAACCAGGAGTGCCCCATCCACAGTTAATCACTGGTTTCCCACAATCCCTTATTGCATATATCACAAAAGGTCCCGTAGGAAAAGACAATCAACCTCCACTTAATGAAGTAAGCTAATAGAAGCACCTTAACCCCAGAGAGGGGGTGTGGAAAAGGGTAAAAAGGACACTAGAGTGAATTTAGCAAAGAGCTTTGAGAAAGGAGATAGGACAGTAATTTCCTTCAGGTTTTATTTTATAATGAACCGTTTGTGAGGCTGGGTCGTTTCCCTATGCCTGACTTGGTATTTCTTCCATGGTGTGAGGAAAATGCTACAGCAATGAGCTAAATCCCTTCTTCATCCATCAATATGAACACTAACCTTCAGGCGGCCCTTTAGCTAACAACACCATTCCTCAACCTGCCCACGAAATGAGACTGATAACATCCCAGCCAGCATGCACCGCTACAGACCGTAGTAATGACTTACAACACGTGGCTCGCAAGTAAATAAATGGCGTCTTGTATTGTGACCTGTGAGAATGGTCTGAATGGCGTTCATATGTACCTCAACGTTGCATTGAAGATAAATGAAATTGGAGCAGTGTAAAGATGGATGAGTTTGCTGGAGTAGTTTGCTAGACTTTGATATGAATGAATTGTTCTTGCTCACTTCCATTCCTGGAGAGTGCAAACTAAAAGCAGTGATGCTTGTAAACTAACTACATTTTTCATTACCATGACAGAAGCTCAGCTTCATAATAGGTTTTCCAGTATGAAGCTTACTTTTACCAATGAGTAACAGTTTGTTGACAGAGAATGACTGAACGAAAGGAAGCATGTTGTTCTTTTAGGTTGGCAAGGAGTCAAAACAAAAGTGCATTAAAGATCAGTCTTACTTGTGCACATAGCACTATACTTAATTTACGGATGTGGATAAATGAATAATGTCCATACACAATACAATTGACGTCAAAAGAGAGAAGCCTACTGAAAATGCATTTCTTTGTTGAACAGTAACAGCTTTCGATGGAAGCTTATTTCCAGACGTTAATGGAGGGTAACTGGAGGAAAAAATAGATTTGCTTTGTTTTCATTTGTGTTGAAAATGCATATGGTACTGATACATAATGTCTCAAATCTCTCGATACAAAGATTTGGAATTAGGGGTAGGTTTGCTTTGTCGACGCTATTAAACAAAAAATATGGCTGAATTGCATTTATAAATAAATTTGCCTTTCTCAGAGATTTTTGATTTCTTTGCACACAAAAAGCATTTTCATAGCTTCAAAATATTACAGTTGAACCAGTGATGTCACATGGCCTATATTACCAATGTCCTTACTACCTTTCTGGGCCTTGAATGTGATATTTCATCAAAAATATCATATAGAAGAAGTCCACTTCCAGAACAAAACTGTACAGAAAATGTACTCACCCCCTTCTGGCATTTAAACTGCATTTTGCCGCATTTAAACTGCATTTTGGAAGTTCAAACTCAGGGCACCATAGCAGTCCATTATATGGAGAAAAATCCTAAAATGTTTTCTTCAAAAAACATAATTTCTTTATGACTGAAGAAAGAAAGACATGAACATCTTGGATAACAAGGGGGGTGAGTACATTATCTGTAAATTTTACATTTTAAATTTTAAACCTTTAATTTGCGTTCCAAAGATGAACTAAGGTCTTATGGGTTTGGAACAACATGAGGGACAGTAATTAATGACAGAATTGTCATTTTTGGCTAAACTAACTCTTTAAACTACAATTTGGATCTTGACAAACCATCTGTAATATATGGAGGTGCCAAATTATGCAGTGCTTTATAAACCAACATTGCAATAATATCCACTTTAACAGTGTTTTAGAATTAATATGTTGAATAAATGAAAAAAAGTATTCACTTATTATTGAAATCCAATAATCAGTATTGAACGCTAGTGAATTATGCATAATGATGGTGAACAGATTCCAAAAAATCAAGTCACGAGGATGAATCAACACTATTAGTTAGGTTTACATTGAGCGACCTTTATGAGACAGGTCAAAAGGTAAACAGAAGGACAGGTTATGAGGTAATCTGTTGTTCTTCTGTCTTGTTTGACAGAAAGCTATTACAGAATAACAGATGTCCTGTTCATGTTCTGGTTGCTAGGGAGCAGTATGCTAATGAGGATTGATCTCCAGCTCTGATAATGCAAAGAGTTTAGGCTGGCTCACTCTTGAAGAGTCACTGACTCTAATGCAGAGTCAAAGAATACATTAACTTCACCTAATGTTGTGCACATCTGCTCTGCATGATGTGCATCTGACCTGCATCACAGACTGCAACACTATTTGGATGCTGAAGTCATGCTTAAAAATGTATGAATGCATGAGAAAGCAAAATATGAAAGTGGCATCTGCAAACAAATTATGTTAGAGGTTTTCTCACAGCCGACTTTACTTTTCAGACTCATTTTTGGTCACAAGGTGATTTTTAGTCTTTATCTGAAGTCAGTTCTTCACAAATACACACCAGGTGTAGTTCATCATATTAACTATGAACATGTTTTACTAACACCTGACAACCAGAAGGTTTCCAAGTACTTATGTCTTAATCTTGGACAATGTATCTATTGTTTTATACTCTTATTATAAAAATAATGGCTCTTTTCTGGCATTAATGGTTACATGAAGAACCTTTAAAGGGGTCATCGGATGCCCATTTTCCACAAGTTGATATGATTCTTTAGGGTCTTAATGAAAAGAAAATATAATATACTTTGGTTAATGGTTGTGTAAAGCAACACCCTTTTTTACCTTGTCAAAATCAGCTCTGCAAAAATCATCTCATTCTGGTTGTGGCTGCTGTAAATGCAAATGAGCTCTGCTCGCCCCGCCCCTCTCTTCTCTCTGTGAAGAGACGAGCCTGTTTACTTTAGCCGCATTTAGCTGCGTTTAGCCGCTAAACTTGCTAACTAGCATATTTTTAGGAAAGGCGATCGCAAAGATTAAAAAAAAACCCTTACACTCACTTCTGCTGTAAGTGAAGCTGGATCACGAAAGATTTGCGCAAACATAAACGGATATATGTAGATTGGGAGGCGCATTTCCTTCACAAACAAACGTAATCCACTGCATCTTCAGTGGGTCAGATGTCGGGGGTAAATGACGACCACTATGTTCATTATTACATCCAGCAACACAACCCCTCAATCGCTCAATCTGAGATATTCTTGTCTAACTTACATCCGTGCTCCGGCACCGAAACAAAGAGGACGGACTGTTACAGCTGATCTGAGGTAAAACGTTATTATAGCGAAAACCCCTATGTGGGGCCTTATTTTAAAGTGTTTATGTCACCCTGGACCACAAAACCAGTCGTATGTTGCATGGGTATATTTGTAGTAATTGCCAAAAATACATTGTATGGGTCAGAATGATAAATTTTTCTTTTATACCAAAAATCATTGGGATATTAGGTAAAGATCATGTTCCATGAAGATATTTTGTATATTTCGTACTGTAAATATATTAAAACTTGCATTACTAAAAATTTTAAAGGCAATTTTCTTAATATTTAGATTTTTTTTGCAGATTCCAGACTTTCAAATAATTGAACATTGGCCAAATATTGTCCTATCCTAACAAACCCCTAACAAAGTCATTTTTAAAACAACTGACCCTTATGACTGGTTTTGTGGTCCAGAATCACATATTTTAAAATATTAAGTATGATATACATTTCAATTTAAGTGCTTGATTTCTAAATATTAATTGAATTTTGACAGTTCATGCTCTCTTTCATGCTCTCAGCAGCCAGTAATTTACTATACTGTACAAATCATTTATGCCTATTATCCTGGGTCACATTTTCTTTATTATATAGCATTGTCCAATTTCACTGGACAAACAGCATTCAATCTTAGTAACAACCAAAATAGTAAGTATTTTCTCCTTTCAAAAGTTGTTAATCCGATTTATTTTCCATCTGTAACTATGATATGTATGTATTATCTGCTTTTAGTGTTGTTTTCTCATCCTTGACCCTGCATTAGTCCTGATCTGTGACCCATTTTGAGATCCACTGCAATATATACTGCAGCCACCGAACAACATCTTCATGTTTTCTTCAACCTCAAAAGATTACAGAAAAACTGCAGAAGTGCACTGTGATCAGTGGCTTTTTTATTTCTGCCAAATTAAGTTGCCACTGGTGATCTAGCCGTTCCCTAAACCCCACACACAGCAACTCCTAAATCTTTTAAAACGGTTCTTTTCTAGGAAATTGCCTCTTTAAGGGTACAATGCTTCCCAAATCCCTTTGAAACCGTCTGCTGTAAAAAGGCTTTGCGCATCAAAGTTTCTCAATATGTGCTGGTGGACTAAATTGCATATCTGGCAATAAAGCAGGAGGTGAATCAAAACTCATACTGAAGTACAAAAGAGTGAGAGAGAGAGATGAGGAGAGAAAGGGATAGTGTTTTGTTTTCATCCTCAGAGCAATACAACAATGGTTTATATTCAGATCTGTGAAAAATGGTCATTAAAATCTCATTATACACACTGAAAAGCCGTCTTCAGGCTTACGGCAAATATTAGAGTTTAAATAAATCTTGATATCCAAGAAATGTGCATGATTTCGTCATACAGAAAGAAACAATGAACCATATGACATACGTAGAAAGGACTGAAGGTTATTCAGGTGCATAAGCACTCTCTTTAGATTACCGAACAGGAACTATTTAGCTGCCACTTTGACTTTATTTGAGTAATGGAACTTGCAGACCTGACAAGGCAGTGGGTACAGGCTATGGCCTACTTTAAGTCACATTAGTATGAGTTATCGGCATGCCAGTGGCATCTACTCGAATCATGGTCTGAAAAGACAGTTTCTCATTAAGTTCCCCAAAATCAGAAGACAGTAAGTGTGAAAAAAAGTTATCTACATGAAGGTAAGCTATTACTAGCTGCCTCATTTGCGATTACATAATGTGGTTGTTTAAGAAAAATTATATTATTATTATATTATATTATATTATATTATGTTATATTATCTTATATTATTATTATATAAGTAGCAAGTGCTTATTTAAACTGCAATGGTTTAATTTTCTAACAACCTTTACTAATAACTTTTTTTGTTGTTGTTGACCGAATTTTAAAATTGAAGTTCAGCTTCAATACTAACAAAACAGCTAGTTCAGGGGACATCAGTTATGTAAAACCTACGCTTCTAATCCTCCCCTCCCCACCATGCGTTTCTCCTTCAACCTCCGCTAATAAGCGTTCAGCTTGCTCAATTTCATTTTGCACAGTTCGGGTCAGATGTGATTTAAATGCTAATTCACTTAGCCTCTCCAGTTCCCCCAGCTGCATTGTTGCTGCAGTGCCACTGCAATTCTGTAGAGCCCAGGCAGAGCTCCAAACAACAGATCACGACCGCTGTTAGCAGAATGTCATTCTCTCTTTAGCTGAGCATGAGCAACCCGACAGATAATGCATCGCTGGCTCCAGGATGTGTCGGGTGCCACTCCTGCCAAAGTTCACAAATCAAGATGTCACTTTTTACTTGCTTTGCATAACAGGGGAGTAAATATACATTTCATATTGTTGCAGTATATGCTGTATGTAACTGTAATTAATCATATACACTCTAACTGGCATTATTATAATTAAAAGGGAAAAGATCTTGTTCAGTGAATTTAATACAATTAAAGTCAACTTTTCCGCACAATTAGTTCAGGTTCATACAACAAGACTAAAAAAAGTTTAATTAAACAAATAATGTTTAGTTGGCTCAACAAAACATTATTTGTTTAACTGAACTTGATTTAGTCTTGTTGTATATATCTGAATTGTGTTGAAAAGTATTTACTTAATTAAGTTCATTAGACAATCTATTATTTAAATAATTAGCAAAAACATATATTTTCTTTCATTAAAAACACTTAAAATGACCATTTTTGTCAACATATATCCCTCTTAATGCTGGGAACTACACATCTACTTTTTAGCTAGCTGTGTCAACAAAAATTATAAAAAGCTTAATTAATTTTTTACAAATTTAAGTGGACTGAACATAATGGAAATAGGTTAGGTAAGAAATTGTTTACTAAAATTAAAATCATAAAAAAAAAGATTTTTTTTTCATCTAGTTGCCCGTTCAACATTTCTCATTTTAATTTAGTATAACTTGATGTACTAAAATAATTAAAACTAAAATAAAAAAATAGTAATAAAAAAAACTGAGAAATCTGGCAAAAAAAACACAACTGAATTATATATAATTAAAAAAAAGTAATACATTAATAATAAAAATCTCTGATTGGGGGACATGCATGTGCAATGCATGACAACTGAATGTATTTATTTATTTATTTATTTTTAGAATAAATAACTAGCAGCCAATTTTATAGTTGATTAGGTTTAAAAGCAGAAATCTTTATACTGCTTAATATAAACTAATTGTTCAGTTATACTTACTGTTGCTAGTGTGAGATTTGTCTTTGCCTGTCAAGATACAAGATGCACCATCTGTTTTTATGGTCTACTTTTTTAGGAAGAAAAAGACAGTACATTTAAATACACAAATTTTACTAGCATATACAGCCAAACCAAAAAATATTCAGACACCAGATATAACTGATATTTTTTAGTGCAGGACACTATAGTTTATTTATGTAAGTGAGAATAGAAAAATAAAGTAAACTGTGACATATTATAGCCAAAAATTCTTCATACAGTAAGACTACCAGTAAAATGTATAAAAATTTGGGACCAAAAACCATGCTTCGCTTAAGTGTTTTTTCTTTAATTGCTAATGTGACCTTTTTACACCACAGACTGAACAAAATTAAGCATTGCTTGGTAATTGGTCAACAAAGTATTGATAATATTGTGTAAAATTTGTAGTTGTCTGAATTTTTGGTTGACTGTAATCCATTATATATCTTTCTATCAAAGTTATCTGACATTATCAAGATGAATTTGTTCTGACACAGTTTAACTCTGAGTTACGTTCTACTAACCAAGCACTACTAAACACCAGTTTAACACACATCAGCAATAAAATCCCAGTGCTGTACAGTATGACAATCTGACTTAGAGCAAACAAGCTGTAAACACTTCCTCTGATTTCCTAAGTGAGGAATCATCAGGACATGTTCTCCAGGGCACAATCCACCAGCGAGAACTTCTACAACCTGTACACTCACTCACCAGCAAACCCACAGAACAGTTAAAAATAACCGCTGCCAGTGATAGAGTACGGACGAGAGGGAGAGATTATGAGATGGAGGCGGAGGCCAGTGAAAAAGTGAGAGATGCAGAAATGCAAGTGTAAGACTCTGGAGTGAAGACTAATCGCTCCTTGCTTTCTCCACGGAGATCTTCTGTCCCTGTTTGTAATGTAGCAGCGGAAAAGAAACAATATAGGGAGGAGGAGGACGTGGAAGGGATAGCCGAGGAAAAAAATGAAGCCAAAGACCATCTTGATGAGACAGAATAAGAGTAGGATGGAGACCAAATTTAAAAAGGGTGAAAGGGACTGTGGGTGATACAGGATGGATAAAGCGCTATTGAGTTAGGCCAGCTCTTGGCAGATGTCATGGCCGCTGTCCTCGTAGGTCTGAAAAATGCTGTTTCAGCAGTATATAAATAGGCATCGTGCCACTCTAAGTAAGCTGTGCTGGCTGGCATGTTCGACTGCCAAAATGGCATGACACAAGGTCCCAGTGTTCCTCTGTACAATCTGTAAATACCGCTTTAATACTCTGAATTGAACTATGAACAATGCTGATGTATAATTCAGCCATTTACACGATGAAATCCCTTATAATTTATATTTAATCACATAATGACTTGGAGCTATCTACAGTAAATGCTTCATTGCAAAATCAGTACAGTCGCAGGTGAAACGTTTATGCCCTCCCATTTTGAATTTTGGAATAATCACATGAGCAGCACATGAAAAGTGCACAGGGCCGATTGTGAATTGTAAAACTATTGATTTTAGGTTACCAAATCACGTGGGTGATGCAGTGGTGCTTGCTGAGGTGTGAAGTGGTTTAAACGATACACAAGCATTTGTAGGATTTGTTTAACACTAGGAGGCAAGAAAGTTGAAAGATATAATTAATGCTTTGCTGAAACTGATGATGCAGAATATGCATAAATGTCACAACAGCACATATCAGATCTAGTGAAAATTAGAGAATCTTCTGAATTAATCAAACTGTGCAGTCACCCAGTTTCTATAGCAGTGTTCACTGCCCTGGACACATGGTTTAATGGATTTTTTTTCCCTTTATGATGGATGTGCATTTTTAGTCTTATTTTAATCTTAATTTTTTTTTTCTTAAAGGGATAACCTCACCCTCATGTCGTTCCAAACCCGTTAGACCTTTGTTCATCTTTGGAACACAAATTAAGATATTTTTGATGAAATCCGAGAGCTTTCTGACCCTGCATAGACAGCAATCCAACTGACACGTTCAAGGCCAGAATAGTCCAGAAGAGAAGAAATGTTAAAGTTTTTTTTTTTGTTTTTTTTTGTGCACACATTACAGTCAAACCACTGATGTCACATTGACTATTTTCACAACTTCCTTACTACCTTTTTGGGCCTGGGAACGTTTCAGTTGCATTGATATGCAGAGTCAGAAAGCTCTTGGATTTTATAAAAAATATCTTAATTTATGATCCGAAAATGAGCGAAGGTCTTACGGTTTGGAGCGACATGAGGGTGAGTAATTAATGACTGAATTTTCATTTTGGGTGAACTGTCCCTTTAAGATCCTGAATAATCTCATATGCTGCAGATGTATATTACTGTTCAAAAGTTTGGGGTTAGTAAGGTTTTTGTTAAGCAACTTGATTAAAAGTGACAGGAAAGAATTCTGTTTCAAATAAATCATGCAATCCTGAAAAAGTGCACTATAGTTTCCATAAAAAACTTTTTAAATTAATCAGTACAACTGCCTTTAACACTGATAAGAAATTTTTCTTGAGCAGCAAATCAGCATATTAAAATTATTTCTGAAGGATTATGTGACAACGAAGACTGGAGCAATGCAATTTTAACACTGTGTGTGATCACCACGGGGTATTTGGCTGTAGCTACCGAGCATATACAGTTGAAGTCAAAAGTTTACATACACCATGCAGAATCTGCAAAATGTTAATTATTTTACCAAAATAAGAGGGATCATACAAAATGCATGTTATGTTTCATTTAGTACTGATCTGATTAAGATATTTCACATAAAAGGCGTTTACATATAGTCCACAAGAGAAAAAAAGTGTTCAATTTATAAAAATGACCCCATTCAAAAGTTTACATACGCTTGATTGTTAATAATGTGTTGTTACCTGAATAATCCACAGCTCTATTTTTTTTTTTTTTTGTTTTTTAGTGAAAGTTGTTCCTGAGTCCCTTGTTTGTCCTGAACAGGTAAACTGCCTGCTGTTCTTCAGAAAAATCCTTCAGGTCCCACAAATTCTCCTTTTTTTTTTTTTACATTTTTGTGTATTTAAACACGTTCCAACAATGGCTATATGAATTTGAGATCCATCTTTTCACACTGAGGACAACTAAGGGACTCATATGCAACTATTACAGAAATTCATTAATCACTGCCCTTCAGAAGCTACAGAAGATAATTAAATGTTTTCCAGAAGACAAAATATGTTAATTGTATCCTGATCTTCAAAAAGAAGTTTTCACCCCCGGCTCTTTTTTCCTTGTGAAGCATCTATGAGCGTTTGAACCTTCTGTAATAGTTGCATATGAGTCCTCAGTTGACCTCAGTGTGAAAAGATGGATCTCAAAATCATACAGTCCTTGTTGGAAAGGGTTCAAATACACAAAGTGCTAAAAAAACCAAAGAATTTGTGTGACCTGAAGAATTTTTCTGAAGAACAGCAGGCAGTTTAACTGTTCAGGACAAACAAGGGACTCATTAACAACTATCACTAAACAAACAAACAAAAAGAAATAGCTGTGGATCATTCAGGTAACAACACAGTATTAAGAATCGAAATATCTTATTCAGGTCAGTACTAAATAAACAATAACATGCATTTTGAATGATCCCTCTTATTTTGATAAAGTAATTAACATTTTGCAGATTGTTCAAGGTGTACATATCCATGTGTGTTTGAATGTTTTTGATACACACAAACAGTGGCTCTTTGTAAACAGACCAAGATTAATAATTAAGCAAACACAGCATACAGCAGAAACACATGCTGAAATTAATAAATGGCCTTATGCATGTTTGCAGACTGACTTCATTTATACACACACACAAACAAACACTTGAAGATTACAGAAAGTTGTAATTTTGTTTGCTATAACGACAGTCCTACTGCTGTACATTAAAAAAACAAACAAACTTACCCACTTTACTCTAGTATACAAACACAAGCGCAGAGTACTGCAGTGGGTGGAGCTAGTAGCTATTCACATTAACAAATACATACTGTAAACCGAGATGTCGTTGTCATAACTTCCTTGTGTATTTAAGTTGTTGAGAGCAATCTGCTTGTCACATAGACTCTGAAGTGCTGGTTAATTTATGCAGTCCCTGCTATTCTTACCGAGTGAGATGAATAAATGACAAGCAAAGGCTGAGCAGGCTAGTGTGTAGAAGCAGACGGGCAGCGGACTGAAACTTCAGTTCACACACAAGCTGCCGGGGATAAGCCTGATGTTACTGTTGCCAGAAAGTCGTCATTTTTTTTGTAGGCTGGAATAAGCTCTGTCTCTGCCTCTTAGCTTCCTGTTGCCTCCTTCCCCTGCTTCATCCTTCCTGCTAAGTCCATTTTACAGCTCATATTAATGTTTCATGGAGCTATGAGTGAGCAAAACAGCACATATGTAACTTTAACAGTGTATGACATCATAAGTAAGACAAAATGCGCACAGGAAGCTTGTACTATTAAATGATAAAACATGATTGCACCATATGTTGAGTATCAGAAGAGTGTGTATGTTGCCATCACAGACAGTATACAAAGGTAGAAAGTCAACATCAGAATCCAATGTGTCTTTAACATACTGTCATCTTGTTGGTTTTAATAGACATATCCTTCGCATCCAACAATCCCCTACGCAACTCTGTGGTTGGTGGAGAGGTTGAAATACAGTAAGTAAATTCATTTTTAAAAAGCATCGAAAAATACTGCTATTTTTTAATGTAATATATACACTACCAGTCAAAAGATTTTTAATGTTTTTAAAGAAGTCCCTTCTGCTTACCAAGCCTGCATTTAAGAGACTAAAACTGTATAATTGAAAAACGTATAATTTATAAATGTTAAAAACATGATGAAAGGGGAAAAAATGTAGCAACTTAGTGTTTAGTGTTGCTATTCTTCACTAAAAAATTTGTAAAATACTTTTGTTAAATTACAATTAAGCTGCAACAAAAAATTAAAAACTGCCGTAAAAATGAAATTAATGAAAATATACATATGTATATTCTGAGTTATATATATATATATATATATATATGTGTGTGTGTGTGTGTGTGTGTGTGTGTGTAGTTTTAGCGTAGAATAACTGAAAAACTATTTTCTCATAATCATTGTTTTATTTACAACTTTGAAAATATGATTTAATATTTAATAATATTTTTTATTTTATTTTATTTTAGAATGAGTACTTTCAGTAACCAAAATTGTTAAATAATAATATTAAACATCCCACAATATAATTGTTAAAATATAGAGATATAGGGGGCATTTTTTTAAATTTAGTTCAATTTATTTTTAATTTAATTTAATTTATTTTATTTTAGAATGAATATTTTCAGTATTCAGAACTGTCAAATAATATTAAACATCCCAGAATAGAATTGTATTATATAGAGATACAGGAGCTATTTTTATTTTATTGTATTTTATTTTAGAATATTTTCAGCAGCCAAAATTGTCAAACTAATCATAATAAACATCCCTGAATATAAATGTTAAAATATAGAGAATATAGAGATACAGGAGGCATTATTTTATTTTATTTTATTTTATTTTATTTTAAAGTCACAGGAGGCACTTTTCACTTTTTTTTTCTTTTGTTGAAAAGGAAAAGAAAAATGTAGCAGTAGCTGCTTTCTTTGAGTCTGTCATGCTCTACAAAACTAGAAAAGTATTCTGTTCGACTCTGTTGCCTTATGATAGAATTGTATGAGGAACAGACTTATATTTGAATTGGTCCCTATTCACTTTCTTTGTACAGAGAAGAGCAGCTTGGACAGTAAGTAAATGAATTTTCACTTTTGCATGAAAAGTGGCAGGTCAGATGTAGGAGAGCGCTGAACTTGTGCTTGTTCTTCATCACACTGGATACTGGATGAACATTGAATATCGGCCTGTATTTTTAGTTCTGCACCCTGCAGGAGGAACTGCTCGCTCTGTTCTCACTGCCCGCTCACTGACGGCACCCTGGGATTAGAGTACGCTCCCTTCGCTCACTCTCTCACAACATATCTCTCGCTCACTCTCTCTTACTGATCCAAGTCAAACACACAGATTCGGGGGGTGGTGGGGGGCGAAAGGACGAGAGATAGATAGAAAAGACAGTGAAAGTAGATCTGACTGAGAACAAATTGTTGCTGAATAATACAACACAAATCAATTTCTCACTCTGCCTGGTCGGCAGGTTGGATCGCTCCCGGCCAACTGAGCAGCAATGGCTTCTTTTGTTCTGATAGAGCGAGGGAGGAGAGAGAAAGAGATTTATTCTTTCTCTCTAGCACACCACTGCTCTGTTCTGCTGTTTTGGACCTTGTGTGTAAAGTCAATCAATGCTTCTCTGCTTTGATGACTTGTTTCGTTACAGGAATCCAAGATAAGCTGTGCAAAATCATTTGCTTTACTTTTTGGCCTTTGTATTCATAGTATAACAGAGAGATTAGAGGAACTTATTAATGTACTGTTGTAGTACTGTATTTATAAATATTTTAAATTTAATCATTTTATTGTTGTGATTTTGTCATTTTAATTATTTATATTATATATTTATGTTTAGCTTATTTTATTTTAGCTTTAGGTATTTCAGTACTTTTTATTTATTATTTTCATTTAAATTTATTTTAAATTTCTGTTTAGCTTTATTTTTTATATATCAGTTTTAGTTTTAGACTATAAAAAATATTAATAATATTTAATAAATAATAATAAAATAAAACAAAATAAAATAATTAAAAAATATATAATAAAATAAAAAATATAATATATAAATATAAAATAATATAAAATAATATATATATATTATTCTATATATATATTTTATCAGTTGAGAACATGACACTCCGAATAAAATACCAAATTCAACTGTCTACTGTAATTACCCAAACTTACTTACCAAAAAATTGTTGTTGTTTTTTTTAAGTATTAAAAAAAACAAACTTTAATTTTGGTTTTAGTATTGTTGTGAAGAGTAGGGGAAGTTCATGTTTCAGATTAAATATTACAAGGACATATGAATTATTTATAATAAACAATGCAATATTCCATAAAACAATAAGAATGGTTTTGATTTCATGGTGACTTTAAATCACTGAAACGCTCAACCACTTTCAAGTCCCATTCAACAGCATTGGCCAAAGCCCACTTCTTACAGTTCTATCAGCAGCAGTTGTGTCTATCGAATGCACATGAATACAGCACTGCATTCAAGCAGCAGTTCAGATGAGAGGCGAGGTAAGGAGATTGAAGCACAGCAGTTATTGAGCAAAATGCTGCTCAGAATATATGGGGTATGTAATCCTTATCGATTCAAAGAGCAAGTGAGCGAGATGTGGGGTGGGGGCAGTGCTGACTGCACTGATGTTCCCCTGCAGTAAATCAACTTTCCAAAATTACAGAAAAGAAGAGATGATGAAAGGACAGGAGGTGAGGGGAAGAGGCACAAAAGAAGAAAAGGATGACGAGGGAACAATATCAGAAGGAGGATAGGAAGGTCCTACATTATCTGTTATTGACACCTATGGGACTTTTTCCAGTTTAATCATCTGCCAGGTAAAAAAAAGCCAAAAGATTCTAGGAATGATTTAGGTACAAACAACGAGTTACTGTACATACAAATGTTTTACTTAAAGGGATAGTTCACCCAAAAATGAAAATTACCCCATGATTTCATCACCCTCAAATCATCCTAGATGCATATGACTTTCCTCTTTCAGATAAATACAATCTGAGTTATTAAAAAAAATATCCTGGCTCTTACAAGCTTTATAATGGCAGTGAATGGCTGTTGATTTGTTTTAAGTCCAATAAAGTGTGTCCATCCATCATAAAATATACTCCACATGGCTCCAGGGGGTTAATAAAGGCCCTCTAAAGTGAATCAATGCATTTCTGTAAGAAAATATCCTTATTTAAAGCCTTATAAACTGTAATCTCTGGGATTATGATTAATGGATGCACTTTATTGGACTTCAAAATCTCAACAGCCATTCACTGCCATTACAAATCTTGGAAAAGCCATGACATTTTTAATATACTGTAACTCTGATTGTATGTAGAATGGATTAAGGCTGAGTCATTTTCATTTTTGGGTGAACTATTCCTTTAACAGTATTATTATTGTTAACTAAAACAAAATAATTGAGACTAAATAAACTGAAATCAAATAAAATTTGAATATTATATTAAAACCTTTCAAACTATGAAAATTAGGAATGTTGCCTAAAACTGATAACAACTGAAATTAAGTTAAATAAGCTACATAATGAGTTTTTCTCTCTCTTACAAGCTTTATAATGGCAGTGTGTCACGGTGTTGTGTGCGGGGAATGATCAGGATGAGCGAGGAGGTCCAAAACATAGAGTTTTATTTATAATATCCACAGGGAAACAGGAACGGACAGGAAACAGCAGGGAACCAGCAAACACAACGTAACCTGACGGAGTAACAATACAAACTGACGGGAATGACATAACAATCACCGACAACCAAACTTGAGAACCAACCAAACTTAAATACACAGACAAATCAAGGGGGAGACAGGTGCAGACGATTAAACAGTGACATAATAATTACAAATGGAAACGGAAGGACCAAATAAGGGCATACGGGGAAAAACACACAAAACAGTCCAAAAGGTCTAACACAGTGAATGGGTGTTGAGATTTTGAAGTCCAATAAAGTGCAACCATCCATCATAAAAAGTGCTCCACATGGCTCCGGGGGTTAATAAAGGCCCTCTAAAGTGAATTGATGCATTTCTGTAAGAAAATATCCTTTTTTAAAGCTTTATAAACTGTACGCTCTGGAATTACTTTTTATGATGAATGAATGTACTTTACTGGACTTCAAAATCTCAATAGCCATTCACTGCCATTACAAATCTTGGAAAAGCCAGGACATTTTTAATATACTGTAACTCTGATTGTATTCGTAGGATGGCTTGAAGTTGAGTCATTTTCTTTTTTGATTGAACTATCCCTTTAACAGTATTGTTATTGTAAACTAAAACTAATTGAAATTAAATAAACCGAAATCAAGTAAAATATGAATATTTTATTAAAACCTTTTAAACAATGGAAATTAAGAATGTTGCCTATAACTAAAAAACGAATGAACTTAAGTTAAATAAGATACATAATGAGCTGTTTAAAAAAATGTCCTGCCTCTTACAAGCTTTATAATGGCAGTAAATGGCTGTTGATTCATTAAAGTGCAACCATCCATCATAAAAAGTGCTCCACATGGCTCCAGGGGGTAGTAAAGGCATTCTAAAGCAAATCGATGCATTTCTGTAAGAAAATATCCTTATTTAAAGCTTTATAAACTGTAATCTCTATGACTACTTTTTAAGATAAATGGATGCACTTTAATGGACTTCAAAATCTCACCAGCCATTTACTGCCATTATAAATCTTGAAAGAGCCGGGACATTTTTAATATAACTCTGACTCAAAACTTAAACTAATTAAAATGAAATGACTGAAAAACTGAAACTAAATAAAATATGAATATTAGATTAAAACCTTTCAAAAAATAAAAATTAGGAATGTTAGGAAAATTAGGAACTGAAAATAACTGAAAATAACAAATTAGGTTAAATAACCTACTTAATGACTAAAGTACTTGAATTAAATTGCTACAATTAAAACTGAAATAAAAATAAATTAATAACACTTAATAAAAATGGCAAAATCACATAACAAAATAATAAAACTATTCAATCTAAACTTAAAATGAAAATCGAAAAATAAAAGCAAATTAAATAAAAAAAAATACACTTACAAAAACAAGTAACAAAATGAGTAAAACAGAAACTAAAATTAAAACTAAAAATATAAAAATAAAAGCTATTTGAAATTGTAATAAACACTATAATAGCATTTAAATAGTACTAAATAACACTGATACATAATGTTTGAAGGTTGTTCCAATTCCCAATCCTAAGAATCAGCAATACCAAGTAGTCGTCTTGTTGACATTTGTGGCAAGGTCGTACAATCCTTTAGCAGTAACAACAACAACAAAAGACCAGAACCAGTCCCATTTAAAGACAGCTCAAAGCAACACAAAGGCTCTTCCTGAGACCTGTAAGCGTATAATGAAATCCATAAGCAGCATTATCTGTCACTATAAAGCCCCTGAGTAATGTTTCAAGCAAGCCTGTGTGGCTTTATTCCAGATACATTTGATTCTCTGCTCTCTCCTCACCCTTTCAACCCTGTTTAGTATTACAGCGTCATCTTCTCTGACTCATATTAAATGAAGACAAATTACTGTGTGAAATCTGGAGTATAATGCTGGTAACCTTTTCTCAATATTTAATCTCATTCTATAAAACTTTAATTACTACAAATATAAATGCACACTAAATGGGCCCATAATAGTCTTCATCTCTCTTTTTCAATTGTATAGCATCTCTTGGCTCAAAGCCCCACATCTGTCTTGACCACGTTTCCCGTGTGTGTACGTGTACAGCATTGTGATCTGTATTCGCAGCAGCTTTTCTTGAGGCGCGCAAAACAATTAGAGCTAATTGGAGGAGCAGTCTCGCAGATCAGGGCCAGCATCACCTCTGACTGACAGGAAGAGAAACGAGACATATTGACAGCAGGCTCTCAAATCCTCAGTTTGGAGCATGTGTCAGTTCTGCACAGAGACGGTTTGGGTTTCAGAATGATAAAAGATCACTGGAATCTCCCCGGAAAGCCAAAGACGTGGAAGCATGTAAATCAAGGAAACGTAACGTGAGGTGCTTTCCCATGCATCGTCAAAATGTTTTTATCCTTGTTTTGGTGGAATAGCTGGTACTTTTCACATTGTTTGATTGAAAACCTTTATAACCTTTTTACATAAGTATTAGATTAGCTTTGCATGTTTCCTTTTTTAATGTTAGTCCTATCGTTATCCATGTGCTGGTTTATTTCCTGGATTATTTACATGTTGTACACTATCATTCAAATGTTTGGTTAGTCTCTTTTTGAAAGTCTCTTACTCTGCATTAATTTGATCAAAAACAGCTAAAGCAATAATAATATGAAATATTATTACAAATTAAAATATTTTATTTTAAAATATTAAAAACTTGTATTTATTTCTGTGATGCAAAGCTGAATTTTCAGCATCATACCTCGAGTCTTCAATGTCGCAACATCCATTCTAACATGCTAATTTGCTGCTCAAGAAACATTTCTTCTTATTATTAATATTGAAAACAGTTGTGCTGCTGGATCTGGATTCTTCAGGTTTCTTTGATTAACAGAAAGCTGAATAAATACTTTTTTTCTGCAGCAAAGTACGTTTTCATAGTTGCACATTTAATGCATCCTTTCTTTAAAAAAGAAAAAAAATCCACTGTCTTACAACTTTTGAACTTTAGTTTTTTATGATTGAGTGCTTCAAGAAAACAGCAATCAAACAAGCAAAAGATAATTAGCAGCAAACCAGTCATTATCACAAAATAAACTAAACTTTATCCTACTTATTACATGCAGAATGGCCGGGAATAAATACATAACTGGACATAAACATATCAGTTTTATCTTAAATTATTGCATTACGATGACTAACAGCAGCACAATCGAAATGCTGAAAGAAATTCAATTCAAATGCAAGACATTAAAATATATGTTGCATGCTGCATAAAGGATTCGTTCACTTTTAGAATAAAACATTTCCTGATAATTTACTCATCCAACATGTTCATGTCTTTCTTTCCTCAGTCGAAAAGAAATGAAAGTTTTTGAGGAAAACATTCCAGGATTTTTCTCCATATAGTGGACTTCAATGGGAGTCAACGGGTTGAAGGTTCAAATTGCAGTTTCAATGCAGCTTTAAAGAGCTCTACATTATCCCAGCCGAGGAATAAGAGTGTTACCTAACAAAACAATTGGTAATTTTCTAAAATTAAATAAATAAATAAATAAAAATAAATAACAATTTATATGAAGAGTTCAGATGCAAAACCAGCTAAAAGCCATCTTGGTCAAAAATGAGATAATGATACTGAGTGAATGCTCTCGACACATATTATACGTCCATCAAATACTTTTTCTTCAAACTCACTAAAATACCAGCCTCAGCCCAATCAGAAGTACCAGTACTTACATAGAAACCTATACATCTGAGCTGGATAAAAATACATTTTTTAAAGAAAGACATCAGATGGATTTAGCTGGTTTTGCATCTGAACTCTTCATATACTTTTTAACCAAAAATGCTTATCTTGCACTAGCTATACAATGCACATCCACAACTTCACATATGACGTAGAGCTGCCCTCAACTAAAGGCTTTTCTGGTCGACTAGTAGTCGTTCATGTCAAGCATTTGTCGACTATTAGTCGCATGTTTTAATAATAAACTATAAAGATCATAATGAGCCCTTAATTGCCTAATAAGCGTTCAAGCGCACACAAAAAAGGCTTGCCACAGTGCACCGGCAGATATAATAATTACGAATATGTCTGGGAAAAACAGCAAGGAGACTGCATTAACATTTTAATAATTTATTAATAAACTAGTACTTTGTTTTCAGCTTAGGAGATGAAGTCAGCGACACTGACTCGTCATCTCCGCAGTAGTGAAGTTCCTGTATGCATGTTTCATACAGATTACATAAATCTGAGAATATTTGTTTTCTATTTGAATTGGTTAATTTGAAAGTAGACATTTTACTCTCTACAGATATATTTTTCATGTCTGTAAGGCAAGTATCCATGGAGTTTCGAAGTTTCGCGCTCAAGTTCACAGAGACTGAGACGGCAGAAAGCGCATCCTGTTTGCTGTGATTATTTTACAAAAGTGCAATGTTTTATTGTTATTGTGAGTGCACATTAATAAACATAGAGCCTTTACAGATTTGAAAGATGTATTACTTTTATCTGTATGACCAAAAATGTATTTTAAGATTATTTTAAGAGCAAGTGACCGCACTGGTGCCTCCATCTATCATGCAGTAAGCGCGCTACTGTTCAGCTTCCACACTCCGCACAGACACTTCATTAGTGCTCATTTCTAGCATTTGGATGTCCTTCCTGATGTATTATATTACCACATAGACCAGCCGTTATCGATCTATTCGTGATGGACTCAATGAATTCTCTATCATAGATCAGTGGATGGACTGTGTGACTTTACCACTTTCTGTGGAATGTTTTTTTTTTTTCTGAGACTTAGAGATTAATAAAATTTTGGTTGGCCAAACCTCTTCTCGTCGACTAACAGTTAGTCGACTATTATGGGGCAGCCCTAGTATGACGTAATCACATTGGAAAGGTCATGCGTGGTTAGTTCTTCGTCGGTGTACTCTGGTTCAAAACTGTAGGGTAGAGCGAAAAACTCATCTATTTTCTCCTCCAACTTCAAAATCCTTTTTTTGTTTTACTTTATTTTGTAAAGGGCATTTGACTTTCTTTGCACGTTCACTTGGTAAACACTGGGTCGGTACTTCTGCTCTACATCACGAGTTCGTGATTATGTAATGCATGAGGTCAAGTTAGTGCAAAATGAGCATTTGTGGTTAAAAAGTATATGTATTTTAATTGTTTTTAGAAAATGGCAGATTGTTTTGCTAGATAAGACCCTTATTCCTCAGCTGGGATCGTGTAGAGCCCTTTAATGCTGCACTGAAACTGCAATATGGACCTTCAACCTGCTGATTCCTATTGAAGTCCACTTTATGGAGAAAAATCCTTGCATGTTTTCCTCAAAAACCTTCATTCCTTTTCAACTGAAGAAAGAAAGACATGAACATCTTCGGTGACATAGGGGTAAACCAGGAAATATTTATTCTGAAAGTGAACTAATCCTCTAAGTTTCTCTCAAACAATACTACAGCACTTCCTTTGCTGCATATGTACATCTACAGAAAACACACTCCCCCTGCCTGCTTCAACAAAATTCTTCAAATATTCTACCTAGCACATCACTCCCTTGCTTTTTTTTCCCAAAGCCTAGTGATCTGCCTACGGAGGTAGCATTTTAAAGCATCACTGGAGCACTTCCAGTACGAAAGCTGTTCCAAAAGGTAGGCTTAAAAACTTAATTATGCTGCCTTCTTTTGGCCAAATTCTAAGGCAGCATCATGTATCTTTGTGGAGAATGCAATCCCGTAATGCACTGCGACAAGCTAGGTGAAAAAAATAAATCCAAGATGGCAGATGAGAAGAGAAGTTTAGATTATACTGTAAACAACTGTACATGTTAAATTGTTCAGTGTAATTAAAAATTGATTATTTAACCCAATATTTGTGTGTGATGTATTTTTACGGCTATTAGAACAGCATGTCATTTGAAATCAATTTTAATTGAACTCTCAGTTGCAGGGCACTATTTATTTGATGCACTGATAGCTATTGCCTAAAGAGTTAAAATCACTTCCACTTCCATCTGGATGCTGAATTAGAAGGCAGCTGCCTATAGGCAGTACGCAATGTGGCAGACAGTATGCACTGTGGCAGCACACAAGGTCTTGGAACAGAGCAACTGTCTTTCATCTGCCTAGTGCTTATTTCTCATTGTCTCTATCTCCTGTCTTTCTAATCTTGTCAAACCTCTGGTCTTCAGCACACATTGTATACCCCTGTGGATCAGAAAGTTCACAGAGAAAGCTAGAAAGGTACTTTGCATATTGCTTTAGGTTTGGAACAACCCATTCTAAACAATTCAAAGGGTTTGCAGAACAATATTAAATTGCAAAAAAAAAGAGTGGAACACAAAAAAATTCATGTTTTCTACACTGAGCATTTTTCGGCTGCTAAAGTAACATTTTGGGTTGGTGAAGCAAATTTGATGCATTGATACTGCATATTTATACCACAAAAATGTATAAATTACAAATGTATAAGTGCTTTTCATGGTGTATTTGGGTGCACCTCACAAAACCTGTCAAAAAACATGCCCGGATCATATTTCATGGCTAAAATTTTACATTTCAGACAATATTTTCATGATAATTCAGCACATCTCCCACTCTATTTCTTATAAGCATAAAAAAACCCTTCTCATTACTGTAATGTAAAAACAAAATACATTATTTAAATTACATTAAAAACATAATTTAATAAGTTAACTGTAATATAAATAAATGTAAGAATTCATGTAAAATAAATAAATAAAAGTAAAGTATTTATACTATATTGAGGTATTTTTGTACTGCTTTTATTTTATGCTGATTTAAATGAAGACGAAAATGTATTATGGGAGCAAAACATTTTTATTTAAATTACATTACATTACATAACTTAATAAGTTAATTGTAATATTAGTAATATTAGTAAGTAAGTAATAGTAAGTATTAAAGTATTAATACTACACTATTTATATTCTTTCATGCTGATTTTAATGAAAGCAAAAATGTATTATGGAAATTAATTTTAAAAAAGTGATTAAAAAAAAATAAATAAATATATATATATATATATATATATATATATATATATATGTGTGTAGTCATATTTTTTTTTTTACTTAATTACCTAAACAAATAAATACAATTTATTATTGTCATTACTGTCTGCCAAAATTGTATTCATTTATTTATTTATTCCTTTTGGTTTTTGAGGTGACATTTTCTTTCTTGGGATTCAACTATCATCAAATGAGGTTTCTTTGCTGCCTTCGCTGAGGCCATAACAAGCCGAAATAATGTATATCCAAGAATTTTGAAGAGAAATCTGTCATACAACTGCAAAAAAGGGGCAAACGCTCAGTTATACACACTTTCCCCGAAAGCATCAGTCTACACAACCTGTACAAAACATTGTGCACATCTAATTCATTGTATGTTCAACATTAAACTGGGTAGCCAGTAACAGAAGTCTCCTCACCTCTTTTTGGTGATATTTAATGGCCAGCTTGAGTTTGGCCAAGTCTCGGCACTCTCGCGGATCCAGCTCCTCGCTCTGGTCATCACGGTGATTAAGGATGGTCTCCAGTTCACGGGAGCTACGTGCCTGGTCCAGCAGGTCTTTAGCAAAGAGCTTGCACTGTTGAGAAAGCTCCTCATACTCTTGTCGAAACTCATTCTCCACTTTACTGAGCTCCTTCAGTTCCCAGCCCAGTCTGAAGGCGGTTAGGATGGGATCCTCGCTGGAGAGGGCGATGAGAGAGGGGCTGGCGAGTGCTTTATAGATGTTGAGACGGGACCGAGAGTGACGCAAGCTGTCCACCTCAGAGCTGGACACACACTCCACACAGTCACAGCGGATCTGGTGCGGCCGAGGGATGGTGACTTTGCGTTGGACCAGGAGTTTGATGATCTCATAGTTGTTCGTGTGGGCAGCCAGCATGATGGGAGTGATGTCAGGTGTGAACTCGGAAAACTGGGCGTCCATCATTAATGACGGAACCTGAGAAAGAGGGGACAAGAACGAAAGTGTGAAAAACACCTGCACAAGCTGCTGAGAGTCTATCAGTATGGCAATCCACCAACCCACACAGCATGTAAACACAAACTACACAGCGGAGCAGCAGAATACAGATGACTAGACGAGAGTGCAGCCAGCTCTCCTCATAGGAATTAAAGATCACAAATGAGCTCTGTAATACCCCAGCTGTTTGCTGTACCAGCCATGAGATTGAATAAGGAACAAACTGAGGCTTTAGCTAGTCAGTAAGAAGTCAGTGAGAAAAAGGCCCTACACCAGAAAAAAATAACAGCAGCTGTGGTTGCCAGAACTTTACTGTAAAAAAATACAGTAGCAACATTTTACAGCTTGAATTGACAGTAAAAATTAGCTGAAATTAATTTAAGTCTTTTACCGTTAAAATTATGATCTTACACTCCTCTAAGTACAAGTGGGGCAGAAGGGTTGATTAAACAAAAAGTCGTCAAACAACTGTATAGGTAGATTAGAAAGGTTGAGTGTTTTGACGACGCGTCATCAGTTGGCCATATTTGCGGCACTGAACGTAAACAATGCCACTGAACCGAATGAAACGCGCATAGTTGGCTGATTATTGTTGCTGAAAATGGTCAGTTACTGTCATGTTTTGGGCTGTAATAATTGGTCAGACCAGGGAAAACATTTGGAGTAGTACAGACTGCCAAAAGTTATAACAAATCAAGGAGCAGAGTGCAAAAAACTAAGGAACAAAAGGCATTTGTGGTTGACCAACCTGAACGAGAATCTTGACAATGTTTGTGTTTTTTCTGGTCAGGTAGGTGAAATATTAGGCTAATATTTTAATTAATACTGCTCTTACGTATCTTCACCACTTTAGTTCATCAAAATATCGCACCCTTTTCTGTTAACCAAGTCCTTTTCTATATGATTTGGCAGCTTCCATATGTTTTTTCTATGGTTTAGACAGATACACACTCACACACAGTTTAGTCTAGGGCTGCATGATATAGCAACATTAATTACGAATTGCAATATTTTCTAATCTAATCTAATCGCACAGGCCATGATTTAAAACACGCGTTGCGTGTTTTGAAGCGCGGGCACTACCAGTTAGGGTCTCAGAGCAACGGTTCATTATTAAAAGGCTCGGTCCGCATTATTAATGAGAAGAAACTTGCTCATTTTACTGTACTGTATTCTGCATGAGATTGCATGCACTGGAAAATGCAAATGTTACAAAAACTGTTTCAGGTTTGAACGTCTATTGTTTTTTGATCTCAAATCTTTTAGTGGGTCTTGAAATAGATTATACTTGTCTAGGTGGGTTGTGGAATTGAAAAGTTTAGGAACCCCTGCAGTAGTACATTAACTGTGCAATCCATGCTGTTGTTTACATCCAAGTATCTCCAATATGGCTGCACATCTGACCAAACCGTGACATAAGTGCTGCAAACCCATATTTTAGCACTGGTGCATTTAAAGCAAGACGCAAATGCCAAATAACAGAGACTCAATTTTGTGAATAACTTTTTTGCTTGCTAATAGTGTGATGTCAGTTCAGTTAAAAAAAAAACAATAAACCAGTGCTGTACAAATTCACCTTCACGTTAGGAACCATAGGGACACGTTGAATATGTAAGTCCAACCGCTCAGGATACACTGAAGTGCATCGTTCTGCGTCAGTGATCCGCATACATGTAAACGGTTTTGTGTCTGTCTTTTCTTATGTAAGACTTTGGCAGTTTTTATGCAATGAATGGTTATAGTTAATTCATTTGTTGAATATTTACCTTTTTGAAGTCTTTGCTTACCATAAAGTTTCACAAACCGATCTCAACAGTGTTCAGATGTTTCAGGAACCCAAAAGTGAAATTAAATACTTACAAATGCGACAAAAAATAACACTGTGCTACAAAAGTTTTTTGTGAGGCCAAATTATCCAATCTCATCGTTACTATTGTTTCTGCAGGCACCAACGAATGATTCTTTTTTTTTTTTAAAGATTTTTTTGGGCCTTTTTGCGATAGGACAGATCATTAGCTGACAGGAAGCAAAGTGGGAGAGAGAGAGAAGGGGGGGGATCAGGAAAAGTCCTTGAGGCAGGATTTGAACTCGGTACAACTGTTGCGCAACAGCGCTGTATGTCGCCGCACTGCCCACAAGGCTAACAGCACCGACACAAATAATGGTTCTTATGAACTGGTTTCTTATAATGAGTCGATCACAAGGATTCACGAAAAAACTTCGAACCCATTGCACCCTCTGACATGAGTATGTATCGTTCACAATTGTTATTTCACAATTGACTCCCTCACTGAACCCCAAGTCATTTTTTCGTAATTAAAGGTTCATAATTAAAGCTATGCATCACAACATATTTTGATGTAATAAATTACTTATAAAATTATAACTGTTTAAAAGAGCAACAAATAATGACAGAATGTTGTTTTTCTTTTTAAATCAGCTATAGAATAGAATAGAAAACAGAATTTTAGAATTTTAGATAAGGAGAGCAGGCCAAAGACACAATACATATGTCAGAGGGAGCAGCCAAGACTGGAGCTTTATTTGACGCACATTTTCAGAGATGAAAGAAGAAATGTTCACTTGACAGAAATAAAAAAATTGGTTAAAACATAGATGCTTCCAGAAAAGGATGTGAGACAGTCCTCTGTCTTTCACTCCTCCCCTCACAAACACAGATGCTACAGGAGAGCATGAAAGATGAAGCATGATAGAAAGACTGTTTACAGCATGAGTGAACAGAAAAACGAGTGATGATGGAGGAGAACTGCATATACATCATGCCGTCCTTGCAGCTGTGCTGTGGAGGCAGATGAACTCTGTCAGGAAGATGAACCTCAAGCCAGTTAGAGCCTTTCCTCTCTTTCACCTCTCCTTCTTTCTGTCTTTCACCCCGTTTGTACCCTTTCTCCCCATCCATCACATCTACACTCATTCAGATGCTTTACCACGAAGCATTGTGTAATTCCTTCCCTTTTTATCCTGATTGTTTACCACCGTTTAGGAGTCAAGGGCTGTACTTTCAAGAGCAGATGACTGCATGTAAACACACAAACATGCACTTAAAAGCATATCATAAGCATAACAATATTAATTCATTTTTAAGTGCCAGTATATGACCAAAATACTCAATTCTATCATAACCACGGCCGTATATGCTGTGAGAACATTATGGAAATATGATTTGTGGTACGTCGGTGTTACAAGCCAGCGAGTGAGTAAGTGAGGTTTGCAAACGCATTTTATTTTGAGATTTATTTTCAGTCCATTAGTATAACAGTCCTCCCCCAGAACTCCCAAGTGGCTGCAAGGGTTGCTATAGTGATAGCAATGCAAAATAGCCCATGCTCTATGAACGGCGGGCACATGGTACATGGGCTAGATTCCAATTTAGGCCCCACGGCACTTCCCGCAACAATCTCACTTGATGTATCTGCACCACCGGAGTTCGCTTTAGAAAACCAAATAATGAAGCAAAAAGAACAAACCTTGCTACCGGCTTTATTTCCCCTAATGCTTGTTCACTCTAACATCAAAAGTACAGGAACCCTGTGCCTCTCTCTTCTGAACAGTATTAGTGATGTAGCACTTCACTTCAAGTCTATACATCTAATCCAGAGGGAGCAACAAAGCTACCTGGAGCTGCATAAACATCACTGCTGCTCCTCTGCAACTCAGTCAAGCTGTAGAATAATAAAAGAGTTACAAAATAATTCATCTGTTCACATCTTTACTCTATCCCAGGGCTCTATCCCAAACATTTTGCAGCTGAAAACTTTAGACGTAAAATATTTACTTGAGATTTTAAGATAATATTTCAATGATTTAGCATCACATTCAAGCTTACAGTTCTCTGATGTTGGTTTATGATCACATGATACACAAATAAACAGATCATCTTTCTTTAGCTATTGTTTTTAGCTTTTCTGAATGTTTCAACTCTAAAAATGAAGATAGAAATTTGTGACCCTGGACCACAAAACTAGTCATAATGGTCAGTTTTTAAAAAAATTGAGATTTATGCATCATCTAAAAGATAAATAAATAAGCCTTCTGTTGATGTATGAGGATAGGACAATATTTGGCTGAGATGCAACTATTTGAAAATCTGGAGTCTAGGGGTGCAAAAAAATCTAAATATTGAGAAAATCGCTTTTAAAGGTGTCCAAATGAAGTTCTTAGCAATGCATATTACTAATTAAAAAATAAGTTTTGATATATTTACAGTAGGAAATTTACAAAATATCTTCATGAAACATGATCTTTACTTACTATATAATATTAATACTAATATATAAAAGAAAAATCGATCATTTTGACCCATACAATGTATTTTTGGCTACTGCTACAAATATACCTGTGCTACGTAAGACTGGTTTTGTGGTCCAGGGTCACATATATGATTGTAATAAATTACAATTGTCTTGTAAAATAAAAAATAATACTAAATAATAAATAATAAATAATTATAGGTCTAATTAATTTTTTTTTTTTTTTACTGCAAGTTATATTCTGCTTAGAATTCTTCACCTTCGAAAATTCACAGAAATTGTGCATATGTGTACATAAAGTGAACACTGCATTCCCAAAATGCATGTTAAATTGTGCACACACAGAGATTGGGGAGAAAAAGCATTTACTTCATGTAACAGACTCAAAACTTATTTAAAATAAACTGCAGTCTTTGATTTGATAATTGCACTCAGCTTTAACATGATTTTAGTTTTATTTCAATTAAGTGTGCAACCATATTTAGTACAATTTTATACTGAATTTAATTATTAGTTCTTCATCAACTCACAAACCCCCAAGGGTTCACAAACCTCTATTAAGAAAATACTGCTTTAACCAGCACAAATGTTAATCATTTTAAATGCAAATAATAAATTGGAAACAGCCATATAACAATCCATTGTTAAAATAGGCAAATAAATAGACTTCCTGACTTTAAAAAGATTCATAAATGCTCTTATTCACCCAATCATCTTTATATTCTTGCATTTAATTGGGCCTATGTCGTTAATTTTAATTTTATAATGTTTGATTTTTGAGACATTTTGTTTACTTCTGTATGTAAACAATGTAAAATCTGGAAGTTTCTTTAAAATAATTTTTATGCAACACATATGTGGCATCCTGTTGATAACCACAAACAATAATTTTAACTCCTCCCTCAGTGTGTATAAACAAACCGAAAATGTGTTTATAGTAAATAACTCTGTTCACAATACATAATACACTTCTAAGCATGCCCGGCAGAACATTCTGTATAACCAAAACTCTTAAAGATCTCATGAATGACTAGACAAGCTCAGATTTCTTTCCTGTGTATTTTCTATTGAAACAGGAAATTAGGGCGTGACACATTGAACAGCCAAGAGCTTTTAGTTTAAAATAGTCATTTGACTTTAGGTTGACGTAAAAAAAATTATATTCCATTAAACACTCACAAAACAACCCTACTTGTTCATTTTACATAATTAAAATACACTAATGCAATACAGCTCTTGAACATGCTGTCACAATTTATTTTTACTCCATGCAATCTGTCTAAATTTGTACAACAGAAGTTTATTCAATCCAATAATCCTTTGCATTAACATTTTTCATTGGCAGTAACAGTGCATTACTGAAACTGGGCAGTGTTTCCAGCAGGCTTTGCATAGGACTGGCTGGGGAGTGCGAATGTTGAAATAATGCTTTATTTAATGTATTTTTGTGCAAACCATGAGAAAGGTTGGAGGCTTTTTAGTGTTTAATGATGAGTTATTAGGGGCCTGATGTTAGGGTGATGTTTTTGTGGTGAATAGTGGAACTTGAGTTAAGCACTTTGTCCACTTCAAGAGCATACAGTTGAGGTCAAAAGTTTGCATCAAACGCTGACTGATTTGCGTCAACGCTAACTGATGCTCCAGAAGGAGAAACGATGCATTAAGAGCCAGGGTGAAAACTTTGCAATTTGAAGGTCAGGGTAAATTTAACCTATTTTGTCTTCTGGGAAACATGTAACTATCTTCTGTAGTGTCTGAAGGGCAGTACTAAATGAAAAAATACAATATCTAAGCAAATAAGAAAAATTTACACATCTCCATTCTGTTCAATAGTTTTCACTCCCCGGCTCTTACTGCATCGTTTTTTTTCTTCTGGGGCATCAGTGATTGTTTGAACCTTCTTTAATAGTTGCATATGAGTCCCTCAGTCCTTAGTTTGAAAATATGGATCTCAAAATCATACAGTCATTGTTGGAAAGGGTTCAAATACACAAAAATGCTAAAAAAACAAAGAATTTGTGGGACCTAAAGGATTTTTCTGAAGACCACCGGGCAGTTTAACTGTTCATGACAAACATGGGACTCATGAACAACTATCACTAAACAAAACACAGCTGTAGATCATTCAGGTAACAACACAGTATTAAGAATCAAGTGTATGTAAACTTTTGAATGGGGTCATTTTTAAAAAATTCAACTATTATTTTCTCTTGTGGACTATATGTAAACATCTTTTATGTGAAATATCTTATTCAGGTCAGTACTAAATAAACAATAACATGCATTTTGAATGATCCCTCTTATTTTGGTAAAATAATTAACATTTTTAATGATTCTGAAAGAGGGATGCAAACTTTTGACCTCAACTGTATGACTTGAGAAATCACAAGTTAAGAACTGAACTGTCTACATGTAAAGCAACTGAGAAACTCAAGCACTATCAAGGAACCACTCTTCACAACTGAATAAACTTCAGCAAAATAATTATAGTTTTTAAGTGAAGAAGACCTGCAAAGGCTTCTCAATGGAATTGCTGTACAGTATCTAAAAAACGATTTAAAAAAATAATTGAATGAGTTTCTGCAGAATCTGCATTCCCTGCTCAGCTTTACATCAGCTATTCACCTGTAGAAGAGAGTGATTCTATATTCATCATTGATTCTACTTCTTAGAAAGGGGGCATTCATAACCTCAAGCACTGAAATTCATAGTGATATCTTTCGTGCGCAGTAGCTTCTTTCTGGCACTACGCTGTACAAATCGAACTGCGGTTCCCAGTGAATACCGCTGTCACATGCCCTTTTTTAGTGCATGTTTGAAGAACTGGCTTGAAGTTACATTCCCCTTCATCCTCCACTGGCCACCAAATCAAGCATGCCGCAAAACTTGATGTATGAGAATGCAGGAATGCAAGCTTTTCAGGTTAATCTTACCCTTGAATGAGGGGAAAGATTAGAGGATAACAAAATGCAATCCAATAAAGATTTGTCGTGCTACGTGAGGTGAAAATCAAATCTGAAAGATAAATCTCTGCCATCTCATCTTTTCTATTAGCTTTGGAACACCCACTCATCCGAACACATTCACATAGAGTACAACCACAAATATGAACAGTTCCCACCTGCATACACACTGTTCACACAAACAGAAATATGGCATTGCAAAAAGGGAAGACACTGACAATATGCATATGCAAGCACTATATTTATATATACTGTGACATCCTTACCAGGTGGGGAGGGTTGGGAATCAAGAACTGATTGTTCAGAATAGGTTGTATTATAAATGTACTTGTATCAAATTACTTTAATGTAATAAACCAATGTGCATCGCCACAGCAAGAGAAATTATGGATTAGAAAATGGATTAGAAATTATGGATGGAGGAATTATGAGTTTACAGACAAGAAAGAATACAAAGACAAAGAAAGCGTTGTCCTATATACATGAATCAGATGCACAAAATGACTCTCTTGAATCGGCTCGTCTTTTTAAAGAATCGGTCGAAAATAAAAATCAAACTGATTTATTGGATTAAACTGTTCAAACAAATAACTTTCAGAACCAGTCAACAATTATTTAAAAAAATAATTATTTGAGGAAGCATTTTTACAATAAGAATTTTTTGGTTGCTTGTTTTCTATTTATGTCACATATTTGAAAATCAGACAAAAAGACAAAGGTATAAAACACTATGAATGACAATCGAATTAAAAATTATGGAGAAAAAGTAAAATTATTTAAAGTTGTTGATTATATACAGTATATAGAAACAAGTTTATTGCAAAAAACGGAGCACATAAGTTTTTCAGTCTGATTATAAAAAATAAAAATAAAAGTAAAAAATAAAATAACCAAAATAATAAATAACGTGATAATACTATTATATTTTAAAAGTGAGTATTAAATAAAATAAACTTATTTTATAGTACTCTTAAGAAATATTGCTAATATTTACATTTTCATTATTTTTTCCTTTTTACTTATTTTTTATATGAATTTTCAACATTTTTAAACCTAAAATCAACAAGATTTTATTTTGGCGGGTTGCCGGCAAGTATACGCAGAGTTTTAACGCTGCCAAGTGATGCACATTAGTGAATGAAATGTCACAGTTTTGCGTTTTGCTCTGAAACTGGCATTTCGGCCTTTAGTTGAATGGAAATCTTATACAGTATTACAATAAGTCAGTCTGAAACTGTAATTGTGCAGTAACCACTGTTAACTATGTTGGTATGCAAATGAGCGGTCTGAAATTATTTACCCGTCGCATTTTTTATTTTGGTTGCAGATGTGCATTATTGAGACTCGACTACTCTTTTGCTGCCATTTGCTCACCGTGACTCTCTGATTGGTGGAATTTTCTTTACAGTATCATGGGAAATGTAGTTTTTCACTGGCAATTCCTCTGTTAAATACGATTCTTGGAAAAATACGTTGAAATAATTTAAGTATGGCTTTAACAAAAGAATATATCATTAAATAACAACTCTGGAGCTCACAACAGGTCTATCTTTAAAGGTTTCTAAGTTATAGTTAAAAATCAATTTCCCTGTGGAGAAAATGAATGAAATCTTTACTTTTGCAACCTGACTGTTGCAGTCCATAAAGCTCAAAATCTCTCTTGATTGCCTATGATCGTATCGCGTTGTGTTGCACACCAATTTTCAGTGTGGACAGACAAATTACTAGCCTCAAGAAAATTGTTGCACTGCACCTGGTTAGCACACAGTAAACACAGCGTAAAAGATCAGTATGGCTAGTCACCAGCATATGTTGTAATGGTATCCCTTTCAGGCTTCTAACTAATGTTTCCAACATTGTCAGACCAAGATTAGAAAGCATAAACCAGCCTGGGCCTCAATACATGGTGCAAAGTGTCTCTTTTTAGCACAGAAAATGCATATAAATCCCCAACATACATACAGACCTGTTTCTCCCCACTGGGTTTCCTGTGGGACAGCAATAACTCTACGGCTCCCACCACTTCTTTGCGAATGGCGTAGAGCAGAGCGTCTCCAGTGTTCACTCCGTGATCCAGAAGCAGCTCCATCACCTCAAGATTCTCATTCTCAATAGCGATTAGTAGCGCACTGCGGCCCAGTGGATCCACACAGTTGACGTCAATATTGTAGTAGACCTCTGCCTCACGTAGTGCATGCTGAACACCTGCATAGTCGCCCTTTTCCACAGCCAAAAGGAACGAACGTTCCTCTGGAGAAAGCTCTACCTCCGCCCGGACGATCTGTAGAGGGATTCGGTCCCGGTACGGAGAGTAGCTGCTCTTTTTGTAGTATAGATGTGACATGGGATTCATGATGGATGCTGGTAGAAGAAAAAAAAACAGAGACAGAGAAGTGATATTAATTAAATATTCACTAACAAATAGCAAATGGGCACTTTTAAACAGTGAGTCAGTTTTTGGCAGTGGAAATAGTATACATTTATAAATTAAATATCTTATCATTCCACAGAAGTAATTTCACTGATCTTAAAATGCATTAAGATATGCTTTTTAAAGTTTAACCTAAGGAAAATTCAATCAGAGATTTAAAAAATAGAAGTGTACTTGTAGGCCGGTATGAGAAATTAATAGACGAACATAATGTTCACTACATCTGCAAAAAGACTTACTAAATTACTTTTTAATAGGTTTCCAGAAGTGACTGGTGCCTCAAGTCATTTTTCTTAATGGCCACAATGTGGTCACGAGCAGCAGCTAGCTCTGTTATTATGTTAAGTCATCAAACTGTGGTGCCAGTAATTCAGCTAGGCCACAACCGAAGCGCCATTTGCTACAAAAATTTGAGAAAATACAGGTGTGTGTGGACACATTATGGTGTTATTGCACTCTTTTGTCACATTTGGATAAGGGGAAGTCATTAGAAAAAGGTGAAAAGTTGATATTTTATTGTTATGTTATTTGAGAGCTGAGTGCAGTGATAATTTGAATCATTATCACCTTCTTTGTTTTACTGATATTTACATAATTTGGTCTGTCTTTAAGGGCACTCTGATATTTGTACAGAGAGGAAGTGTCTGTAAGAAGAGTGTACGGAAGGATTCATTCAATCATATTTAAGTCCTAATGGTGACGCAACATGAAAATCTGACCTTTTCCGTGTTTAAATACTATAAACAGGTCCCGGTGCATCTACTAACCCAGAAAACGTGTTTTGGTAAGACTTTCTCTGCAACCATGTGAAAAAACGAGTTGCTCAGATTTCGCTGGGTACCAATTCTAACGCTATGGCAAAAGTTAGACAGTTAGCAAAGCATGCAAACTGTTCTGTCGTTGGCTGCACAGATGAGCACAGAACACTATTTAGAGTCCCAGCCTCAGAGAAGACAAGAGGGCAGTGGATTTATTGATTTATTTACTGTATATTACGCTACTGCCACACAGATCCAATATAAACATGCAGTTTCTTTCTCAGCTGTTTAACTTCACAGACATTTTTGTAACTTGTGTGTTTTTAACATAAACTTGTGTGTATTTGACAGTTTAAGTGCAGTAAGACCTGAAAAAGAACTTAGTTTAGTACTCACAGGCCATGTGACAGCTTCTTTCTGTGTGTGTGCTTTGGATGTTTGTCCTCAAAAAAACATATCAGAAATTTAAACTAATTTTAAAACGCATGATTTCAGCGAGACAGACATGATAATCTAAACCAAACAGCTGTTTTTCGTCAGAGTATCTGAGGTGTGGGCTGTAAAGGCACAGCCCTGTTCTGGAAAAGGGGGCGGGGAGCAGCAGCTCATTTGCATTTAAAGATACATGCACGAAAACAGCATTTGTGCTTCTACTCAATATAGGCATTTTCAAAATGAAATAATAAATAATTTAACAGATATCTTCAGGGGACACCTGAGAATTATATGACATCTTGTAAAAAGCAGCATAATAGGTCACATTTAAAGCTGCATTATGTCACGCCAATAGCCTTGTGGGCAGTGCGCCAACATACAGTGCCGTTGCATTATGGGTGTCCCGTGTTCGAAACCTGACTTGAGGATCTTTCCCGATCCCGCCCCTATCTCTGTTATAATAAAGGCTAAAGATGCCAAAAATAAATCTTAAAAAAAAGCTGCATTATGTCACGGCAATAGCCTTGTGGGCAGTGCGCCAACATACAATGCCGTTGCATTATGGGTGTCCCGTGTTCGAAACCTGACTTGAGGATCTTTCCCGATCCCGCCCCTATCTCTGTTATAATAAAGGCTAAAGATGCCAAAAATAAATCTTAAAAAAAAAAGCTGCATTATGTTACGGCAATAGCCTTGTGGCCAGTGCGCCAACATACAGTGCCGTTGCATTATGGGTGTCCCGTATTCAAATCCTGACTTGAGGACCTTTCCTGATCCCGCCCCTATCTCTGTCATAATAAAGGCCAAAAATGCCAAAAATAAATTTAAAAAAAAAGCTGCATTATATAATTGTTTAGCAATTTTTAAGTTAATCAAGGAAATTTAATTCATAAATCAGTCAAATCTTATAAACCCACTCACTAAAAAGATTCAGTTAGATTAATTCATTCCGTGAATCTTTCTGCAAATTACACTGTTTCACCAGTAGGTGGTGACAAACATTCATCATAAATCCATGCATAATCCTGTCTTCAAATTTACTAAAAAATCCAGAAAGCATTTTCACCACAACTGGCACTAATCCCAAGCATTAATCTATATCATTAATGGCGCATTATAATCTCTCAGGTCAACAAAGGCGGCTGACAGCATGAATGGTTTTCTTCTAAACTGACCAATCAGAATGGATGTTTGCTTCAGAGTTGCATCACTCCATATACATAACCAATCATCATCAGCGGTAAACCTTTCAAACCAGTCAGCTTTCTGTATCACTTTAAAACATCATCAAACCACCTTGATATTAAAACAACAGGTGAAGAGACAATTAAAACTAAATATTGACAAAATCCAAGCAAATAACAAATCTGCTCATTAATGACCACAAGTCTGGGTATTAGACAGACCCAAAGTCAGACTGTCTCCTTGAATCGATTACGTTTACATTTGGTTGTCAAAACAGATAATTAAGCATACTAGATTTCTATTAGTTGGATTTGTGTTTAGACAATAATACTGTATTTGTACACATAAAATGGTAAATGAATGTTATTTTCAAATTAAATGTCTATGGATAGTATCTGGCAATGCTGTCGAAGTAAACAAACTGTAAAATCATTTTGAAGTGAGATTAGTTGGAGAAACATGAATATGCCGTACTAGTGTAATTCCTGTGGGTGTAGTTTGCAAAACTTGGCTGTTGGCTCCATGTAAACAGTGCTTTACGGTCACTTGCGTCACATCCTTCCCATGGTATTCCTGGTGTCTTGATATGAAACTAGGTTTACATTTTTAACTGGTCATGACATTAGTTTAAAAATTGGATATAACTTTCTACGTATAGTGTTGCTGAGCAATACTAAACATTAAACATTAATCGCGGTTCAACCACTTGCCTGCTAGGCTGCTATTATGGTAATACACTTATGAATGTGTTTCTCATTCATTTTTACAGAGGGGTGAAATTATTGTTTGTGGTAATCGGCAGCTTTTCACAGATGCGCCTCATAAACTCAACCTAGATTATGCCTTTAAGGAAACTCCACATAAGTGGCTGCTTTTCTTTGGTCAAGACACTTATTTCTTTGCTTTTTCAGTTTTTCTGTGCATGAATAACGTGCAATTTAGTGTTATTGGTAGCCAAACCAGTGGAATCTTCAAAGAGATTTACCAGTTTGCCAGCAGTTTTGACAGTTCATCTCAACTCATTCCAAAGTGTGCTGATCAGCAAGCAAAAAATATCCACTAATTTCAGAATAAATGGGAAGACTTGAGTAATTACTGTGATTGACTCTGTGATGATGTTGCGTCTCGCTTTGATCTTCTTCTCTGAAGAAGATGAACAGACACACCAGGTGGCGTCTTCCATATGGTCTCGCTTCAACTGACACCACACTTGCACACACACACTTATCAGCACACTCAGACTCATTAGCACCCAATTCACACTTTGCGCTGAATTTTATATTATGGGGTCAAACCGGTGTCTAATAGATGTAGATCCCCTAATCCACTAATAACTTGGACGTCATGTTATCTACAATGTCTATGTTTTGCTGTTGTTTTACAGAGGAACTAGTAAACCCTATGGCTTAGTATTATTTCAGCTCAACAATTTCAGTATTTATATATCTATGGATTTTCAGTAGAACCACTGCATTTGCACTTAGAGTCAAAATCTATTTTCCTAATCGATCTGACAGGTTTTATTGTGAACAACCATATTTTTGCCATATTTTTAAGCTTGTAATTTTTAATGAGAATGTCATAACTCCTGGTGAAATAAACTCTTGGTGACTTTTATTTAGTGACAAATGCTGGATTTCAGTCATTTAGTCCATTAAAATCTAAACATGCACCAATTTTTTCAAAACTGATCCGAAAACAAAATTCTGAGCATTGGCAGATACCAATCTGATACCATTTTAGGGTCTTGTGACAGTACGTTAGCAGAACCTGATTTTACCAAGTACAACGTGTTCCTGGATCAACATTGTGATTAACCAATCAGATTTGAAAAAACTGCTTATAGTTATTGTGAAGTTTATGCTTACAATCAGTGTTTGGTGCGTGTACATCAGTGTCATTCACCTATCATTTCCTCTGATTTTAGAGATTACTCATGGGTAAGGTTAGGTTTAGGTGTAGGGATGTGGTCAAGATTACATTTTTGTTCCAGGGTCCACAAAATATGTTGACCCAGGAACACATCTAACTCGGCAAAATCAGGACGTGCCAGTACGTTACATCTTTGGTTTGTTTAGATTAATTCATATATCATTCATATATCAGTCAAACTGTACCAAAGTTTTTCTGGAAATGGATTGAGACCCCCTGAAATGGTAGATCTTGGTCTGCTTGTTTGGTGCATACAAAAGTTCGGATGGCAGCGTTCGCACCAGAATTCATTTTAATTGATCCAAACCTGGCAGGTGTGAGCACACCTTTACAGCTGACCTCAAGGTAGGGTTGAAACAATTATTCAACATCATAGACAACGATGATAATAAAAGTCGACAAAAAATCTTTGTTGTCGAATACTCGTTTAATCTCATATGACCCCATGTAAAGGCCTGAAATAACGTGGTTTGACCGGTGTGGTCCTGTAGCACAAGGCTGTAATTCAGCTCTGCCAAATGTAATCAAATAGACTACCCTAGTGAAAAAAATATACAAAAATGTATTTAAAATACATTAATTTAATGCTAAGTATACTACAAATAAACTGACATATTATGTGCTTAATAAAAATGCAATTGTACTTTTAGTATACTAAACTGGTATATTTACAGTCTGCTAAAAAAACTAATTTTCTAATTAATGCACTGTAATTGTGTGGACGTAGTGCTGAAGTCCAACTAAAGATATACTTAAATATATTTACTTGTGCTAAAGTGGAACTATTGCAAGTAGACTTTAGGTACACTTTACATATCTTGCATTTAAAGATCGATATTATTTAAAGATCATACAATCCCCATCAATAGTGACATTAAAACATATTTTAGGCTTAATATTAAGAAATGTGCATTGTGCACAAGTAGTACTCCAAATAAATTTTAATTACAATTTTTATATCAATAAGTCTGAAGCAATATGCCAGTAAATATGTTAGACTTGAACTATACTTAGTAGAAAATAAATGCATGTTAAATGTATTACTTTTTTATTAGGGTAGGGCTGTCCATACCGATTGTTTTAGTAATCAAGTAATCGTCCAATTATTCTAACGATTAATTGAGTAATTAGAATTGCATTTTTTTGAGGTCATTAAAATAGAACTAAGTGGAAATCGAATACTCAAACTGAATCGAGGAATCGTGACAGTCCTAATAAAATATTTTTATTAGTAAATGCAAAAAAAAATTTAGAAATCATATTACATTAAAGTTTGTTTTGCATAGACTATAATGTAACGCTATAATGTGTTTTAAGAGAGCTAATGTTGTGAATAATCGTTCAAAGCCTGCTGATTAATCAGTGGAATAATCAATGATCAGTTGATTAATTGTCCTAATAATCACTAGATTAATCGATTATCAAAAGTGTTTGTATCAAATAGTCGTTTGTTGCAGCCCTACCTCAAGGTCACATTCAGATCTGCCTCCTTCAAATAAAACCAAGTCTCCTCCCTACTTCCATTACATCACAAATATCTTTTAGACCAAGAACGTCAGTCTGTACCCAACAATGATTTTACCAAACAACAAGCCTCAACTTTTTCTTTTTCCGAGTTATTTTTCTCCACATCTCTAAATATCCACACCATGTTAATCCTATGCTGGTGAACACATCAGTGCACTTGCCCCCACTGCAGCTGGTACACCCACACAGCTTTCTGCTCCTTAATGCTAATTTTTAGATACTGGATAGGCACATGGTACAGGCAAACCTTTCCAGGATCAGTGCTGTTGTCAAAATGGATCCTAGCTGCTTTTTGTAAAAACGGAACTGTGTGTGCTAGTTCTTCTGACTGAAAGCAGTTGACATCATTGCAGAGCATGCTTATGATAAACGGTGCACATTTGATTATCATTAGCATTGGTGTGGACACTGACATAGTTATCGGTCTTGGTGTGGACAGGCCTTAAATGTGCACAGATTTTTTTCAGCCACTATATACCCTACCCATAGACTAGCAAAGGAAGCAGTTCCTATTCAGCCTTATTTTATTTTCATGTGGATGCTGTACAGTATAATGATTTCTAACAATCGATGACCCTTCCTATAAACTTTACCCTTCTTCTAAACCTGAGGAGAAGATAAAGGGAAGGCAAGAGTTTGACAGCCCCAGTGACTCCACTACAAAGCACCACTCTGACCGAGCAATTATCTCTGCAGTCTAATCGCAGATGGTTTAATTGTGTAATTAATCTGTGGTTCTCAGTCCTCCAAGGGCTTCTTATCTCTGAGGAATATCATTAGAGTATAAGATGGGCCAAACATTAGTTGATAAATCAGACGTAAACTAAGTGTGCAGGACAATCCCCAGTGATCCATCTGAAGCGGGGAATGCTTCTCTTTTTGGAGCAATTCTGGAGTGCCTGAACTCACTGATACTTCCTTCCACAGCATCTACCTAAAATTATTGATTTATTTACTGCAATAATAAACCATATGATCTGAAACAGTGAGATTTGCCAAATACTAAGACATTCTGAGATTCATAAATATTTTTCAGATTAACTTTTAATTACATTTTTATGCTGATAATATAATTTCTAATTTAAAAAAATGCAAAATAGCAACATTTTAGAAACACCAGTAGCCTCTGGCTTTTCGAACCTTACTGTAGTATTGTCTTGCTCACAAAGATTTTTGTTTTCCCTGTTTGTAACCGCAGTACAGAAAAAAACAAGAGTCACAAAAGAAACACACTGTGCTCAGAGGGGAAATAACTTTAACTTGTACGATCAATGAAAAGCCGCTGACGAGGTCCGAACGGGCACACTGATTAAATCAATACATCGACGAGTATTTTCCAGATTGGATCAGACAGAGAGTATGGATCTTTCAGCAGAAACCTCAGGGGAATCAAATGCAGACGCTTGTAAGAACTCATTTGGGCTTGTCTGGTCCTTTGAGATGAGCAAATTAATTTAAAAATGGCCTGACACAGCACAGTTGCATCTTAAAGACAATTTCCCTGAATTACGGGAAGCAGGGAGATTAGCACATATAGCCTGAGTCGTAACTAAAGGAACAGGCTGGCACGGATGCCATGCAACTGGGTAGACATTTACGGGTATTAGAGGCATCAGAAATTGAAGCACACCATCTCAGAGGCTACAAAACAGCAGATTGTGAAGGATGACACGTTTATGCCACTGTAATCCAATTAAACTCCTTGCTGTGCTGTGTGTGTTAAAAAGAGACAGTCTGCAGTAAACACGTCTGCAAAGATGAATATGAAATTGTAACATTTTTTCGCCCTTTACCTTATGATCGGTAATGTTTCTCTCTACACAGTGCTTACATACACATCTATCTATCTATCTATCTATCTACCTGTCTGTCTGTCTCTATATCTATCCGACCGTCCGTCCATCCATCCGGACAGACAGACAGATGATAGACATAGATAGATAGATAGATAGATAGATAGATAGATAGATAGATAGGCAGACAGATAGATAGATAGATAGATTGATAGATAGATAGAGACGGACGGATATCTATCTGCCTGTCTGTCCATCCATCTGTTTGTCCATCCATCTCTCTCTGTCTATCTATCAATCTATCTATCTATCCATCCATCCATCTACCTGTCTATCTATCTATCTGTCCGTCCTATCTATCTGTCCATCCTACCTATCTGTCTGTCTATATCATCTGTCGATCCATCTATCCATCTGTCCTTCCCTATCTATCTATCTGCCTGTCTGTCCATCCGTCTGTTTGTCCATCCATCTCTCTATCTATCTGTCTATCAATCTATCTATCTATCTATCTATCCATCCATCCATCATCCATCTATCTACCTGTCTATCTATCTATCTATCCATCCATTCATCCATCTATTTATCTATCTATCTATCTATCTATCTATCTATCGCTAACAAATGCCTAGCAACTGCCAAGCAACCGCTCAGAACACCATGGCAACCATTTAGAAATGCTCAAGGAAACACCTAAATCACTTTAGCAAAGTGCTTAGCAATGGCTCAGAGCACCTTAGTAACAGTCTAGCAACTACAACCTGGTAAAAGCGTGAATAAACATTAAACTTTCTTATACAGAGTTTCTCTTGACAAACTTTCCTTTTCTAGCTTCCGTTGTTTTTCTGCTGTCACAACTTATCATTGTGGTCAATTTGTCATGCCCTACAGTTAACATTTAGAGGAAACCTCCGTCATTTTGCCATTACTCATTCGACAAACCCTAACAAACGCTGACAGGCAGACGTATAATGAAAATTTAACATACGTCTGAGAGGAAGGAAAATGCTTCCTCCTGTCAGATTCTCTAACAATACAAAGCGACTGCTTGCCTCACCATTATATATTTTCCTTTTAGCAAACCCACCAGTGTGCATGTCAGAAAGCCAAGAGCAAACCCATGAGGGTGTTTGGGAAGCCTTTAAAATTGTATGAAGAGCTAAGCTCTGCAATCTCTTGTGATCCAAAACAAACTTACGAAAGACAAGCACGGAAACATCTCCGCCTTGACTAGTGTAAAGAATGCAAAGACTGGAAGGACTATGGCTGTTCTTCCCAGCATGCTTCACATATAAACATGAAAAACACAGATCTGCTTTTCCAATGCTTATCTGGCAGGCAGGAAGGGGGCAAAGTATGTTTTGTGAACTAGAAATGTTCTTCTCTTTTTACTTTCCTGGCAGACACGGCTGCAAATTCTGAAATGTGTTGTTTGTTTTTTTTAGATGCATTTGACCATGTAGTGAGGATAAATTATACATATACCATACTTAACGCCCTAAGCTTTATTTTTTTATTAGTCGGCTGCATAAACCCAAAGCATCCTGCAAAGCCATTCCTGCTCTAAACTCAAGTCCTATAAATCTAATCTGTTCACTTCTGTATAAGATACTCTTTTCTTATTAATCCCCAAGTCATACCTGAATGTATTCCCAACAGCCTGTCTCCAGTTTAACCTTTTAGTTTAATAGATAATTAACAACCCATAGCCTCCCAGGCATTTGCAACCTGCACACACACGCGCAAACACAATTTTCTATCATTTATCCACGTCAACAAACTCACTGGTCTATGGAAAGGCTCTTTAATTCAGTAGCGGGGATAATTACGGGAAAGAATAAGCCATGAGTGAGTTCATCTTGTGAGTCATTTTCGGGGTTAAGAGCTGTTCGCCGTGACATACGGAGATGCTGTGGCAGTGATGTAGAGCATCGGTGTGAGAGTTTAATATGCCAGGCACGTTGAGTTACTCCCTTCTCTGTGAACTTAGGCGATACTTCAAAGCCATGCTTTTGTCATGTCTAAAGAATGTGTCATCGATGTGAGATGGGATCAAAGTTTTTGTTTTGTGTGTCTGAAGCGCCGTTCCACAACCTAGCGAGCTTCTAACACGGCATCCTAAATAGCATGGGAACTCACACGTGACTGATTTGAAGCATTCTAAGGCAAATCCATGTGCCACACCAATAGCTCCTCTCACATAAAGCGCATTGGGAGATTTGACTCAGAATTGACCTGCTGGAGACATTAGCATGATACTCTAATAAGCATAAAACACAGCACACACAAATATTTGGGTAAAATAATATTGTTGTGATTACATTACAGCTATTTTTATTGATACTTCCCATACTGAATGTGGATCTGAAGCCTTATATACTGCAAGCGGTTTAGGTTTTATTGGATAATAATCTTACTGTACATTGGTTGAAAGTTTGAAGTGTGACATTGCAAAGCATTTTATCTGCCATTTGGGTTTAAAGGAACTTTTAAATTATGCCGTACTGTGATAAAAACCACAGAAATGACAAATGACAAACCTAGGCAAGCACTTATCACTGTCAAATGAAGAGAAAAGCCTAATTTGACAAATTAATTTACCTTGGAGTAAATGTAGGTGCCTTAACTGATGTTATACAGTACTTGACATATAGTATATAGCTGACGTATAGTTTTTATTCCAAGGCATGAATTTCTCAGAATTTATTTGATAAATTGATTTATTTAATAAAGGGGAAAAGTACTGTATCACATACCGTATACAGTATATATGAAGAGTTCAGATGCAAAAGCCTCTAAATCCATCTGACGTATTTCTTTAAAATGAGCATTTCTTTCTGGCTACTTTGTATAGGTTTCTATGTAAGTATCGGTACTTCTGATTGGGCTGAGGCTGGATTTTAGCGAATTTGAAAAGTATTTGATGGACATATACTATGTGTCAGGAGCATTCACTTAGTATCATTATCTCATTTTTGACCAAGATGGCTTTTAGCTGATTTTGCATCTGAACTCTTCATATAATCTTTACTGTAAATTAAACAAAGATTATTAGAGTATGTTTTACAAAACACAAATTCAGTCTTTCTATTTCAAAATTTCATGTTTAATTTAATATGTTACTTGCCCTTTCTTTGTAATTACAGTGGCATGCAAAAGTTTGGGAACCCCTTACAGAATCTGTGAAAATGTGAATAGTTTTAACAAAATAAGAGAGATCATACAAAATACATGTTATTTTCTATTTAGTACTGAGTAAGATATTTTACTTAAAAGATGTTTACATGTAGTCCACAAGACAAAAAAAAAATTGAGCTGAAATTAAAATAACCCCCTTCAAAGTTTGGTTCTTAATACTGTGTGTGCTTACCTGGATGATCTACGAACTATTTTAGTGATGGTTGTTCATGAGTCCCTTGTTTGTTCTGAACAGTTAAACTGAGCACTGTTCTTCAGAAAAATCCTCCAGGACCTTCAGATTCTTCATTTTTTCAGCATCTTTTGCATATTTGAACCCTTTCCAACAGTGACTGTATGGTTTTGAGATCCATCTTTTCATACTGAGGACAACTGAAGGACTCAAACACAGCTATTAAAAAAGATTCAAACATTCACTGATGCTCCATTAAGAGCCGGGGCGTGAAAACGTTTTAACAAGGTGAAGATGTCCAAATGTTTCTAATTTTGTTGAAATATCTTTTTTTTTCCATTTAGTACTTCCCTTTCAGAAGCAACAGAAGATACTTGCATGTTTCCCAGAAGACAAATTACGTACAATTTACCTTGATCTTTAAATTCAAAAAGTTTTCACCCCCTGGCTCTTAATACATCGTGTTTCCTTCTGGAGCATCAGTGAATGTTTTGAACCTTTTTTTTTAGTTGTGTTCGAGTCCCTTAATTGTCCTCAGTGTAAAAAAATGGATCTCAAAATCATACAGTCACTGCTGGAAAGGGTTCAAATATGCAAAAGATGCTGCAAAACTGAAGAATCTGACATTTTTCTGAAGAACAGTGCTTAGTTTAACTGTTCAGAACAAACAAGGGACTCGTGAACAACCATCACAAAACAAAAAAACAGTCGTACATCATCCATGTAACCACACACAATATTAAACACAATATTAAACTTTTGAAGGGGGTTATTTTAATTTTTTTTCAGCTATTTTTTGTCTTGTGGACTATATGTAAACATATTTTATGTAAAATATCTTACTCTGGACAGTACTAAATTAAAAAATAACATATCAAAATATCATTTTGTATGATCTCTTATATTTTGTTAAAATTATTCACATTTTCACATATTCTGCAATGGGGTTCCCAAACTTTCACATGCCACTGTTTTTGTGAAATTTCTTAGTAAAACTTATGTCTAGGTAAATTTTTTAATGTGTTATTTGTGATTTGTAATTATTCCTGAAATTTACTAGCATTTATTAGCAAATTAAAGTAAACACTACACCATTTTTAAAGTTATTTTACTGTATTTCTTAATCATCTGCATAAAATTTTATTTAAAAAATAAGTTTGCAATCTTACAGAGGACTTCTACTTACAAAAGATAGTATAGTGCATAGGAACACTCAATTAGATAGGGCTGGTCAGTAATTTTTAGGCTTCAACAAAAGGTCAATTATTAAAAACAAAAAGTTAAACAAAATACCAAGTAACCAATTTATGTTTTCCCAAATAGGCAAAATGTTGGCATGAGACAAATCTTTTGGACGTCAGATGCAAATATCACGATAATCACATCCAAAAATGCACTCAAAGCATTTTTATAATGACCAAAACAGGTACATTCTGCATTTACAATAATGGCACATTATTCTAGCTAAAGAGCGATGGCAGTTTCAGTAATGGGCTCTGATTTGATGTAAACTGCGTAAGCAGCTTGTCTGAGTCTGGGCCTCAGTGGAGTTGACTTCTGCTGGTCTCAAACACTCAGTCACCACAAAGCCAGACAGCATAAGCCACCAGACACCCTGCAATTCTATTAGATTTATTATCTTCTCACAAAGTAAATCTAACCTTCTCCCTTTGTCCGTATTTCTCTCTTCCCTTCTTTCTCTTCCACTTTTTACCTGTCTTTACCACTGTATCTTTTGAAGAATCTGTGCTTTTCTTGTTACCAAAAGGTCCGTTCCATCATCCTGAATGATGTCACAGTGACTTACATACTTTTTTACTCTTTTTTGAAGGCTTTTCCATTCTTAAAATTGCTTACAGTACTGTAGGTGCACTGTTCGTTAAGGATTTGATGGTTATTCTGAGCAAAGCGTGATGATCTAGTGTTTTTGGAGACCTGTGTGTGGGTCAGTGAATACACACCTGTATTTGCCTAAGTCCTAAATCTGTTTATTTTATGTAATGCACCATTAAGCAGTGTAATCTTATTTGAGAAGCTAGGTCACTCACTTATAATCAAGGGTTTGAAAGGTTGGACCCTGATGGGTCCTGTGCAATTTCATTACAGCCCTGAAGATGACAAAATGGGGACAAGGTTAAATTGATCCCTAGAGACATTAGTCCAAATGAACCCTGGCTTGCAAACTCAATGCGTCTATAACAGACCAACAAACCGAACGTTATACAGTAAAGATTTTTTTTTTCTGTCACCTCCTAATAGTGTTGCTCACACCAATTTCTTTTTTTCCCCTGAGCTCCCTTGAGGCAATGAGCATGGACAGTCCATCTGGGACAAACCTTGTCTACTGTCTCTCTTTTGTTTCCACTCAAAACAGCACCTGGAACGAGTGTGTAAACTGGGATCACACTCCTCAGCCCTCAGAGATGGGCAGATATCATTTATTATCCTGTAGCCTTAAGTCTTAAGGTGTCTGTACACATACAATGTCTATTTAAAGACATAATGCAGCAAAAAAATGATAATAAAATACGCCATAGCACTGACTCATAGTATACAAACCAGCTCTGGTGCTCTTTCAAAATAGCCTTAAACTTTGATGTTTCTAAGTTTTTTCCTATTCATAATTTCCATCATTTAATTTCAATGTAAATGCATTTATACTGCACTTAACGGTTTGTATAAATGTTTGTGGTAAGTATTCAAATGCAGCTACTGTGCTGCAGTGTAAAGTTGACATACATTAAAGAAATAGTTCACCCAAAAATGAAAATTTGCATAAAATTTACTTACCCTTAGGCCATCCAAACTGTATATGAGTTTGAATGGGTGCCGTCAGAATAAAATTCAAACAGCAGATAAAAACGTCACAATAATCCATAAAGTAATGTAAGTAATCCACAAGCTGCATGTTTGTAATAAATCCATTAAGATGTTTTTAACGTCTTTAACGTTAAACACGAGTCCTCTGTCCATAATATTGCTTTCTCCAGTGAAAATGTTGTCTTGTCTGAATCAGGAGAGAAATATGCACAGATCAAGCACTGCTTGCAAGCAAAAACAGTCCTAAACAAATATGTCAATAGATTTGTATGTGAGAGGACAACAGGGTATTGACTTTTACAATGGAGGAATTGTTATTAAGAATTACAGTATTTGTACAGAAGCGACGATATAAAGATAAAATGTCTTGATGGATTTGTTTCTTACAAACATGCAGCTTTTCACAAGATGTTAATTGAGGGACTGTAGTGGTGTGGATAATTTGTGGATTATTGTTATGTTTTTATCAGTTGTTTAAACTCTCATTCTGACGGCACCCTCTGCAGAGGAACCATTGGTGAGCAAGTGATGTAATGCTGAATTTTTAAGGCTTGGGGGTGAGTAGATGTATTGCAAATTTTCATTTTGGGGTGAACTATTCCTTTAATTCATTGCAAAAATAATGATATTTGTTTACAAAACCATTACAGTCTGAAAAGTTGAACCAGCACTGCAGCATTAGGCTCTTTCGGGGCTCGTTTTAGATGATGAAACCATCACACCATCACTCCATTACAATACAATCTAATGATGTTAGACCCTATTAACTAACCAGAACATAAATGTTACAACAACTATCATTTGCATCCTTCTGACAATTGCCTTTGAAATATTACTAAGCTTCCCCATTTCATTAAGAATCTGCATTAAAAATGCTTCATTTACTGTAGACCTAATAGTGTTGCTCACACAAATTAATTTTTTTTTCCTCAGCTCCCTTGAGGCGATGAGCATGGACAATCTATTGGGACAATCCCTGTCTACTTCCTAACCTGTGTTTCCACATGTACAGTAACAGCGCCTGGGACGAGTGTATAAATCTTTGATCACAATCTTCAGCCCTCTGAGAGCAGCGGGTATCGATAATTATCCTGTAGCCAGCAGTGCCTGCTTAGCAAGTCTTACATGCATTAATGCATGTAAGAAAGATTTTTTTTACATAACCATTACAATCTGGCATTTTGAAGAGACAGACTGATCATTAGTGACCAATATTTCAACTTACTAGATCAGTGAATGATGCCATTTGATTAAAAACTATAGAAAAGCAGCTAAAAAATTCTATTTACAAGTAGTGCAACTTATTTAATGCATTGTTTTGACTCTTTGAAATAACAGCCATTCGTTCTCGAATTATAGGTGTATTGTTTAAGATTCAGACATCATCAATAATAATACAACACTATTCAAAATGTATATTATTTTGTTGTTGTATTATGATCATTAATTTTATAAAAAGCAAAAACTAAATCATTAAAAATCTGTTCTGCATATTGTTTTTTTTTTTTGACACGTAGACATTAAAAAATGCATATTGGTATAGTCACTAAAAATCAATATCGAGTGATCTCGAAGTTGAACTCAAACCAACACTGCAACATTAAGCATTCATGCAGTCATCAGGATTATTTAAGATGATGAAACCCCAATACAGCATTAAAACAAAAAAATTAAGTTGTTACAAAACCTTTTAAGTAAACAGAACATGTATTTTATGCTAACTCTTATCGTACGAATCCCTGGTCTCAATATTGGCCGTCAAATCTCACGAAGCTTCCCCAATTCATTCAAATCTGCATGAAAAACGCTTCATGTACTTTATAGATCAGGTTTCCGTGGCCAGCTGCGTGATGTGTCCATTCTTGTTGACCAAATGCACTTACTGACACCTGCAGATGTAGGTACGAAGGCGCCTGAGAAGCGCTCTCACTTTTGCGACGCATCAAACGATGCTCGACAAAAGACGTTTTAGAACTTAAATGCTAATGTAACGAATCTCCATATGGCATCGCTTACCTGATGCGCCTCACTTATATGGAAATTGAATCGCCCCTTGTATCAAACAAGGAGGGTGCTCCGTGGTCTTCTTATGTGGCAGGAGAGTCTGGAATACTATTTATCATTGGCGTCCTCACGAGATCGTAATATTCCCCATGTAGAACCAGTGGAAAGCGTTCGGCGAATACACGAGCCTCTTTTCTTTCCTCTATTTTCCTTTCCTACTCTCTTACACATGCATTAACACGCACTGCACACACGCCCCAGTGGGCTCTCCACGCGTAAACGCCATGAGGAGCATCCCTGACTCCAATGCGCATTTTATCCCTCCTGTACGCGCGGCTTATTTCAGTGTATTCAACCCAGCGCAGTTCTCACGGCAGAGAAATATTAACGTTTGGCCAGCAGAAAGGCTGGTTAACTCACATTTCCAACGGACGCTAGATACAGGTGGTTTTGCCAATCTCCTACGTCTTCTTCCAGAAGTGCGGAGCGAGGAATATTTCAAAAGAACAAGTGCGTTTCGCGCTCGTATGGCGGCATCTTGTCTTCATATTGGGCTTCGCGGCAGCTGCAAAGATTCCAGCGTTCGCGCGCTGCGGTTGTCATGGTGTCAGACTGAGGGATGCTGCTGTGGCGCTTGATTCTTGACATCACACCGCCGTTAGAATTGCTACAAGTTTTCTTTTATTGGTTAACACTTACGGGGTTTCCCTTCTTATAATTTAACTCTTAAATGTTGGAGTTAAGGATGATTTTGCTGCGATATTCCGTTGCTTTTAACAACTGGAATCACTCTGTTACAGAAATAGATCCATCTATTAATAAAAAATCTGTCTCAAAAGGAGATGCTTTGAACAATGTTTATGCTGCATTGCAGTTTTCCATTTTACAAAACCATATAGTGACCAGGGGCTGTTATGTTCCGAAATAACCATCAAAAAGTAGTCCTTATGAACTTTTGAACATGCAACTTTTAAAGGAATATAAGCAAATTGAAATTTGCTTAAAATGTATTCGCTCTCAAGCCATCTAAGATGTAGATTAGTTTGTTTCTTCATCAGAACAGATTCGGAGAAATAAGTATTACATCACTTGCTCACCAATGGATCCTCTGCAGTGAATGGGTGCCGTCAGAATAAGAGTTCAAACTGCTAATAAAAACATCACAATAATCCACAAGACTCCAGTCCATCAATTAACATCTTGTGAAAAACTGCATGTTTGTAAAAAACAAATCTATCATTAAGGCGTTTTTTCTTTAAACTGCTGCTGTACAAAGTACCATAATCCAATGCTTTCTCCGGTGTATCAGTCCCCTGTTGTCCTCTCACATCTATTTGTTTAGGACTACTGCTCGATCTGTGCATATTTTCTCCTGATTCAGACAAGACAACATTTTCACTGCAGAAAGCAATATTATGGACAGAGGACTCACATTAGCAGTTTTCGCAGTTTATGGATTACTTCCATTACTTGTGGATTATTGTGACATTTTTATCAGATGGTTGAACTCACATTCTGAAGGCACCTATTCAAACTTATATACATCTTGCATGGATTGAGGGTAAGTAAGCTGTAGTTGCATCTGAAGTAGTACTTATGCCACATGTATACAAACTGTTCAGTGCTGTATAAATGCATTTAGACAGACATTATGAATAATTTTTAAAGGAACAGTTCACTCAAAAATAAAATTTTGCTGAAAATTTACTCACCCTCAGGCCATCTAATTAGCTTTAAAAAATTAGCTTTACATTACTTACTAGCCAATGGTTCCTCTGCAGTGAATGGATGCCGTCAGAATGAGAGTTCAAAAAGTAATCCACACCACTTCAATCCATCAGTTTACGTCTTGTGAAGTGAAAAGCTGCATGTTTATAAGAAACAAATCCATCATTAAGGCGTTTCATCACTTGTGTACAAAATACCATAATCCATAATAATGCTTCTTCCACTGTAAAAGTCAATACCCTTTTGTCCTCTCACATCTATTTGCTTAGAACTAGTGCTTGATCTGTGCATATTTCTCTCCTGCTTCAGACAAGACAACATTTTCACCGGAGAAAGCTATATTATGGACCGAGGACTTGCATTTTGGATTTCATACTTAGAAAATTAATTCGTAATTATTCATTAATTTGTAATTATTCATTACAAATACGCAGCTTGTGGATTACTTACATTAATTGTGAATTATTCTGATGTTTTTATCAGCTGTTTGAACTCACAATCTAACAGCACCCATTTAAACTAATGTACATCTTGGACGGCCTAAGGGTAAGTAAATTTCATAATTTCTTTGTACATTTTATGCAATTTTTAATACTTTTTAAAGGAATAGTTGGCTGAAAATGTACTGACCCTCAGGCCATCTAAGATGTAGATTAGTTTATTTCTTCATCAGAACAGATATTACAGAATTTAGCATTAAATCACTTGCTTACCAATGGATCCGCTGCAGTGAATGGGTGTCATCAGAATGAGAGTTCAAATAGCTGATTAAAATATCACAAGCTTCCACAAGTATCCACAAGTAATCCACATTACTCCAGTCCATCAATTAATGTCAACTGTTCTATCATGTGTGGTAAAATATGAGGTGATATATTTTTAAATAACTGTTAATGCAATTTTTGACACTAAGCACCAAACAACTGATTGGCATGTTTGAATATACGGATGAATGCCAATAAGGCATGACTGTCGTCGAAAAATAATGTTTATTGCTAAATGTCTCTTGCGAGCGGAATTAAAGAAGTAACAGCACCCGCTCTCGAATGTGTGAGTCAGTGATGTGTTTGGACAGAGCTTTGGAAATGTATGTCCCTGGATATTGACTGGTGGTTCTTCTAGCCGCCTCAAGGCATAGATGTGATTCACAATAGTCGTTTTGCCCTTATTAGCTGAGGACCTGAACACAAAAGAAACATTACAGAGTCCCACTGTGAGCTCACACTCATCGCCATTAAATAATCATTAAATACACACCTCCTCTCAGCTCAATCCATCATCAAAGGGAGATTTCCCTAATCTTGTCAGGTGATTTCGGGCTCTCTGCCTTCACCAAAATCCACATCTTTCTCTTGAATTCACATCTCATTTTTAAAGTCCTGAAAATACTGTACATGCAGGAAGAAAATAAATGCACCATTTACATTTTCCTTATTGGCACTTCACCCAAAAAATTTAAATTAGTTGATAGAAAGAGAGTTCAAATGGCTCCACACAATTACTTAATGTCTTGTGAAGCAAAAAGTTGCACGTTTGCAATAAACAAATTCATCATTCAGATATTTTTTACTTTAAATCATTGTTTGTGGCTAAAATAAGAGTCCCCTATCCATAATATTGCTTTCTTCAGTAACAAAAAGTTTTCTTGTCTGAATCAGAAGAGAAATATGCACAGATCAAGCACCGTTTACAAATGAAAACAAATTTTAAACAAATATGTCATGGATTTTGATGCAAGAGGACAACAGGAGATGGACTTTTTCACAGGAGGAAGAATTATTATGCATTATGGACCTGAGTCTTCCTTTTCAGTTTCACTGTTATGCATTTGGCCAGAAATGACAGTATGTGGTAAGAACTTATCTAATTAAAAGAACAGTTCACCCAACAATGAAAAATTGCTGAAAAGCCGAAAGCAATGGTTTGAAGTTAAAACATGCAGCTTTTTCCTTCACAATAACTAATGGAGTCATGTGGATTACTTGTGGATTATTGAGATGTTTATATCAGCAGTTTGGACTCTCATTCTGACGGCACCCATTCACTACAGGAGTTCCATTGGTGAGCATGAGATTTAATGCTAAATTTCTTAAAATCTGTTTTGATGAAGAAACAAACTCATCTACATCTTGGATGGTCTGAGGGTGAGTAGATTTTCAGTAAATTTTCATTTTTACGTTTTTACTATTCCTTTAATATAAACTAGGTAGTTCAGTATCAGAAAGGTTATATTTATTTTATTTTAGTTATTTAGTTTTTTCATTCTGTAATTGTTTGTGAAATGTACTAGCAATTTCTAAGTAAAAACAGTACCAAAGGTTTTTCAATATATGCCCACATTTAACTGTTATTATATTTAGCTGTGGTGATTTCAGGTTTTACTGATTGCATACAGTCCAAGCAAAACGTGACCCACACATGCTAAATTATTAAAAATCCTAAAATGGCAAAAGGTTTTTGACAAGGTAAGGTATAGGGCTGTGGGTTAGAGAATACAAAATTTCCTCACCGTGAATGAAAAACAAATGTGTGTTACTTTAATGCAGGATATATGCTCCTATATACCTAATATATAACCCTTTCCAAGTAGGAAAATGTGCTCTGTAGTAAATCCAGGGATTATTTCTATTTTTGCAAGATGAATTTGCAGTTTGCTGAGGCATTATTTAATTGAGTAAAAAAAAGAGATATATTTTACCCAGTGATTAAGTTGAAATATGAGTTTGCAATACACTTAATGAGATGACAAATACTTCAAATGCTTTAGTCCTGGTAAATGTTTATTACTGCAATGAAAGCACCCCAGTGCATAAGTACACTTTATCTATGAACATCCACATGTAGCAGTTGTTTCTACCCAGCTTCCACTCTGTCTATTCAAGTAATAATAAATTATAAATTTGCTTCCCTTCCACAAAGGAACAGGCCATTCTTCCTTCTTACATCTACTGCAAGCCATTGTCCAATCTGAAGAAATCCTACTGAGGTTTCATTAACTATCGATGTTGCTTTGTTTGAAACATAACATTAGAGACTGCGTCAGATTTAATGGAACTCATGAAATATTATTCACTGTGTTCAGTGAATATTTTTTGAAATAGTCATTTCTTTTATTTATTACCGTCAGTGATAAGGAAGTAGGAAGTTACAATGTCCCTCAGAAGACACTGAAGGCACATTTAAAATGCCTGAATCTTGCTGCATTCAAATAAGTTTGACTTTATTTCATATTTTGCTGAAGAAAGATAAGCAGCACTCCAGAAAAGCACCCTTTTGTTTGCAAATGTTAATTTGTTTTATATTTTATTTAATGAAACTGACATATTTTGTATATTGGATGTGTGTGATTTAAAAAATATAGTCTTTCTAAATTAACACATACAATCTACCAAATAATATTTAAACGTTACTGTATAAAACATAATTAGTAATACCTTTTAAAGGAATAGCTCACCCCAAAATGAACATTTGCTGAAAATGTACCATCCAAGATGTTAATTAATTTGTTTCTTCAACAGGACAGATTTAGAGAAATTTATCATTACATTATTTTGCAATCCATTATTAATGTATCCTCTGCAGTGAATGGGTGCCGTCAGAATGAGTGTCCAAACAGCTGATTAAAAACATCAAAAAAAGATCTTGTGAAGTAAAAAGCTGCTTGCTTGTAATATTCACATCCATTAAGATGTTTTTTACCTGAAAATGTTGCTTCCCGTTAAAATACAAGTCCTCTACACACAATATTATATTATTATACAATATCTTTATCTAGTGAAAAAGTCTCATCTGAATTGGAAGAGAAATATGCACAGATCAAGCAAAAGCTGTTTGGACTCTCATTCTGATGGTACCCATTCACTGCAAAGGATCCACTGGTGAACAAGTGATGTAATGCTACATTTCTCCAAACCTATTCCAATGAAGTAACAAACACATCTGTATCTACCTGAGACTGAAGAAATATTAATTTCTAAGAGAACTGTTCCTTTAAAATATGGTTTGCACTCCCTTTGGATTCATTATGTTAAACATCATGGTAATATATTATGGCAATTTATCCGCAGTTGCTTGCTACAATTGTTCCTGGAAATGAATAATTGATAAAGAGCTTAAAATGATTCCACTATAAAAACAGACACCTACACTACCTCTCCTCTCTGATTATGAGCCACATTAACAATGGACAAGCCCTCCTTGCTCATTTGACAAAGTGATGTATTTGAACTGCGCTGGATGGCTCTATTAAATAATACATTAAACCGGGGTGTAATCTGGATGCATGCAAAGTATGGGGCTAGAACTGGTGGAATGAGATTGGTTTATCACACTGACATCTAATTACAAATGAATGAGAGGGTAAGCAAGTGTTTAAAGATTCCTCAGAATGACAACCTAATATACACATGGAAGTGGATTTATACTACCTCAGTCAACAGCTCTGTGAAAACGTTTAGTGACTGTATTAATAATTACAGTGAAACTGAAAAGGAAGACTCATGATTTTTACTTTTTAAAGTGATACATTTTATATGCTCAAATACATTTTCATTAAAACTGAAATATTAGTCATTTTGTTGTTGTTGTCAACATTCTAAAATTAGTACCATTAAAAATGATTTACAGGGTGCGTAATATATGAGGTTGAGCTAGTGCAAGATGAGAATTTGTGGTTAAAAAGTATATAAATTAGCATTTTTCTTATTCCTCGGCTGGGATTGTGTAGAGCTATTTGAAGCTGCATTGAAACTGCAGTTTAGACCTTCACCCTACTGGATACCACAGAAGTCCACTATATGGAGAAAAATCCTGGAATGTTTTCCTCAAAAAACTTAATTTGCAACTTTGAAGGGGCCATCGTATGCAAAGTTCACTGTTACATGTTGTTTGAACATAAATGTGTGTTGGCAGTGTGTGTACACAAACACCCTATGATGATAAAAATCCACTCAGTGGTTTTTATTTAATCTGCAAAAATAATTTCCCCTTTGTCAAATCAAACCTCTCCCAGTATCATGTGGGCTAAATGTGGGCATACACTGAAAAACCTTTGACTGTGTGACGTCACACCGACAGAGGCCGCTCCCACGATAGTTTGATTGACACTGGCGTCTTACCTTAGACCCGCCCAGATGAGTTGTAATAGTCCGATCGCCATTGTTTCGATGCCGGAGCAGGGACGTAGACAAGAATGACTCCTAAGCGATTGAGGTGTTCTGTTGTTGGATGTAATAATGAACATAGTAGTCGTCATTTACTCCCGACATCTGAGCCGCTGAAGACGCAGTGGATTTGTTTGTGAAGGGAATGCGCCTCCTGATCTACATAAATGCGTCTATGTTCGCGCAAATCATTTGTGATCCAGCTTCACTCACACTGAGTATAAGGGTTTTTATGAATGTTTGCGATCGCCTTTCCTAGTTACATGCTAGTTAGCAAGTTTCGTGGCTAAATGCGGCTAAAGTAAACAATAGTGATGGGACGTTTTAGAACGATTCTTTCATTTTGAACGAATCTTTAATGTGACTCGGGAAGTGATTCGTTCAGTCGCGCATGCGCAACATCCTATTAGGTTCTGTACTGGAATTAGTTCACCTGTTTCGAGTCTTCGGGTTTTTCGAGTCGTTCGTTCATCTTATGGGGCTGTCACGTGATGAACGAACGCATCAAACCCGAAAATTTGTCAGATAAGAAGTGCGGTGAGCTAATCATAGACTAAAGACCCAGGTAAACAATGAATTAATCTTTTCTGTTTCTTATAGCTTTATAGTTTTGTCTTGTTTGTAGTGTGATCAACGTTTGTGTAAGCAGTAGATGTGTTAGGGAAGTAACATGTAACATTGTAATTATATTTTGCTAAAATGAACGAAATGACTCGAAAAAAGATTTGTTTATTTTGCTGAACGAGACTCAAAGGGCTGAGTCGGTAAAATTATCCAAACTTCCAGTCAGGTTGATTTTTGCAGAACTGATTTTGACAAGGTAAAGAGGGTGTTTATTACACTACCATTGGCAATTTTAACCAAAGCATGTTATAGACTTTTCATTAAGACCCTAAAGAATCATATCAACTTGTGGAAAATGGGCATTCGATGACCCCTTTAAAGAAAGAAATACACAAATATCTTGAATGACATAGGGGTGAATAAATTATCAGGAAATTTTTATTCTGGAAATTAAATAATCCTTTTAAAGTTCAAATGGTGTTATTTATGACTAAAACCACTTTCAAATTTATGCTCAGCATAATGCTCAGGGAATAGGATTGTGATCTTTACTGGAGACGCAAAATGTACCAAATACAGGAATGGCCCATATAGATTTAAGTCCCATTGGTTACCCATAATTTGAATACCAAATGATAGTATTTTTGACTGTACTTTTTGGTGACATAACCAGAGCACTGTAAAGCGTCCCAACTAACCCTGCTTGTTCTGCCAGTAATTTGAAAAAAAAAAAGGGAAATAGTCTTTCAAGACACAAATGTTGTTCAGCCTGTAGGGGAAGTTGTAAGTCTAAGATTGTAAGATTGTTACAGAAAAAAAAAATTTAATAAAGTTAACAAAATACAACAGTTGTGTAATATAATTATTATATAATGTGAAATATATAAGACTCCTTAAAAAGCTTAGTGACTGTAATTAGATCTAGTCATTTTGGTATTGAATGACCAGCATTAAATGATGGCGGGAGTTTTTGGTCTTTTTTGAGAAGACTAACTAAAAATGAAATTACAGAATTACCTGGCATACGTCTTGGATAAGGTCACCATGAAAGGAGAACTAAATAGGGAGAGAGAGAGACTGACTGGAAAAGAAAGAGAAAGTCAATAGACCGTACAAGCCATACAAGTCACTTAAGTCTCACTTCTCTAGAAACTAACAGAAGGTAAAACATGGTTGTCATCTGTCACTTAAGCCCCTCATGACCATGAATCACCATATTTCAAACTCACTTGATAGGTCATCAGACCTTTTTTCAGGTTGAGTGTGCTTGGTTATATAAAATATTGATGTTAAATTCTCCTCCAACCTGTCATCCTTATTATCTCAGGCAGAAATGCAATGCTCACACAACCTTAGAAGGTTTATTATTAGCCACAAAAGAAACACATTTAATTGCTTGGCTCATGAGCTGAATACATCACAGACGGGAGAGAAATATTATGTTTTCAAGTGAATTTTGTAAGACATCCGATGTCCAGTAGATGGCAGTATTTATCTCTGGAGATCGGACAAAACCCTTCCTCAAAAAATGTACCAGATGCTTTAATACATCCTAATACTGGTGTAATTATGTTTATTTGCATACCAGTGCAGTACATACTTTTATGATGATGCATCGGCATGCAAATTAGCATGCAGCCCCCTTTGGTAATACTTATTTACAGTTGCACAGAGGTGTGTATTACATTGTTTAAAAAATTGCATTACGCTGCTTGTGTCTTCACTGTGCACATAGCTTTGTTCGTGCATATGTCTTCCGGTTGACATGATGAGTTTGGTTTCAGTTTTAGCCACAAGCCTGGACCACAGCACTGAAATGTTCCACTGCAGTTAAAATGAATGTAGCACAACAGATCATTTAACATACAGACTGTGCAATGCATCATCCCTTTCACAAAATAAAATAAAACTGTAATAAAAAAAAATTTTGTACAGCAGTGCAACCATTTTTGGCAACAATTAAAGAAAAAAAGAATCATCAGGTATCCAACTCTATAACAACTTTTGCTGTCATATTCTCTTTGGATCAAGTCTAGAATACAGCTGGTCACACTAATAATAACACCATTAATAACACCATAATAGCAATAATATGGCGCTGAGTGCTAGCGCAGCTGCATCTGCCTTTAAATGGCCGCTCCATGTTGAGAACTTCAGACCTTTTAATGGCTCAGCTGTAGACAAAAGTATTGTTACATTAAGTGTCACATACCAGAGCATTGTAACATACACTGTAACATATGACCTAAGAATTAGAATAATGTTTCTTCAGCTCAAACCTGTGACGTTGAGTTGCACGAGATGGCCTTTTGCTTGAGTCCCACTGTCTAGACATGTGGCATCACAGTGGTAGAGGCCACTGTCTTGAAGTTTTAAGGAACTTATTGTCAGGAAAATGTTCCGTAGCCTGTGCTCATCTGTTTTTGTTTCATTTACTGTGATCAGATATCTGTTAGGATCCATAATGGGAAAATGCTTACTGCTGTTTGTATACCACCATTTGGCTTCAATGTCGCAACCCTTTGTCTTATACTTCACCGTGCACTTGAGAGACAACAAAAGACCTTCAGTCTTCGTCAGCGGTTCACGCGAGTATATCACAGACACTGCACATGGGAAATATTTTGTATTAGCCCAGCAGAAATACAGAGTGTATGAGCTCTAAAATGACTTTCACAAAAAACAACATTAATTAAAAACAAATGTGTCCAATGTGAAAAAAAAACTAGCAAACTAGCAAATACGTGCTAACATGAGAGCTACTATGTCTGCTGGCAGTGACACTTTGCACTAGAGTACACTTTGAAATATAACATTTATATAAATATTCTTAGTTAAGAATTGAATTAGACATACCTGCTGCTAGTGAAATCAGCTGACTGCTGAAAACAACCATTATAAGAAATGCAGCGGGTGGGTGAAGTATCTGCATGTTTCTGTGCTTAATCAGATGAAATGGCTACTTGAATATGGTTACCTGAAGATTGTCTGACCATTTAAAGATAATTTCTGTTTAATTTTGCAGATGCAGCATAATTTTAGACAATCACAGATCACATACCTGTACGATGTAGCAGATGAGGGAACAAAATCTCAAAATGAACTTGTTTTCGCTGATGGTGGTTTGATACTGCAAGATGTGTTAAATGCTACATAAACACTTTTATGCAGCATTTAACACCTTAGACTTTGCACAGGAATCATGCTTCAACTTCTGCTGCTGACATGTGGTTACAGTGTTAAATGCGTCATTTTCACAGAAATCTGACTTTGCATGGCTTTACATTTAATTGATTCATAAAGTGCAAATATATGAGCCTGAAAAGCTAAAGTATGAATATTATCGGTCTATTCTCTTTGATCAAAATACTCTCAAGCAAACATCAGATCAACTGTAGCTTTACTAACTGTTATTACTTTTGACCAGCAGGTGGCACTGTTATCAAATCGATGTGGTGTGTTCTGTGTGCGGTGACAATGGCACACACAAGGATGTAATGATATGAAAATTTCTTATCACGATTATAGTGACCTAAATTATCGGTTATCAGTATTATCACAGTATTGTTAAAATGTGCTGGAAATGTTTAAAAAGTACTGACACATGAAACATTTCACCAACTTTTGTATTTAAATTCAACAAAAATCAAATAAAATTACTTTTTGTTTGCATAAACACTAAAACAATAACTTTACCTATGATGTCTGGATTTTAAATGGCAACATGACTGACAACAGTTTGTCTCATACGAAATGTTCAAATAAAACTTTGAAAAGGTTTCAGGGTTTAAATAAAGAAAAGGGTTAAGTCAAAATGATATTTGATTAACATGTTCATATGTATTTCATCTGATTCATAAATATTTCTAGATACTTATTTGAATTGTTTAAATGTATATAACCCACATAAGCTTGTTTTTCATCAACCAGTCAAAATTTACAGCAGGGCATGCAAATTCGGTCCAATTTTTTGGCCAGACAAAAACTGCACACAGGCTGAATGTACATGTAACTCTGTAAATCCACTCTCTGACACTAGATGGCGCTTACAGAAAAACTGAATTGCAGCTGTTTCCCGTAACCTCCATGGATAAAGCAGCATCACGATTAAAGGGGTCATCGGATGCCCATTTTCCACAAGTTGATATGATTCTTTAGGGTCTTAATGAAAAGTCTCTAATATACTTTGATTAAAATTTCTCAATGGTTTTGTAAAACAACACCCTTTTTACCTTGGCAAAATGAGCTCTGCAAAAATCATCTCATTCTAAGGGGTTGTTCCTTTAAATGCAAATGAGCTCTGCTCACCCCGCCCCTCTCTTCTCTCTGTGGAAAGACACTCTTGTTTACTTTAGCCGCGTTTAGCCGCTAAACTTCCTAACTACCACGTTATAAGGAAAGGCGATCGCAAAGATTCATAAAAAACGCTTATACTCACTTCTGCTGTAAGTGAAGCTGGATCACGAATGATTCGCACGAACATAGACGGATATATGTAGATCGGGAGGCGCATTCCATTCACAAACAAATGTAATCTACTGCATCTTCAGATGTCGGGAGTAAATGACGACCACTGTGTTCATTATTACATCCAGCAACACAACACCTCAATCGCTCAATCGGAGATATTCTTCTCTAACTTACATCCCTGCTCTGGCATTAAAACAAGGAACGTTACTGGACTGTGACAGCTGGTCTAAGGTAAGAGCTCATGTCAATCAACTATCGTGGGAGTGGCCTCTGTCGGTGTGACGCCACACCGATAGTCACCTGAGAACAGCTCCATTTGAAAAAAGAGATATTATTTTTACAGATTAATGAAAAACCACTGCATGGATTTTTATCATTATAGGGTAGATTTGTACATACACTGCCAACACACATTAATGTTCAAACAACATGAAAAAGTGAATTTAGCATCCAATGACCCCTTTAAAGAATCAAGTATTACAGGGAGCAAAGATGAAAACAAAGTGCCATCGAACCTTTTCTAAAAACAGTCAGAAATTTCCCTTAGCACTCTTTTAAAACCTTGCATCTTTCCGCAACGTTTTCACACAAAATGAAACTACACTGCGTGTTGTGCACATGTGAAACTGTTACCTAAAACTCTGCTTTATGCTGGACAGCATTTATTTATCCTTATTTGTGCAACTCACGGTAATCGGATAAGGTTTCAATGATAATTAAATATGATACGGTAATACTAACCGTGGAGGGTTTTTATCACGATTTATCACTGAACCGGTAATCGTTCCATCCCTAGCACACACAAAGTTTGGTGTCAATACGTCAAAGCTTTGCAGAGAAAATCTGGCCTCACCTTTTTACAGTGTATAGCACTGACCAGTTTCACTACAAAAGGTTAATGCAATCAAAAGATATTAGCAAATGTAAATATTAATGGTTAATGAATGGTTTATCACTCTTGACTAAAAGGTGGCGCTGTTACCAAAGTGATGTGGCATGGTCAGTGTGAGTTGGCAATGGCACATACAAAGTTTGGTGTCAATATGTCAAGGCTTTGCAGAGGTACAGCCTCAGATGCAGTTTGGCATGATGCTTACAAATTTGTCAATGTGTTAAACGATAACGTTTCATATATATCAACACGAAATCCATAACTTTTTCTCAGCATAGTCTGAGAATGATATGAGCAAAATTTAGTGAAAATTGGACAAATTGTCTAGGAGGAGTTAGAAAAAGTAGGTTTTCAACATAAATCAAAACCGTGGAGGTAGGTAGCCTCAAGTCGTGGTTGTGATAACACACACCAGGTTTGCTCTCAATACGCCAAACCATTGCAGAGATATAGCCTCATATCCATTTTTGTGTGATTTCTGTCAAACTCATTTGCACGTTATTCAAGAACAGTTTGACTAATTAACTTGAATTCCATAACTTTCTGCCAGCATGGGCTGAAGAGGATCTGAGCCAATTTTGGTGAAAATCAGACAAACTGTCTAGGACAAGTTCGAAAAAGTAGGTTTTTCAAACTTTCAAAAATAGCAAAAAATCTTTACCTTACCAAGGAATCAGAGGGAAAAAGAATTTTCCTTCTAGACCTTATGGTTCACAAGTTATTAGCATAAACATGAGCTAAATAGTGATGACACTAGAGAGTTTGAGTTAGAGACTACAAACTTGCTGTGTTAAATGTTGAGACTGTCCTCTGTTTGTGTGCCAAATTTCATAACTTTCTCGCAAGTGGTTCTATGGGCTGCCATAGACTTCCAGAGCGGAAAAAGAAAAACAGAAGCAAAATAGTAAGAACACCAATGGATGCAATAGGAATCTTAGAACCTTAGAGATTATATGCAGTCACTGAGTCTAAGTCATTCAGTACTAAGTAGGGAAGTGACCAGATCAGATGTGTCTCGCAGGACCAGTTTGATCTCGCGAGATCTCGTAACGATAGCCCCATAAAACATTTCGCTGTGTTTACATTAGAACTGCACGATTAATCCTTAAAATATGGAGATCTCCATTCAAACACCCACGCGATCTTATTGTCAAGTCTTAATGAAGTGAGACACTGACTCCTTCATTGAATGTGTTTTTTGTTTGTTTGTTTGTTTAAATGAATATAGGTTTTTAAAAGATATAAGCAATGAACAGTTTGTCAGAACCACTAGTAAATTACGTTATTTTGTTTAGCTTTCTAATCTTTTTTTTCTCCAGAATCGTGAGAGAATCATGGTCTCCAGTTTATTAAAAATAAATGGGATTCTCAATTTATCCAGAATCATGAAGGTCTTGTTTAAATGTTGTTTATTACTGCATATAATTCATTAAAATGGAAGGTTAATCTCATAAAGTTCAAACTGCAACTACATTTTTTTTACATTTTGTCTTTTTCAGTTGAATAAAAGACTATTTTCCCTATATATTTTATCACTAAGGATTTCTTAAGAAAAGTTTAAAAATCTCGTCTCGTCTCATTCTCATGAACCCAGTCTCGTGTCTCGTCTCGTCTCATGGGAGAAGTGTCTCGTCACACCCGTAGTACTAAGTGACCAGCAGAAAATGACGGAGGGTGTTTACAGTGTTTCTCAAGATAGAAGACGAACTAAAAAATGAAATTCCAGAATTAGCTGGCACACTCTTAAATAAAGTCACCATGAATGTAGAACTAAATAGGGAGAGAGACACTGACTGGAAAAAAAGAGGAAGTCAACGGACCATACAAGATGACTTTAGGTTAATTTTGCAGAGGTGATTTCTTAAGGCATTTAAATCTCACAACTCTAGACAGCACTGAGTCACCAGTGATTGTCATCTGTCACTTTAGCCCCTAATACTGAACATGAATAATTTTATTCCAAACTCATTTAATAGGTCAGATATTTTCCAGTGACTGCTATAAGACATCTGATATCCAGTAGATGCCAGTTTTTCTCTCTCTCACTCTCTCTCTTTATTATTATTATTTTTTAACTGGACCACGTATCCCCCAAACATGTTGGGCTAAAGTAAACCCAATGCTGTGAGGTAAACTATATGCATATGTATGTAAATTAGTATTCAGCTCCTTTTGGTAGCAAATATTGACTGTTAGACAGGGAACTGTATTACATGTCTGCTGTCAAATGCAAAAAACGCATTGCATTGCTTGTGTCTTCACTGTGCACATGACTTTATTTCAGCATTAGGTAACTGTGTGCAGCTGAAAAAAAGATGTAGCAGTGCTATTTGAAAACTTTAATGGTTGAACACCAGCAAAAATGTTTGATACTGCAAGTTGTGTTAAATGCTGCATAAGTACTTACTCTGGGTTTAGACCTTGTACAGGAATCATGCCTCAAATTTTACTGCTAACATGGTTACAGCTTTAAATGCATACTTTCAGCTAAACCAGACAGAAAAATGTGGTTGTGCATAAATTCAGAATTGCGAGATATTCTGACTTTTTCTGACAGAATTTTGACAGAATTCTGACTTTCTCACAAGTTTATAGCTTGCCAGGCTGATTTTTTCTCTAAATTTTGATTTTTTTCTTAATTCTGAGTTTACATCTCACAATTCAGTTTTTTTCTTTTAACACAAAATCCAAAAATAAATAAATAAATAAATAAAATAAAATAATTGGGACTTTTTATCTCACAATTCAGATTATTTTTTTCTGATAATATCTCACAATTCTGTATTAATATCTCACAATTCTGACTTTTGCATGGCTTTACATTAAGTTGATTCATAAAATGCGAATGCATGAGCCTAAAAATCTAAAATAACAGTATGAATATTATCTGTCTATGATATAGTTATTCTCTGTGATCAACATACTCTGACACAGTAGTAAAAATGTATTAAACTGTATTAATGGAGTGGAGTACTATTCAGTAGGGTAAATATAAAATAATAAATTAAATAACAATAAAGTAAATAAGTTAATTAATGATTGCTTGAAGGAACACGTGCAAGAAACTGAACAGTATGTATTTCATTTTTACCTCTGATCCACCGCAATGTCCAACTGAGCACGTTCACAACAGCTGATGCGTGATGCGTCAGAGTAGGGTGAAAAGTCAACACTCCTGGATGAGTTCATGCAAGCAAACGTAATCTTAAGCAGGATAATTACCATTTTGAGTAGCTCTCTGCACTGTATAAACAATGAGTGACGTATACGTGCGACACATCACTTCTGCGTATGCGTCTACTATGCCAGAGCACATCACACGACGGCTGTTGTGAACACGCTCTGGACAGTTGCACATTTCGGTGGCTCAAAGGTAAAAAAAAATATATAAATACTGTTTAGTTTCTTGCACAGACCGATTATATTGTGTCTTAACATCTCAATGTATCGTTACGAGCCGTTAATTTGGTTTTGTCTGTGCATAGTTTTTTTTTTTTTGACTCTCAAAGACGTGGATCTTATTGACTGCCATTAAATGACTGACAGGCTGCAACCGTTAGAGTTAAAAATCTTTGTTTGTCTTCTAAAGTCACCTACATCTTGGATGTCCTGGGGGTAAGCAGGTAAACATCAAATTTTCATTTTTGGGTGAACTATCCCTTTAATATTACACTCCCTTAAAACCTTAGTAATATAGTCATTCAGTATAAAGTCGGGTTTTCGAACTTTCAAAAATAGCGACCTTACCAAGGATTCAGAGGAAAAAAGAATTTTCCTTCTATAACTTACGGTTCCGAAGTTATTAGCATAAACATGAGTTAAATTTTGGACAAGTGATGGCACTAAAGAGTTTGAGTTAGAGACTACAAACTTGCTGTGTTTAATGTTGAGACTGTCCTCTATTTGTGTGCCAAATTTCAGAACCTTCTCACAAGTGGTTCTATGGGCTGCCATAGACTTCCAGAGCGGAAAAAGAAAAAAAGGAGCAGAATAATAAGAACACCAAGGGAAAGTCAAAGTGACTAGCGGAAAATGACGGAGGGTGTTTTCATTGTTTCTCAAGATTGAAGACTAAAAACGAAGAACTAAAACGAAATTACAGAATTACCTGGGACATTCTTGGATAAAGTCAACATGAAAGGAAAACGAAATATGGAGAGAGACACTGACTAGAAAATAAAGAGGACGTCAACGGACTGTACAAGCTGACTGAAGGTTCATTTTGCTTCAGATGTGCTTTCTTAAGGCACTTAAATCTCACAAACATGGTTGTCATCTGTCACTTTAGCCACTTGAGTACATCAGACATTAGAGAAATATTAACCTACGTGTTTTCCAGTGACTTCTGATAACCAGTCGACGGCAGTATTTCTCTCTTAGATCAATCAAAATCCTCCATATCCCTTGGTTTGCATCTAAATCTGTACGCTTTCCTTTGTGTCTAAGTAGATTTTGTTTTATGTTTTAACTGAAGCACTTATCCATCCAAAAAGTTGTGCAATAAAGTGTACCCAATGCTGTGAGATAAACTATGTGTATGTAACATTTACCATCACCACACTGTAAAAAATAAAAAAAACAATTTGTTGAGTCAGTTAAAAATAATTTGTTACCCTGCTGCCTTAAAATTTTAAGTTCAGTCAACTAAAATACGTTTATTCAACTTGAAATGTTAAATTGTACTAAGTAACAACTTAGATAATTGTGTTTGTTAAACTTAACGGATGGGTAAGTAACGTCTAGGTTACGTACGTAACCCTCGTTCCCTGAAGGAGGGAACGGAGACGTTACATATGGGAACTCGCTTGAGAGTCCAATCATCTCCAAGCCTTATTCAAAAGGCCAATGAACATTCATGAACATTGGCGAGTGGTATTTGCATGCCGAGCCACTCCCCCGTACATACGGGTATATAAGATGGCGGCGTGCAACCACTCATTCAGGCTTTTGCTGAGGAGCCGAGCTGCAGCCCGGCGTCAGCGCGACGTCAGGTCGTGGCAGGGGATGTAACGTCTCCGTTCCCTCCTTCAGGGAACGAGGGTTACATACGTAACCTAGACGTTCCCCTTCAGTCGTTTCACTACGACGTTACATATGGGAACAGACCCATGGAACAGGCCACGAACCAGACGTCGCGTTACGCAACACACCGCGTGCCGACAGGCGGACGTGTCAGCAGACGGATATGAGCGTAACCTTCCCAACGCCCTGGGGGCCAATAGGGGGCCCCACAGGGATGCCAGTTGTACTGAAGCAGGAGTTGGGGGGGCGGAGCACATGAAATCTCTACATGTGGAACACAAGAAATTCAATATATCCATAGATTTTAGGGATATATGAGGGAAACATCGGCCTTCTGGCTGACCGTGGAAAAATACTGAAACATGTTGCCACAACCTGCTGGGCGAAGGAGACCCAACCGGAGCACAGACAAGCACTACTCCGCACTAGGCCTGATTGCGGGGCATGGAGGACCCAGGTTCGCCGGAGGGAACAACTGAGGGAAAATAGCGCACGGATCCATTAGGAATGGCGCAGCAAGCCGACACCAGCCGGACTCCCGCTCGCCTGTGATGTCTATGTTAAGACACGGGAGGATACGGCCTCTACGCGAAGGTTGTAGAACCTGGCGAAGGTATTAGGTGTCGCCCAACCCGCAGCTCTACAGATATCTGCTAGTGAGGCGCCATGAGCCAACGCATAGGATGAGGCAACACTCCGTGTGGAGTGGGCACGAACACCTAAGGGGCATGGCTCTCCCTGGTTTTGGTACGACAGGGAGATGGCATCTACCACCCAATGGGCCAACCTCTGTTTGGAGACAGCATTCCCTTTCTGCTGACCTCCAAAGCAGACGAAGAGCTGCTCGGTGCGTCTGAAGTGCCGAGTGCGGTCCACGTATATACGCAGAGCGCGAACTGGACACAGCAGCGCAGAGGCTGGGTCTGCCTCCTCCAGGGGCAGAGCTTGCAGGTTCACCACCTGATCGCGGAAAGGCGTGGTGGGAACCTTGGGCACATAACCGGACCGGGGTCTCAGGATGACGTGAGAATCGCCGGGCCCGAATTCTAGGCACGCTTCGTCGACAGAGAAAGCTTGTAGGTCCCCTACCCTCTTGATGGAGGCCAGTGCAGTCAGGAGCGCTGTCTTAAGTGACAGATATTTTAGCTCAACCGACGCAAGTGGCTCAAATGGGGCCTCCCGCAGGCCCTGGAGGGCGACGGAGAGGTCCCAAGAGGGTATGGGGTGCGGCCTGGGGGGATTAACCCTTCTCGCACCCCTCAGGAACCTCACGATGAGTTGGTGCTTACCTAGGGATGTTCCATCCACTGCATCGTGGTACGCTGCAATGGCAGCAACGTACACTTTGAGAGTTGAAGGGGACAGCCTGCGCTCCAACTTTTCCTGCAGGAAGGAAAGCACTACTGCAATCGTACATCTCTGTGGGTCCTCCCCGCGAGAGGAACACCAGTCGACGAACAGACCCCATCTCAGCGCATAAGCCTGCCTTGTGGAGGGGGCTCTGGACTGAGTGATAGTTTCTATCACGGCCTGTGGAAGGCCGGAGAGGTCTGACGCGTCCCGTCCAGGAACCAGACGTGCAGGTTCCACAGGTCGGGGCGCGGGTGCCAAATTGTGCCCATCCCCTGAGAAAGAAGGTCTCTCCTCAAGGGGATTTTCCAGGAGGGGCTGCCGCGAGGGAAATGAGTTCTGGAAACCAGGTCCGGGTGGGCCAGTATGGCGCAACCAGCAGAACCTGCTCCTCGTCCTCCCTGATCTTGCACAGTGTCTGTGCAAGGAGGCTCACTGGGGGAAAGGCGTACTTGGGCCCCGGAGGCCAGCTGTGTGCCAGTGCGTCCCTGCCGAGGCTGTTGGGAGCCTCGTTGAGGGAGTAGAACCGCTGGCAGTGGGAGGATTCGGGGAGCAAACAGATCTATCTGGGCCTCCCCGAAATGGCTCCAAATCAGCTGGACTGTCTCGGGGTGGAGTCGCCATTCTCCAGGATGGGTGGACTGCCGTGAGAGCTGGTCGGCTGCACGGTTGAGTTCTCCTGGAATGTGAACGGCACGTAGCGATTTCAGCCACGTTTGACTCCATAGGAGCAGATGGCGGGCGAGTTGTGACATGCGACGGGAGCGTAGACCACCCTGACGGTTGATGTAGGCTACAGTCGCTGTGCTGTCGGTGCGAACAAGCACGTGCTTGTGACGCAACGTCGGTCGGAAGCGACGAAGGGCCAGAAGCACAGCCAACAACTCTAGGCAATTGATATGCCATTGCAGTCGAGGTCCTGTCCAGGAGCCCGATGCTGCTTGCCCGTTGCATACAGCACCCCAACCCGTGGAAGAGGCATCCGTGTATACCACAAGATGCCTGGAGACTTGTCCCAGGGGGACTCCGGCCTGAAGGAAGGCCGGGTCTGACCACGGGCTGAACAGGCGGCGACACTGCGGGGAAACGCCAATCCGGAGTGTGCCACGGTGCCATGCCCATCTCGGGACTCGATCGTGTAACCAGCGCTGAAGCGGTCTCATATGAAGCAGGCCGAGCGGCGTCACTGCGGCTGCGGCTGCCATATGCCCCAGGAGCCTCTGAAATGTTTTGAGAGGGACCGCTGTTTTGTGTCTGAATGACTCCAAACACTTCAGCACTGACTGCGCGCGCTCGTTGGTGAGGCGGGCTGTCATACTGACCGAGTCCAGCTCCACACCGAGAAAAGAGATCCTCTGCACTGGGGAGAGTTTGCTCTTCTCTCGGTTGACCTGAAGGCCCAGATGGCTGAGGTGCCGGAGCACCAAGTCCCTCTGTTCGCACAACAGATCTCGCGAGTGAGCTATGAGAAGCCAGTCGTCGAGATAGTTGAGGATGCGAATGCCCGTCTGCCAAAGAGGGGACAGGGCAGCCTCCGCGACTTTCGTAAAGACGCGGGGAGAGAGGGAGAGGCCAAATGGAAGCACTTTGTACTGATACGCTCGACCCTCGAAAGCAAACCGTAGGAAGGGTCTGTGTCGAGGCAGAATCGAGACGTGAAAGTACGCGTCCTTCAGGTCGATGGCTGCGAACCAATCCTGGGGACGAATGCATGTTAGCATGCGCTTCGTCGTGAGCATCTTGAACGGCAGCCTGAGAAGGGACCGATTCAGGGCTCGAAGATCCAGGATGGGTCTTAACCCACCGCTCTTTTTGGGCACGATGAAGTAAGGACTGTAAAACCCTGACTTCATCTCGGCTGGAGGGACAGGCTCGATTGCGTCCTTCGCCAGTAGGACTGCAACCTCCGCACGAAGCACAGCGGCATGTGTGTCCGAATGGACAGAAGTGAAAAGGACGCCTCTGTACCTGGGCGGACGCCTGGCGAACTGAATCGCATAGCCGAGACGTACCGTCCGAATCAACCACCGCGAGGGGCTGGGAAGCTGAAGCCAGGCTCCCAGCCTGGTCGCCAGGGGTATCAAAGGGACGTTGACCGACGTGACCGCAGTGGGGCAGCCTGGGGGGGGAAGGGGAAGGGGACTGATCCCAGAAGGAAGAACGTCCTGGAGAAAAGTCAGACTGCACTGGGCAGCGCTTACCTTCTTCCCTGGTTCCCGCGCTGGCGACATCAGGCTCCGAGTCCGAGTCCGAGGAGACACTTCTTGGGCGCTGCTCAGAGAGGGAACTCGGGGCCTGAACCCCGGAGGTGAGAAAATTGACTCTTTCTGTGACCTTGTGGGTACCGCCGACCCGTAGGCCGACGGCATTGTCTGAGCACACAGCAGCTCCCGGCCCTCCACCGGGAGTGGGGACGTTGATGTTGTCGTCCCCCAAAGAGCAATTTCCTCCACCTCCGGGTTGCCCGCGTCAGGGACGCTTCGCAGATCTTTTGCGGGTGACCGGTCCCTGAGAGGCGGGCGGCGCCCCTCTCCCGCGGGCAGCTCGACGTCGGGCTGCCAATCTGGCGTCGTGCACCTCAGCAGGGGACGGAGCTGGTTGTTTCTTTGCGGCCGCGGGGGGGCGCCCTCGGCGACGAGCAGGCGGAGGTGGGGGCCCCGCGGACGTGGTTGGAATGTCACGGCGGGGCAGGATGTGTTTAATCGCCTCCGTCTGCTTTTGAACCGCCGAGAACTGCTGGGCGAAGTCCTCGACGGTGTCGCCGAATAGGCCGCCCTGGGAGATAGGAGCGTCGAGAAACCGTGATTTGTCGACGTCTGCCATCTGGGCCAGGGTCAGCCATAGGTGTCGCTCCTGGACCACTATGGTGGACATCACCTGACCAAGGGAACGCGCCGTCACCTTCGTAGCCCGGAGGGCGAAGTCGGTGGCGGCGCGGAGTTCCTCCATTGCACCCTGGTCAGAACCTTTCTCGTGCAGGTGTTTCAACACCTTGGCCTGGTACACCTGTAAGGTGGCCATGGCGTGCAAGGCGGTGGCAGCCTGTCCAGCGGCGTGATAAGTCCGGCCCGCGAGAGCGGACGAGAACTTACACGCCCTGGAGGGGAGATGGGGCCGATCCCGCCAGGTGGCGGCGCCACGCGGGCATAGGTGCACCGCGATAGCGCGCTCAACCTGAGGGACCGCCTCATAACCCCGGGCTGCACCGCCATCGAGAAAGGCGAGGGGAGAGGAGCTGGGACGTGGACGAGATGAGTGCGGGGCTCGCCAAGTCCTCACCAGCTCCTCATGCACCTCCGGGAAGAAAGGCACTGGGGGGGAGCGCGGCGGCGCCGCGGGAGCCCTCCCCAGAAACCAATCATCCAGCCTAGAGGGATCGGCCGGAGGTGTTTTGGGCACCTCCAGACCGATCTCCTTGGCGGCTCGGAGGAGCATAGCCGACAGTTCAGCATCCGTCTCAGACGGGGCGGCAACCGCACAGGGGTACCGACCCGCCAAGTCGTCAGCCTCACCGCCTGGCTCTCCCTCTGATGTTGCAGCAGACATCTCAACGTCGTGGGGAGCGCCAAAGGAGACACCCAGCCCGCTGTACGGGGAGGTGTACTGCTCTGGCAGCTCAATGGGACCGCGCCGTGACACAGAAGTCCGCGGGGCTTTAGGGGCCGACGGAACATTCTGTACGGTCACTTGAATGTCCCCCAAGTGCCTTGCCGCGGCAGCCGAAAAACCTTGACGGCTCAACGACTTACCGCGGGAAGACGACAAGGGGTGCCTACCCATGAATGAGCGGCGGGACTTTAACGCGGCCATGGACATACGCTCGCAATGAACGCATGTACCATCCGTGAACGCTGCCTCAGCGTGCTCTCGGCCCAGGCACGTGAGACAGTGATCATGTCCGTCCACAGAAGCGAGGAAACTACCGCACCCGGAAGCGCACGGCCGGAGAGACATACCGGGAAGATGCCCTCGACAGCCGTGAGAAATTCACTCTTTTTGAAATCCCGGTCCGCCCAGGGAGGAACCGCGGCACAACCGTGCACTCAGACGGGGCGCTCGCTGGAGTGCGGGAGGCGTTGATGCCGTGAAAACGGCAGCCCGCAGGATTATGCTGACGGCTGCCAAACGCTCTTTTAGAAGTAAGCTCTTTCAGTTGTTTGGCAGCACGTCAGCAGAGAGAGTGAGAACTCTGGAACTCTTTTTTTTTCTTTTCTTACGGCTCAGGAAACGAGGCTCCAAAAGCAAAAGTCTGAATGAGTGGTTGCACGCCGCCATCTTATATACCCGTATGTACGGGGGAGTGGCTCGGCATGCAAATACCACTCGCCAATGTTCATGAATGTTCATTGGCCTTTTGAATAAGGCTTGGAGATGATTGGACTCTCAAGCGAGTTCCCATATGTAACGTCGTAGTGAAACGACTGAAGGGGAACCCAGCTGCCTTAAAATTTTAAATTGATTCAACTCAAATATCTAAGTTGTCACTTAATATAATTTAACATTTCAAGTTGAATAAACTTTTTTTGAGTTGAAATTTTAAGGCAGCCAGGTTACAAATTATTTCAAGTTGACTCAACAAATTGTTTTTTACAGTGCAGTGCAGTACATACTTTTATGCAAATGCAAATTAGTATTCAGCCCCTTTAGTAGTAATAATTATTGACGGGAACTGTATCACATGTCTACTGTCAAATGCAAAAATGCAATAGGCTGCTTGTGCCTTCACTGTGCACATGACTTTGTTTCTGCATGTTGTAACTGTGACTTGTTTACCACATTTGGCCAGTAAAAGCAATTTTTAAACCTGTAGAGGCTCATCTTCCGTTCAGGAAGATGAGCTTGGTTTCAGCCTGGACCACAGCACTGAAATGTTCCACTGCAGCTAAAATTAATGTAGCACAACAGGTCATTTCACATACAGGCTGTGTAATGCATTATCCTTTTCGCAAAATAAAACAGAATTCTAATAAGATTTTGTACGGCAATGTAACAGTTTATGGCAAAAATTTATATACATAAAAAAATAAATAAAAATAATAATAATCATCATCAGGTAACCAACCCTATGACAATGTTTTAGATACATATGCTGTCACATTGTAAGAATTTAACCCAAGACTTTGGATTATGTCTAGAATACAAGAAAAGTCAAGTTAGTCACACTAGCAGATTTATAACAGTGCATGTCATCTGTATTGCTCCATACTGAAAACACAATGTCATTTAATAACACCATAATAACAATAATAAAGCACTGAGTGCCAACGCAGCTGCGTCTGCCTTTAACTGGCCACTCCATGTTGAGACTTTCAGACCTTTGTTTGGATCACCTGTAGAAAAAAAGGTTTGTAACATTAACAAGTGTCACATACCAGAGCATTGTAACATACAACGACTAAAAATCAATAATGTTTCTTCAGCTCAAACCTGTGACGTTGAGATGCACAAGATGGCCTCTTGCTTGTGTCCCACTGTTGAGACATGTGGCATCACACTGGTAGTAGGCAGTGTCTTGAAGTTTCAAGGAATTGAATGTCAGGAAAATGTTCCTTAGCCTGTGCTCATCTGTTCCTGTTTCATTTACTCTGATCAGATATCTGTTAGGATCCATAATGGGCAAATCTTTATTGCTGTTTGTATACCGCCAACTGGTCTCAATGTCACAATCCTGTATCTTATACTTCACTGTGCACTTGAGAGACAACGGAAGACCTTCAGTCTTTGTTATCGGTTCACGCGAGTATATCACAGTCACTGCACATGAAAAATATTTTGTATTAGCCCATAAAAAGTACTGAAAATATCAAAAATGACCTCAACACCAAAATGAAAGAAAGCTTTGAAAGCAGTGAAAACAAATGTGTCCCACTTAATTATATATGCAAAAAAACGCAAAATGAGTGCTAACCTGAATGCTACTGTCACGAATCTGGTCGGTGTCCCGTCGGTGTCTGTCTGCTCACCACCAGAGGTCACTCTCACCTCACCTACACACTCTGACTGTTGCATCACACTCCGGACTGCATCTCCCATTCTCCACCGCACTGATTGCGTCAGCCCCCGTGACCAATCAGGCTTCCTATAAAGCCCCAGACTTCCCTAGTGTAATCACGGATTGTTGAATTGTTGAGTCGTCGTTTATTATTGTTTCCTAGTCTCCTGCTCCAAGTTCCTAGTTCCCTGTGTGTTTTGTTTGTCCCGCCTGGTTTTCTCGTTTGGACTGTCTAGCCGCCTGCCTTTGTACCCTCGCTCGTGTTTACGGTTCTTTCCCTTCGCTCTGCCCCTTTTCGGATTGTGTTCGCCACGGATCGACCCACGCCTGACTCACGGACTTCTATTGTGCATCGCCCTTATATACCTGTCTGCTCCCGTCTCGACCCTGCCTGTACGACTATGTCTTTGTCTCATCCAAATAAAAGCTTGCAAGTGGATCCGCTCGCCTCTCGTCATTCACTCCTCGTAACAGAACAATCCGTCACAACAGGATCCAGCAGCTTTCTACCCGGACATTCACATGATATGGACACAGACAGGATTCTTTGCCGCATCAAACAAGGACCTAAAACACTGGATCAATACATCCGTGAGTTCCTCTCCATTTCAAACTACTCCACCCTACCGGACTGTTTAAAAATTGAACTTTTCTGTGATAGCGTAAATCAGCCTTTAAGGGCGAGTCTGAGACGCGAGGGTCCGCGTTCATCTCTCGCGGGATTTATGAACTTTGCTTTATTGTGTGTGGGCTCGCCGTGTACTGTGGAGGTCGCGAAGGAGGAACGCGACAACGCGGACATGGCAGCCGCGCATCCCGCGCGCAGATTGGTGGTAATGCCGGATCACGACGCCACAAACAAGTTTTCCGCCTGGATCGCTCATGAAATGGCGGCCGTGGCGGAGCGCGCTCGAGCTATGGCGACGACAGCGGTGCCCGTTCACAAAATGGCGGCCGCGCCGGAGCGCGATCATACTCAGGCGGCGACAACACAGCCCGTGCACACAATGGCAGCCAGTGCGGTGCGCGCTCACAAGATGGCGGCGACGGCGGAGCCCGTTCACAAAATGGCGGCGATCACAGAGCTCCGTCACGTCACAGCTGCCATACAAGAGCCATTAAAAGGTACGGTGACATTTCCTGAGTCAAGTCAAGTTTCGAAGTCAAGTCAAGGTACAGCTGTATTTCCTGAGTCAAGTCAAGTTTCTAAGTCAAGACAAATTGCAGCTGTGCTTCCTGTGTCAAGTCAAGTCAGAGCTATTGCCCCTGTCTCAAGTCAGATTACAGCCATCTTTCCTGAGCCACTGCACAAGATGGCTGCCACGCCAGAGCCACTGCACAATATGGCCGCCATCCGGACGCCACCTGTGGTCATGATGGCCCACGTGCTGGACACTCCTCTAGTGACGGTATGGGCAGCTAAAATGGTGCTCCTTCACACCGCGGCGGCCACCCCGGAGTCAAGTCAAGCAACAGAGTCAAGTCAAGCAATAGAGTCAAGTCAAGCCAAAGCTGTTGTTCTTCCTGAGTCAAGCCATGTTATCCCTGAGTCAAGTCATGTAACAGCTGTTGTTCCTGAGCCAAGCCATGATGTTCACGAGTCAAGTCCCGGTACAGCGGATCTCCATGAGCCAAGCCAGGTTATAGCAGTTCCTCATGAGCCAAGTCAAGCTGCTGCTGTTATTCCAGAGCCAAGTCAAGCTTCAGCCGCTGCTCCAGAGTCAAGTCAGGCTACAGCTGTAACCTCCAAGTCCAGTCAAGCTCCCAAGTCCAGCAACGTCAAGCCAGCGCCCGCTAACGCCACGTTTGTCAAGCCACAGCCTGCTCAGGACATCTCCGTCAGGTCACAGTCTGTTCACGTCATGTCTTCTGCTCCTGAGTCTGCACCCATCATGGCCGCCCTTCCTGAGTCGGTCGTTCCTGAGTCAAGCAATGTCACAGCCGTGGTTCCTGAGTCAAGTAAAGTCATTGATCTTCGCAAGCCAGTTCAAGTCACCACTGGTCTTCACGCGTCAGATCAAGTCACTGCTGATCTCCATGAGCCAAGTCAAGTCATCGTTGATCTCCATGAGTCAAATCGGGTCACTACTGATCTTCACGAATCAGGTCAAGTCACAGCCGATCTTCACGAGCCAGGTCAAGTTATTGCTGACCGCCCAGAGCCAAGTCACATCTCGTCTGACCTTCCAGAGCCCTGTCACGTCTCGTCTATCTGTCCAGAGCCTCACCATGTCTCGTCTGACCGCCCAGAATCAAGTCATGTCTCGTCTGACCGCCCAGAGTCAAGTTACGTCACGTCTGACCACCCAGAGTCAAGTCACATTATGTCTGCCAGTGTGATGGCGATCACCATCCTCAGTATGTGGGCCGCACACTACATTCCAGAGGTCACATCTGTTCTTAAGTCTGCCCTGGAGGTCCCGTCTGATCTCAAGCCTGTTCCAGAACTCCCGACTGATCTCAAGTCAGTCACGTCTGTTCACAAGTCATCAGCTCCTGAGGTCATGTCTGTTCACAAATCAACCCCTGAGGCCACGTCTGTTCGCCAGTCTGCTCCAGAGCTCACGTCTGATCTCAAACCTGCTCCAGAGCTCCCGTCTGGTCTCCAGCCTGCTCCAGAGCTCCCCTCTGATCTCAAGCCTGCTCCAGAGTCCCTCTCTGATCTCAAGCCTGCTGCAGAGCTCTCGTCTGGTCTCCAGCCTGCTCCAGAGCTCCCCTCTGATCTCAAGCCTGCTGCAGAGCTTTCGTCTGGTCTCCAGCCTGCTCCAGAGCTCCCCTCTGATCACAAGCCTGCTTCAGAGGTCCCGTCTGGTCTCAAGTCTGCTCCAGAGGCCTTCCCCATGGGAGAAGCTGCGCCAATGCCTCCAGAGGTGTCGGCGCCTGCCGTAGAACCTCTTATGGAGGGGGCGTTAACCGCTAAACTCTCTGCTTCTCCCTTTTTTCTGTCTGCATCCTCTGTCACTGTTCTCCCCAGGTCCCAGTCCATGACGCAGCCTCCTGTTCCGCCCCGGAGGGCGGCTGCGCCTCCTGTTCCGCCCCGGAGGGCTGCGGCGCCTCCTGTTCCGCCCCGGAAGGCTGCGGCACCTCCTGTTCCGCCCCGGAGGGCTGCGGTACCTCCTGCTTCGCCTCCTGTTCTGCCCCGGAGGGCTGCTGCGCCTTCTCTCCCTACTCTGTCTGCCTCCTCTGTCCCTGCTTTCCCCAGGTCCCAGACCGTGACGCAGATTCCTGTTTCGCCCTGGAGGGTTGCTCCACCTCCTGCTCCGCCTCCTGTTCCACCCTGGAGGACCGCTCTGCCTCCGGCTCCGCCCCGGAGGGCTCCTGCACCTCCTGCTCCGCCTCCGGCTCCGCCCTGGAGGGCTCCTGCTCCACCTCCGGCTCCGCCCTGGAGGGCCCCTGCTCCGGCTCCGGCTCCGCCCTGGAGGGTTCCTGCGCCTCCTGCTCCGCCTCCGGCTCCGCCCTGGAGGGCTCCTGCTCCGCCTCCGCCCTGGAGGGCTCTTGCTCCGCCTCCGGCCCCGCCCTGGAGGGTACCTGCTCTGTCGGTCCTGCCTCAATCACTGGGCCCCCCACATGGACCTGGCCCTCCAGCCCTCGCCCTGTCTCGCTTCCACCCCACCGCTCCCCTGGACTGTTGTTCCCTCCGAGCGTCTGGAAGCCGCTCCTTGGGGGGCTATCACGAATCTGGTCGGTGTCCCGTTGTCCGCTCACCACCAGAGGTCACTCTCACCTCACCTACACACTCTGACTGTTGCATCACACTCCGGACTGCATCTCCCATTCTCCACCGCACTGATTGCGTCAGCCCCCGTGACCAATCAGGCTTCCTATAAAGCCCCAGACTTCCCTAGTGTAATCACGGATTGTTGAATTGTTGAGTCGTCGTTTATTATTGTTTCCTAGTCTCCTGCTCCAAGTTCCTAGTTCCCTGTGTGTTTTGTTTGTCCCGCCTGGTTTTCTCGTTTGGACTGTCTAGCCGCCTGCCTTTGTACCCTCGCTCGTGTTTACGGTTCTTTCCCTTCGCTCTGCCCCTTTTCGGATTGTGTTCGCCACGGATCGACCCACGCCTGACTCACGGACTTCTATTGTGCATCGCCCTTATATACCTGTCTGCTCCCGTCTCGACCCTGCCTGTACGACTATGTCTTTGTCTCATCCAAATAAAAGCTTGCAAGTGGATCCGCTCGCCTCTCGTCATTCACTCCTCGTAACAGCTACTACGTCTGCTGTCAGTCATATTAACATATATATATATATATATATATACATATTCTTAGTTAAGGACTAATTTAGACTTACCCGCTGATAGAGAAGTTGGTTGGCTGCAGAGAACAACCATTATAAGATACGCAGCGGTCGGGTGAAAGATCTGCATGTTCATGTGCTCACTCAGTCAGAGGAAATGGCTAACATGATTTTGGCTGAAGTTTGTATATTGCTATGCCACATCAAGACGACTTCCTTTGAACTTTGCAGACGCAGCACCGATGCATCATTTTAGACAGGCAATCACAGATCACATGCCTACTGAAAAAAGATGTGGCAAAGTGCTGTTGAACAAAATCTCAAAATTAACTTATGTTCAGTTTTCAGTGGTGGTTTGATAATGCAAGCTATTTTAAATGCAGCATAAACGCATTGTACTAGAATCATACCTTAACTTTTACTGCTAACATGTGGTTACAGCTTTAAATGCATCATTTTCAGCTAAACCAGATGGAGTGTCCTTTCTTGTACACTATTTGAATAGCTTCCTCTCTTCCTTTTAAAATCTGCAAGGTTATGTAAAGTCAGAATTTTAAGTATTTATATTTTTTTAGAATGAATCAAAATCTAGTCATATGAATTTTGTTATCATGTGTGTGTCACATTCATTTGTTGACATAATTTACAGTACTTTCCTGTGCTTGTCCCATTTTTCCCTTTTTTTTTTTTACACATTTGGTAGAAATACAGAGTATATAAATGTAAGCAAGTAAACCAGTCGTTGAATCCAACAGTTCATATTTATTTTAATGCAATCACATATTACAGGATACACAGGTAGGTATACATTGCACAGAAATCCTTTCTAAAATACATGTTTATCCTTTTATAATTTATTAGTCAGTAATTTTTGCCATCAAGATACACAACAACAAACAATAGTACAAATACTAAAAAAAAATAGACAACGTCTCTCTATGCAGCATGTACAGTTTCATGCAGGAAACCACAAAACAACTTCTGTGTCCATTAATGGCGTAACTTTCATTTTGTTTCACACTGCTGAAAACTAGTTCTTCCAGCCTTTAGCTTATCTGTTTGTATTGGGTAATAAAGTTTTTTTTTTCTTCCCCAAATCACTGTCACTGCCTAACACAGTAATGTGAAGTGTGACAAATCATCAGGACTAACAGAGCTTGTGTTTATGAATTTACAAATTACTGTCACAGACAGAAGAAAACACAATAAAAATGATTTAGTGCATGTCAGTACATTCATAAACTCATAAAGTGCAAATGCATGAGCCTGAAAATCTAAAGCAACAGTATGAATATCATCTGTCTATGATATAATAATTCTATGTTCAAAATACTCGGATATAGTGGTAATAATATTATGTACTAAACTGTATTAATGCAATGGAATACAATACTGTAATGTAAACATAAGTAAATAAATTAAATAAATACTAGACAATACATTCATGATTCCCAAAACTTATATACTTAAATACTATGAGGTAGCAGCAGAGTTAACATTCCTCGCTTGGGGTATTACGGTGTTCCTCATAAGTAGATTTTTTCCCAAAAGTGGTTCCTTAAGGGGAAAAAAAAATAAATAAAATTACATAATGCATTAAATTAGTTAGATATTGAGATCGATTCTTAAAAGATTACAGTATGTTGGGTTGCACTAGCCTGTTTCAACTAGTTGGACAGAGGGATTTTGCTGCTTACTCTTTAGTCTGGTGTAAAGACAGATGATAATAATGATAAGAACCACAACAGCCATGCAAATGAGGACTGAAAGTGTAATGATGTAACTTCTTGTTGTATTGTTGTTCACTGTAAGAAAAAAAAATCATTTAGTATCAGGAAATGTCATCTGTGTGTCTTAATAGGTTTTGCTGTTATCCATGCTGAAACTCTTACCATTATAATCTTTTACAGGCACATAGATTTGCTCGCTCTTCTCCACGTTGTCACTCTGAGCCACACATTTCACAAACTTCCCATTAAACTCTGACAGTGGAAGTGTGAGATTGCTTGTAATGGTGGTTGAACTGTCTTTGTTGAGAGTTGAGAAATTACTTGGACTAAAGTTGTTCAAATCTTTCCCTGCAGACTTCCACTGGATAGTTGGAGCTGGTTTACCAGTGGCTGAACATGAGACTACAACATCTTGATCAGTATTGGGTGCAGGATTCACTGATGTTGTTATTTCTGTTAAACCTGTAAAAATGCCAGCAACATAATGAGTTATGTACGATTTTTTTAATACTACACACACAAACAATGGATAACTGGGTGCATGTACGCCTTTCACTTTTCTGAACTAGAAACTGAATGAAAGTTTCAGTTTCATCTTGAACAGATTGTTTGGTCCTGCATTATTATTCACACACAGAACTCTGAGTATCTTCTGATTCACAACATTGACAAATTTGTCACAGTAGGAACCTGTCATTAAATAGCCTATTATAGTTGAGGTATTAAAAGTTTACATACACCTTGAAATCTGAATCTGCAAAATGTTAATTATTTTCCCAAAATAGGAGAGATCACAGAAAATATGTTTACATATAATCCACAAGAGAAAATAATAGCTAACAGTTAAACTGCCTGCTGTTCTTCAGGTCCCACTAATTCTTTGGCTTTTCAGCATTTTTGTGTATTTGAACCCTTTCCAACAATAACTGTATGAGTTTGAGATCCATCTTTTCACACCGAGGACAACTGAGGGACTCATATGCAACTATTACAGAGGGTTCAAATGCTCACTGATGCCCCAGAAGGAAACATGATGCATTAAGAGCCAGGGGGTGAAAACTTTTGAACAGAATGAAGATGTGTACATTTTTCCTATTTTGCCTAAATATCTTTTTTTATTTCATTTAGTACTGCCCTTTAGTTACTTACTTACATGTTTCCCAGAAGACAATGTATGTTAAATTTACCTTTATCTTCAAATTCATTATAAAAAGTTTTTATAAATTCAACTATTATTTTTTCTTGTGGACGTCTGCGTACATGTAAATGTCTTTTATCTGAAATATCTTATTCAGGTCAGTACTAAATAAAAAATAACATACATTTTGTATGATTCCTCCTATTTGGTAAAATAATTAACATGTTACAGATTCTGCAAAGTGTATGTAAACTTTTGACGTCAACTGTATATATATCAAAACTGCAAAACAACTATGAAACACAAAATAACTCATAAATCAGTTCATAAATCAGCTATAACATATATAACTATCAAACCACTGTTTTGGCAAAAGGAAATTGTACAAAGTTATAACACATTTAAAACATAGCTAATGTGACTTTAATGGTTGCAGGTATTTAGCCTACCTTTGACAGTGAGGCACAAGGTCTGTCGTTTAGGTTGAAATGGATATACTTTGAAGGAACAAATGTAGCAAGCCTCGTCTTCAAATGTCGCGTTTTTGATCTCAATGGACGTTGAATTAGCTGACGCTGCGATGAAAGTTACTTTTCCGACATGCTGCTCATCCACTTGATGCTTGAAGAGGTCGCTGTATGTAGCCAGAGTTTGTACCGTTTCCTTGTTGCGTACCCGCTGCCAGGTGACTTGTTTGACACCAGACGCGTCTGACATCGAACAAGAGAATAAAGCATCCTGACCGAACTCAACAGCTGTATCTCCTCTTGCTACAATATCTGAAAGATAAGCTGTGGGAAAAAAAATGTTGTTATAAACCTGCTGCTATATCCATCCAGTTTTGTCTCGAAACGAAATGCAGTATATTGAGTAAAAAGTAGGTGATGACCAACCTCTGTTTATGAGGCTTAAAACTAAGATCAGTACACACAACATGATGTCGAATAGTTGGTAGGTTATGGTCTCTGTTTCTATTCAGACACAGATGATTATATACAGGAGGCTAAAGCAGAAAGTGAAACTAGGAAATTCCCTACACACATTGTAGAGCGGACATTTCAGGGTTTCCCGAAAACCAAGCACGTGCTACTATTGGGGTTTTATTGACATTTTGTTTTGTTCGGAAGTAGGCAAAAAATAGGCGTCATTAAAAATTCAACGCATGACTTTAAGAAATCGTATAAAATGTTCAGAAATTCCTGAGACAGACAAATGTACGTGAATGTTAGGTTCCTCCATTTGTAAATTTAAATGAATCATTTGCCAACTTTACCATCTGAGGTAATTATTGGAGTTTCCTATTTTTAATAAAAAACGATTTTATATTATATTATGGCACGTTAAATGACTCAACACTTTTGGGAATGGATCATCAGTTTTAAACAGGAACAGTAGTTTTTTCCCAGAAACTAGGAAGTAAATGCAGAAATGTTTTTTTTTATTATTATTATTTTTTGCTGTCTCATTTTATATATTTTGGTAAATATCGTGAGTCACGATATTCAGATTCAGCATTCCACATTACTGTACGATGTGATTGCGGGGAGTCTGAGGTTTTCATAATATTGTATTTACAGAAAATGATGCAACTACGTCGCTGAAATAGGCTACTAGTAATCTGTCCATTTTAAATATTTAAGTGTTAATAATGAATCGAACTTGTTTGCTGGCTAATGAATTTAAACAAGTATATATATTTGAACAAGTATATTTATTGAGTTGATTTATATGTACTTAACATACCACATAATACAGTTAATGAACCAAATTTTAATAAATGTGCATCTAGTGGACCAATGCGATGTGAAACGAAGCGCTTCCAGTAAAGTAAACAAATGAGTTCCTATGCGTTGTCAGTGACAAAATGAAACTAAAACTTTGCTGAGATCGAGTCACCCTTAGGTCAAACAAAACTTTGAAAAAATTAAGCATTACATCACTTTCTCACCAGTGGATCCTCTGCAGTAAATGGGTGCTGTCAGAAAGTTCAGACCATAGACATATATAGTGAGTAGACGCCACATCGACCGATACTCCCTACTGGGGCTGACGAGACGTGGGGCCGCCATCTTGGACCGGTCACCCGCTCCACTCAGTGTAATCTGTTTGGCAGGTGTAATGAGCTGTCAACGCATTTAATTTATCATACCTCACGGAATACCGAACTGATTTTCACGCGGTTTTTTTTGCTGCAAAGGTCATAAATGTAGCTGTGATACATGACACATGGTTTGGCGTATTTTAATATTGATAGTGAGCTTAACAGTAATATAATGAATATCTCCGTTCCTGTGATAGTATTGGGTCTTTTAAGAGGGTCTAAAGACTTACAACATGGACTTAGTTCATTAAGCACTTCTAATGCGTTATGGTTTGTATAGTTCTCTTTCATCATCTCGTGTTCGAGATCCACCTATGGGAAGGGCATCCGTACCTGACCTCTGCAGAAGCATCCAATTGCACCAAGTCTGGCTTGACAGACAGGAGCGCGTGCCCACTGGCAGGTAAGGGCCCGCCCCTTACCAGACGCATAAAACCCCAGCACGCGCTACCTTTCCTCAGTTGACATTCGCTTCTCGCGATCTCTGCATTTACACAGTTCGGCTGGATTACACTGTGCACGGAGTGTCTTCAGGAGGACATATCTGTCTGATCAGCCTCCGCCAGACGTGACAGTCGTCTTTCAGCCAGGTTAGCTGTGTTCTACCTTTTTGAGCCGCCCACGCTCTTTATATTCTTCTCCCTTCCACGGCTGCCCGCCACGGATTTTTCCGAGTTTTTTTTTTCCGAGATGTCGCTCTCCAAATCCGCTACTCCCGGGAGCATCTCATCACGGGCCTGCCCGGCCGCGTGTGGAGCTCTCATTGCCGCCAAGGACTCTCACGAGTTCTGCGTGGTTTGCTTGGGCCTCAAGCATGCGGAGCAAGCTCTGGCTGACCCGGAGCATTGCAGTCATTGTCTCCTGCTTCCCAAGAAGCTCTTGAGACGTCGCTTGAAGGTTGCGGCGACCCAGTGTCTGGAACTCGGCCTTTCCGACTCGGATGGGGGACACGGTGACGGCGACGCGCTTCCGGGGGCCTCCCAGGGCGCGACGCCTCTCAATTGGGCTGAGCTGCCTAATCCTGCATTTCCCGAGGAAGACATTTTCTCGGGAAACCTTCCGCTCGTCGATGAACCGGCCGGTTCCGGCGATGATGACGACGCGGGCTTGCTTGGGGTCTCAGAGGACGAGGAGGCCATCCCGCTCTCTGGTGTCGCCCAGGTTAACCCCCCTGCGGTCGTTCCCCAGTCTATCCTCCTGGAGGTGTGTGAACGAGCGGCTGCTCGTCTCAACATCGAGTGGCCGGCCCCACAGAGCGCCACCGACCAAGAGAGGGACGTGTATGATGGGAAGGTGCTGGGACCCCCTCCCGGCCCGAGGAAACAGCTTTTTCCCGTCCTTCCAGCGTGCGCTAAGCACATGCGGCACTACTGGACCGATCCGCTTGATTTCAAGCACGGCTTGACGGGTCTAGAGGTGAAGGATATGGTGACTCTCGGCATGGGCGACCCCCCCGCTGTTGAGCCGTCGATCGCCAGGCACCTCAACCCCGCTCAGGGCGGGCTGCTCGCCCCTCCGAAGCCAGTGCTGCCAAGCAAGATGGACCGTTTTTCCGCCTCTGTTTATCAGGCGGCCTATAAATCATCGGCCGTGGCGGTCAGAGCGCTAAACGTGTCCTCCCTTCTCTCCGCTTACCAGGCGGAAAATTTGGATGATTTGGGGCAACAGCTGGACAAAGGATCCCCCTCGCCTACCCTGTGGAAGGAGATCCTTATGGTAAATGACCTCGTCCTCCGTAACGCTCGCCAGGCTGTCCAAGCCAGCGGGCGCGCCATGGCGCTTTCTGTGGTGGGGGAGCGCGCACTCTGGCTCAACCTGTCAGGGCTCCCCGACAGTGAGAAGAGGCGCATCGCGGGTGCCCCCGTCGAGCCTGGACAGGCTCTTTTTGGTCCCGCCGTGGCTATGATGCAGCAGCGGTGTGATGATAAGAAGAAGGAGGACGAGGCTTTTAAATTATGCCTTCCAAGGAAGACAGGCACGTCGCGCCAGTTGCCCACTGCGCGCGTCCCTAACCCTCCCGTTACGGGGCGAACCCCGCTTCTAAGTAGGGAGAGACACCGCAACAAACCTCCTCCACGGCAGAACAATCCATCCGCCGCAAAACCCTGGGGAAGGCCGTCTTCTGCTGCAGCTGCGGCCGGGAAACCTCCCAACCCCACCCCCGCCGACTCCAAACGCAAGCGGCCAGCCTGATGTTCACCAGCTGGGGCCGGAGAGCCCGCGTTCGCGAGCCGCAAGCTCTATGGACTCTCTACCTGCCCCGGAGCCCTCGTTCAAAAGACGGAGGCTCTCCCATGGAAGGGTTGGCCACCTTCCACAGCCCGAGTGTTCAGTGGCTGTTGTGTGTTATTCCCCCACGTTCAGGGGGTCAGTTGTCAGGGAATGTGCACAAGCAGTGTCACCACACAGCACTTTCATTGTTCCCCAGACCAAACAAATAAAGGCTTCGGCCCCGGTGTTCCCCAACACAAAAAACACAAAGAACACACTGAAAGAAACGAATCATATGAATTCGTTTCAGCGAGAGAACCTATCTATGGTTCCATGCACGCCGTCCCTAGTCTGTCCACTAGATGGCGCCACTGCATCACAGATGAACGAACCGGCCGAATTAGCAGCCCAAAGCTGCTCTCCGGTTTACGTGGGGTCTCTAATGAATCATGTCGCTGCCTGGCGGTCAGTGTCAGCTCCCGAATGGGTGATTCGTACAATAACGAAGGGTTACAGACTTCAGTTTGCCACAAGGCCCCCTCGTTTCAACGGAATTCTCTCTTCTCACACGGAAGAGAGCTCCGCTCACATTCTGAAAGACGAAATCGCCGCTCTTCTCCAGAAGGGGCCGGTGCGAGTGGTACCCCCGCACTTAAGCAGTCAGGGGTTTTACTCCCGTTATTTCCTAGTCCCGAAGAAGGACGGTTCTCTCCGTCCTATTCTGGATCTCAGAGTGTTGAACAAACATCTCAGGATATACAATTTCAGAATGCTGAGTCACTCCTCTCTTTTAAGATCCGTAAATCACACTGCGTTTTTTACCGTGATCGATCTGAAAGATGCCTTTTTCCACATAAGCATCTATCCTCCACACAGAAAATTCCTTCGTTTCGCCTACCAAGGCGTTTGTTACGAATTCACAGTTCTTCCTTTCGGGCTCTCACTCAGCCCGAGGACGTTCTGTCTGGTTGTGGAGGCAGGACTCGCTCCGCTGAGAGCAGCGGGGCTCAGAATCCTGACGTACATAGACGATTGGCTGATCATAGCCGATTCGAGAGAGGAAGCGATACAAAACACTGCCCGTGTGCTCGCTCACATCACAGCGCTCGGCTTCAAAGTGAACGTGAGCAAGAGCAACCTCACTCCTTCGCAGAATGTGATTTTTCTGGGGCTGGAGCTGAACTCAATCACAATGCGCGCGCGGCTTTCGCAACAGCGCACTCTCTCCCTTCTGAATTGCCTCTCGCTTTTCAGAGAAGGGGCGAGGGTACAGTATCGCACATGTCTCAGACTACAGGGTCTTATGGCCTCGGCGGTCCATGTCCTGCCTTTAGGCCTTCTGAGAATGAGGGCGTTCATGAAGTGGGTTTTATCTCTTCATCTCAGCCCATTACGCGATCGCTGCCGCTCTGTCTCGGTGACACGCACATGCACGGCAGCGCTGCGCCACTGGGGGAATGTGGAGTTTTACTCTCAGGGAACTCCCCTGGGGGCAATCATGATGCGCAAAGTTGTGACGACAGATGCCTCCTTAACAGGATGGGGTGCCACACAGGAGGGCAGAACAGTGAACGGTGTGTGGCCAAACACACTTCACTCAGCCCACATAAATTATTTGGAGCTCTTCACTGTTTGGAAAGCTCTGAATCACTTTCTACCCCGCCTGCAAGGGCATCACGTGCTGGTGCGTTGCGACAACACCACAGCCGTGGCTTATATCAACCGCCAAGGGGGGATGCGCTCTTCGAAACTCCATGCCCTAGCTCACAGGCTGTTAGTATGGAGCAGGCGACACTTTCTGTCGTTACGGGCGACTCATGTCCCAGGCGTTCTGAACAGAGGCGCAGACCTTCTGTCGAGGGGGAACCCACTCTATGGGGAATGGCGCCTCCACCCTCAGATAGTGGGGCAACTGTGGAGGAGATTCGGTCAGGCAACCGTCGATCTCTTCGCCTCGCACGAAAACGCCCAGTGCCCTATGTTCTTCTCGCTACGGGATGAGGACGCCCCCCTCGGCGTGGACGCACTGGCCCATCCATGGCCCAATGTGCTTCTCTACGCATTTCCTCCGCTATCGTTAATAGCGCCCACCCTGGTCAGGGTGAAAGAACGGAGCCTCACTCTCATTCTGATAGCACCCAGATGGCCCAAATCTCCATGGCTGGCACAGATAGTTCCTCTTCTGTATGCACAGCCGTGGCCACTCCCGCTACGCACGGACCTCCTGTCTCAAGCGAACGGGGAGATCTACCATCCCCACCCAGACAGGGTGGCTCTCTGGGCCTGGCCCGTGAGAGGGCAAACTTAAACACGTTGGGGCTCCCCCCACGGGTTGTCGCTACCATTCAGAATGCCAGAGCCTCCTCCACACGCTCTCTTTACAACTGCAAGTGGCGTGTGTTTGAGCAGTGGTGCGATGAGCGCCTGCTGATATCATATCAGTGCTCACTCACTGCTATTTTGAGTTTTTTGCAAGACCTTATCGATGGTGGAAGATCCTTTTCCACTATTAAGGTTTACTTGGCGGCTATCGCTGCATGTCATGTTGGGTTCGATGGCACGACAGTGGGGAAACACCCCCTCATTCGTAGATTTATGAAAGGCGCCCGCCGCTCGCTTCCAGTCATTAAAAGAGTGATTCCAGAATGGGACCTCTCCATGGTGCTGGAGGTCTTGTCTCAATATCCTTTTGAACCGCTGGGAGACATTTCTCTCAAGCTTCTGTCTCTTAAAACAGCTCTGCTCCTGGCACTGGCATCAGCCAAACGTGTCAGTGACTTGCATGCACTCTCAGTTCATTCCTCATGCATGAAATTCTCCATCAGTGGGGATAAGGTCCTTCTAAGGCCTAACCCGGCCTTTATGCCAAAATGCTTCCCGGCATTTGCGTGTGAGGTGATTCAGCTTTCCGCCTTTCATCCTCCTCCTTTCTCCTCTTCAGAGGATAAGAGGCTAAACGCTTTGTGTCCTGTTCGCTCCTTACGGGTTTACATTGACAGGACCAGCGCTTTCAGGAGGAGCGACCAGCTCTTCATTTCTTGGGCCCCCCCAAACACAGGGAATCCCATTTCTAAGCAACGCCTCTCTCATTGGCTTGTGGAAGCCATCTCCTTGGCATATGAATCTAAGGGAGTGCGTCCTCCAGAGGGCCTCAGAGCTCACTCCACTAGAGGCATGGCAGCCTCCTGGGCTCTGTTTAACGGGGTTTCCTTGCAGGACATCTGTGCCGCTGCAAGCTGGGCCTCACCACACACATTTGTCAGATACTACCGGCTGGATGTCACCCAGACCCCGGTAGCTCATTCTGTTTTGGGTGTGGGTTCTTCGATGGGTTGCACCCTCGGACCCTCAACACCTTAGGCTTGAGTGGTCCAACTCAGCTTATTCATGTTTTAAGCAAGTCATCTGCCCCCCCCACATCCTTATGATGTGTACATATATTATTATTAATATATCAACATGAGATGTGTGGCCATATCATGTGCATGTTACCACAGTTCATCCCTTCATGAGTGGTATTCATGCTCATTTTGGGGGTCTGATCCTTGGTGACGTGTCAAGCACCGCCTCTCCAGGTGACCGTCCTCTGGCTTACAGGGCCTCACTGTGGGCGTATTGGGCAACCGGGGAGCTGTCCATATCTCCCATAGGTGGATCTCGAACACGAGATGATGAAAGAGAACAATAGGTTACTGTCGTAACCCCGGTTCTCTGAAACATCGAGTGGAGAGATCCACCAAGTTTGCCCCGCTTGCTGCGAGAAGCGAATATACTCACTGAGGAAAGGTAGCGCGTGCTGGGGTTTTATGCGTCTGGTAAGGGGCGGGCCCTTACCTGCCAGTGGGCACGCGCTCCTGTCTGTCAAGCCAGACTTGGTGCAATTGGATGCTTCTGCAGAGGTCAGGTACGGATGCCCTTCCCATAGGTGGATCTCTCCACTCGATGTTTCAGAGAACCGGGGTTACGACAGTAACCTATTGTTTTATTCTATTTTCATTTGGCTGTTTATTAATTTGACATTGTTGTTCATTACTGATATTCTCCTTAATGTAGTCTTACCATGCTGTTATTATATTTTGCTTGAATTGACATTGTTTATTATTGCTGTTTTCCCTCATTTTCATTGTTTATTTCATTATGCTATTGACTGAATTGACGTTGTTCATTTTTGCTATTCTCCTTATTAGCTATAATCTGACCAACATCTCAATCTGTTCCCTGTTAAATTTAAGTATTATATTAATCCAAAAAAATGCATGATGCTACTGGGGTGTAAAGTCTTTAAATCGGTGCTCTTTGGTCACGGAAATCTTTACATATCTTCAAAAAAACTCATCAAACCAAGGCTTAAAGGCTTTTTATTTTTTCTACTAAGAAGATTTTCGAGTGCCTTGGTTTGATGAGTTTTTTAAGTATTATATTGTTTTGTATTTATGTCACTTTGGACAAAAGTGCAACCATAACCATATGAGGTGTAGGCTACGATAGGAATTTTGCAAATCACACACTATAAATATGATAGAGAAGCAGAAACAGATAGTTACGGTAAAGGTATTTTAATAAGTTGAAGAAACACTATATGAATATTACATTAGAGTCTACCTAGAGTATTTCATTCTCTCTCGCTCACACACACACACACACACTAAAAACCCTGAAAAAGGACTGTAATCCCCCGAGCCCTGCTTTCGATGGTCCGCCGATTGGAGCAGGAATATCCTACACAGTGTTCAGGCATGTTCTCTCACTTCTGCTGCTGCTACGCGATGTAATCAATTCCACAGTATGCCCGGTCCAAGATGGCGGCCGCATTTCTCGTTTCCAGCAGCCAATGCGGCGTCTATGTTTATTATGTCTATGGTTCAGACAACTGAAAAAAAAAAAACATCACAGTAATCTACAAGTAATCCACATAACTACAGTCCATCAGTTAATGTCCTGAAATGCAAAAAGCTGCGTGTTTGTAAAAAAAACAGGTCTATCATTAAAGGGGTCATCGGATGCCCATTTTCCACAAGTTGATTCTTTAGGGTCTTAATGAAAAGTCTATAATATACTTTGGTTAAAAATTCTCAATGGTTGTGTAAAACAACACCCTTTTTACCTTGGCAAAATGAGCTCTGCAAAAATCATCCCATTCTGATGGATTGTTCCTTTAAATTCAAATGAGCTCTGCTCGCTCCGCCCCTTTCTTCTCTCTGTGGAGTAGTGATGGGAAGTTCGGATCATTTTACCGACTCGGACCTTTGAGTCTCCTTCAGCAAAATGAAGAAATCTTTTTTCGAGTCATTTCGTTCATTTTAGCAAAATATAATTAAAATGTTACATGTTACCTCCCTAACACATCCACTGCTTACACAAACGTTGATCACACTACAAACAAGAAAAACCTCCCATCTTACAAATTTTCAGGTTTGAGTCGTTCGTTCATCATGTGACAGCCCCATAAGCATAACCTATGCATGTTGAGCCGGAAAGAGAACTGATTAATTCATCTCTCGAGTCTTCGGGCTTGAGTCGTCATAAGGTGAACGAACGACTCCAAAAACCGAAGACTCAAAACAGGTGAACTAATTCCAGTACAGAACCTAATAGGATGCAGCGCATGCACGACTGAACGAATCACTCCCTGAGACGTCTCGTTCTTCCCAAGTCACATTAAAGATTCGTTCAAAATGAACGAATGGTTCAAGAAGGACCCATCACTACTGTGGAGTGATGAGCTGCTCTGAGAGATTGTTTACTTTAGCTGCATTTAGCACGTTTAGCCGTTGAACTTGCTAACTAGCACGTTATTAGGAGAGGTGATCACAGAGATTCATAAAAAAAAAAACTGTATATTTGTATACTTCCATTCACAAACAAACGTAATCCACTGCATCTTCAGCTGCTCAGATGTCAGGAGTAAATGACGACCACTACGTTCATTATTACATCCAGCAAACAACACCTCAATCGCTCAATCAGAGATATTCTTGTCTAACTTACATCCCTGCTCCGGCATTGAAACAATGGAGGTCGGACTGTTACAGCTGATCTAAAGTAAGACACTCATGTCAATCAACTATCGTGGGAACGGCCTCTGTCGGTGTGACGACACACCAACAGGCATCTAAGAATGGCTCGATTTAAAAAAGGGGATTTTAGTTTTACAGATTAATTAAAAACCACTGCATGGATTCTTATCATTATTGGATAGATGTGTACATACCCTGCCAACACACATTAAAACAACATGTAAAAGTGAAGTTTGCATCCGATGACCCCTTTGAGATGTTTTAACTTTGCTTTGGCCAAGATGTTAATTGACATGTTGTTAGTTGATTTTAGTCGTGTGAATAGCTTTTGGATTATTGTGTTGTTTTTACCAGCCGTTTGGACTCTCATTCTGACGGCACCCATTCACTGCAAAGGATCCATTAGTGAGCAAGTGACGTAAAGCTAAATTCATCCAAATCTGTTATGATCAAAACAAAACAAAACAAAACAAACTCATTTACATCTTGGATGGCCTACATTTTCAGCTATTTTTTTATATTTGGGTGAAGAATTTCTTTAATGTGCCAGGTCTGAACGTGAATAAGTCAAGATGTTTTGTGAATAACAACTGTATTATGTTTGTAACACAAAGTTATCTGTGGATTAAGAAGAAATAAACACTACATTTTTGGTATCTTTTTTTTTTTAATTTCATATTGGTTACTTTAGGTACTTTCCTTGCAGGATTATATCAATACTGTGTGACTCGCTGGAATGAGTATTGCAGGATATGTCCCAGCATGTTACTGTACATGTCATTGTCAAGTGACACATTTCCGGTATTAGTCAGAAGAAGGTCTGTACATTCATTTGAATATCATTCTTTTAGTATCAACAAGAATGATTTGTAAATATGCTAAGGATACAAAGGAATTTCTTCCTCTTCTTGATAAGATAACTCTTAAAAGATAATTCTTTTATCATTTTTTAGTGCGTTAGTCATCAGTGACTGGTGGTTCAGTAATGTTCTTCAGTGTCTAACAAGCATACTTTATTAGAGAACTTTGAGCATTATGGACCAGTGATGTGTACTTTTGCACAGTGTGTACAGTGTGTCCGAGCTTTGGACTTTGGAGTGTTATAACATTTTGTGCCTTGGACATTTTCATGTCCGGCTCTGTGAGTTTCAGTAATAAACATGGACACCTATGGACTATACATAGTATAGTTGACAGAACATGTGACCCTGGACCACAAAACCAGTCAAAAGGGGTAAATTTTTTTAAATTGAGATTTATACATTATCTGAAAGCTAAATAAATAAAAAAGTTTTCCATTGATGTATGGTTAGGATATGACAATATTTAGCCGAGATACAACTATTTGAAAATCTGCAATCTGAAGGTGCAAAAAAAATCTAAATATTGAGAAAATCGCCTTTAAAGTTGTCCACACAAAGGTCTTAGCAATGCATATTACTAATTAAACATTAAGGTTTGATATATTTACGGTATAAAATTGACAAAATATCTTCATGGAAAATGACCTTTACTTAATATCCTTATTATTTTTGGCATAAAACTTGATAATGTTGACCCATACAATGTATTGTTGGCTATTGCTACAAATACACCCATTTTGTGGTCCAAGGTCACATATAGATTCGACTGTGTGATGTATGAATGTTGAAAACCACACAAAAGGTTTTGGTTATATATGTATATATAGATACCCACACACATATACATATACACATACACACATATAAAATAAACAAAACAATGAATGCACTAAAAACAAACAAATCTATTCAATATACTAATTTTGAACTGGTAGCACAGGCATATTTCTCTAAGACAGCCAGCTGTAAAAAATATTTAAAATCCTATAAACAAATCTCACAACAATAAATAATACTGAATGTCAGGATGTGGAGAGTGTGGAAACTGTAGAAAAATACAGACTTTCTCAGGTGAACAGGTATTGTTTATACCATTATATAAAAATTAGCTTATTCACAAATGTAAACATAAAGTGACTTTTTTAGGAGTTGACAAAAAGGTGCATCACAAAGATTTGTAAATTCGGAATAAAGTAGCAGTTGCACAGTAATTCAAGCAATGCAAGCTGATTTTTTATCTTCTTTATCTGAAAAAAAGAATAAATAAATAATAAATATACAAAATAACATTTTTTTACATGACAATAAATGTGACAAAACCAGTCATAATGGTCAATTTTTCTAAATTGAGATTTATACATCATATGAAAGCTAAATAAATAAGCTTTCCATTGATTTGTTAGGATATAACAATATTTGGTCGAGATATAACTAATTGAAATCTGGAATCTGAGGGTGCAAAAAGAAAAAAAAAAAAAGTCCAAATGAAGTTCTTAGCAATGCATATTACTAATCAAAATTAAGTTTTGTATTTATGGTAGGAAATTTACAAAATATCTTCATGGAACATGATCTTTACTTAATATCATAATGATTTTTGGCATAAAAGAAAAATTGCTTTGACCCATACAATGTATTTTTGGATATTGCTACAAATATACCTGTGCTACTTAAGACTGGTTTTGTGGTCCAGGGTCACAAATATGGTTTGATAGTTAGAGTTTAATATTTTTCTGCTTACCATTAAACTTGGTGTGAAGGTACATGGCAATAATGAAAATACTGATGATAATCAGGACCATCATCGGAATGATATAATTTCTTAATGTGACTTTATTTTCTGTGAAACAAAATGTTTTAATGCATGTAAATATGAATTAGTTTATTTTAAAATATGCACATACATCATTTTTTAGTCCATGTACTTTAAGATCTACTAAACCGCTACCATTTTAAAAAATATATGCTTCAAAAGTCAAATCAAGTTACCTTTATAATCTTTTTCAGGCACAGAGATTTGGCTGCTCTTTTCAATTATGTCACTCTGAGCCACACATTTCACGTACTTCCCATGAAACTCTGACAGTGGAAGTGTGAGATTGCTTGTAATGGTGGTTGAACTGTCTTTGTTGAGAGTCGAGAAATTACTTGACCTATAGTTGTTCAAATCTTCCTCTGCAGATTTCCACTGGATATTTGGAGTGGGTTTACCCGTGGCTGAACACGAGACTACAACATCTTGATCAGTACTGGGTGCAGTATTCACTAACATGGTCATTTCTGATATACCTGTTAAAATACCAGCAACATAATGACTTATGACATAATTATGACATTATTACATAATTGCACACACTCTTTAATGCCACATACAAAAAAAATGGTTAACTGGCTGCATGTACTCCTTTCATTTTTTCTGGAACTGGGAACTGACTGAACGTTTCAGCTGCAGAACACATTGTTTAATTCATTGTTTGCCATTATTATCCACTGACAGATCTCTTAGTATCTTATGATTTACTTCCTACCAGACTGGGCATGTCTGCATTATCTTGGATTGGATTGCTTGGTTTTTCTTTTTTTACTTAGTCCAGATAATATTTCTTTATTTAAAGTCTTGACTAAAAACAGCTATTGAACATTTTCACCCTTATTACCCTAGAAAATATGCAGCTCATTTAACTCACATCAACCTTGTGTCTCCAATAGTGTGAAATATTGTCAAACTACATGGGGTAAGTTGTTACAATGGGAACCTGCCATTAAATAACTTATTACAAGCCATTAATGATATTTCAGACATTTTGAAACTGCAAAAAAATAATGAAACTACATAATTTATCTTTTTTTTAAAATATAACATACATAAATATCAGTTATGGCAAAAGGAAATTGTATAAAATGAGACATTGATTCATAAATTTAAACACATGTGACAGCCTTTGTTAACTAAATTGTGTGTTTTTGACTCAAAACCTGAGAGAAAACATTTGTGACTTTTATGGTTGCAGGTTATTTAGCCTACCTTTAACAGTGAGGCACAAGGTTTGTCGTTTAGGTTGAAATGGATACACTTTGAAGGAACAAATGTAGCAAGCCTCATCTTCAAATGTTGCGTTACTGATCTTAATGGATGTTGAATTAGCTGACGCTGCAGTGAAGGTGACTTTTCCGACATACTGCTCATCTACTTGATGCTTGAAGAGGTCGCTAAATGTAGCCAAAGTATGTACCGTTTCCTTGTTGCGTACCCGCTGCCAGGTGACTTGTTTGACACCAGACGCGTCTGACAGCGAACAAGAGAATAAAGCATCCTGACCGAACTCAACAGCTGTATCTCCTCTTGCTACGATATCTGAAAGATAAGCTGTGGGAAAAAAAGGCTGTTATAAACTTCCTGCCATATTCATCCAGTTTAGAAACATCCAGCCAGAGCAGTGTCAGATTTAGCCATATGAGTCAATTACCGACCTCCTCTGAGGAAACTTAAGAGGATCAGAAGACGAAGCATGTTTGTTTGGCTTCTACCTTGAAGAGTGCATATATAGCTTATCTGAGGGACTTTCCACTAGTGATGGAAGGGGAATTTGAACAGAATATAATAACACTAATAGTAAACTATTATTTATTTATTTAAAATATACATATTGAGTAGGCTTTTTGAATTTAAAGATCTGGTTCCTTGCAGCAAAGCCACATTGGCCACAAAAAGTATTTTACAGTATGCTTAGTGTTACAAAGAAAACCAGTATCTCACATGATGGTCTGAGTTTGTTTGGATTGATTAGCTTTGTTATTGCAAACAAAACTTTGATTTTTGAAGTTATGAAGGTGCAAATCCTGCAGTTTTCTTAAATACATACATACATACATACATAATGAAAATGAAGAAATGCAAGACATGCATTTAAAACTATATTTTTGCATAATAAGATTCCAATTAGATAAGATCACAATTACAGTAATATATATATATATATATATATATATATATATATGTGTGTGTGTGTGTGTGTGTGTGTGTATGTGTAAACTGTCTTAAGTGTTGTTGTTTTTTTTCCTCCCAAATAAATTAAGTTTTACACATTGTTTAAAATGACTGGAAAGACATTTGCAGCTAGTGGATGTGTTGAAAGAAGCTCAGGTGCAATAAACGTTGATTGCACCAAGACGCACTACACGCTAATGCATTCAGAGCTAGCCTATATTTGCACTCTGTGTTCTCTTTTGCTAGTTACAGTTTAAGTAAGCGTATATCTATTTAACATCTGTTTATCTATCTCGTAAATACTTTAATGCCAGTAATTACTACCAGGGATATTCCGGACTTTCCACAGAAAAATACACTTACATGTGACTTGTTGTTATAACACTTCCGCTTTTATTTATGCATGACATGTCATGTAATGTAATCTCTAAATCCATATCTCCATATTATAGTGTAAATTTTTACTATTGCGTTAGAGCTACTGAGTAATCTCTTTACGATGTAAATACAGTCTTGGAACTCATCAACGACTTGCCTTGCCTTTTGGGGTTTCACAGTGAATCCGGTGGAAAGGCGGTGACTGTTCCCGGGAAATACAAACAGGAAGAGCCACATCGTACTGTCAGTGTGTTTTCTTATGAAGACTTATGTAGACAAAACAAACGCAGGTGTAATACTTTTCGCAAGAACACATGAGACGAATTAAGTTACATACTGTAAACTCATTCATACTGTGCTTCCTTATGTTTCCCCAGCACACGATAAGCAAATCGGAAGTCAAAATAAAAGTCTGTTTATGAATGAATCAGCACGAGCTGAAAAACATAATAATTTGGATATAGCTTTTTTCTGTTCAAAGTTTTGATGTTTATAATGCTTGTTGATTGAAGCGTAATGAAACTGATATTAACTGCTAACATTCTAAAGTGTACAAACATTCCCAGGGAAAACCTGAGAATGTTTAAACGTTAAACACCTGTAACACAGCCTATGTGTGTATGTGTCAATCTTTTACATCAAATTTTTTAGTGTTTGTTTGCTTCATTAAAATGGTTTAGAAACATTCCATTTATCCATAAACTGTGTAATGTCAAATACAAAGAGTGTTGTTGTACCAGGCTTTACTCTAAAAAAATCCCAGGGATTAGGTTGTTTTGATCCAGCAGTTGTTTAACCCAACCTTCTGGGTAGTTTTATTCAACTCAACTAATGCTTAAAAATTACTATATTTCTTGCTTAAAATGAACCTGAATTGGAAATTAACATTTATTAATATGTTAAAAAAGACATTTATTAATTAATTGAATAAATAATAAACATTTTTTTAAGTTAATTAATGCTCACTTTTTAATTATTGCTGATGCTTCTAGTAATTATGTGTCTGATTTTTAATTTTGGGTTCATTTTAAGCCAGCCATATAGTAATTTTTTTTTATTTTTGACCGCTCAGTCAAAACGACCCAATCGCTAGGATTGTCCATATTTTACTTGGTGCTGGGTTGTTTTTAACCCAGCATTTTTTTTTTCTTACACTGATAGAAAACAAATTTATTTTACTTTTTGATTTATTTTGGATTTTGTGCATTATTTTATTTGTTTATTTTTTGCGCTAACAGTTCTAAAAATATTGTGTCCAAAATTATTATTATTTTTTTTTATTTTAATTTCAAAGCAGATGTGAAACTACAACCTCTACTCTCATCTGCAGAAGAGTGCTTGTCATGTATGATAGAGATTTAACACATTAAACTCATTTCTAATTGGTTAAACTGATGGTGTTGCTAAATATAACTTTGTTTTTTAATTATTATTAAATATTTTTATTAAATATCTTATCACTGAGAGATGTTTTGTTATAATGTGTACAAATTGTTTGTTGTAAAATTCTTTGTTTTTGATCTCTCATGACATCAGATATGATATAATTTGGTAGTATAAATTTGATTGTGCTGGAGGCAGATCAAACTCACCATATTCTTTAATTATATGTTCTGTTGTTCATCAGTTAAATTTTAAAACTTCTCAGCTACCAGTCTGAAATTCCCCTTTCTTAATTTGTTATTCACTTTGAGGGTTAAGGTTAAGATGTGACAATCAAGATTCGGGAATGGGTACCACCCAACTGTGGCTTTGTTTTCCCCACACAGCAATTACATAAGTGTCAAAAATTACTGTAAAGGTACTGTCACTGTTTATTGACTGGTATCGAAAGAGAACTTCTCTCAAGGAATGAAACTACCAAGGAATGAAAATACCAATGTATTACACCCAAACAACCACCAACCACATGCCACGTGCAATCCATAAATGTGTGGATTATTAATTTTTACAGGTTATTGATCTAGTTGTTTTTAGTGTGATAAGCTACTAGAGAAATTTTGTTTTTCATACCTGTGGCTGGTTGCATAGACTAGTCTTACAAGTTAGCCATTTTTTTTTTTTTTTTTTTAAGGCTGGTTATCATTTTTTAAATTTTGACATAAAAATGTATATTTGAATCCAAAAAAGACTTATTACCCCTTGCTTAATTGCTTGGTCAACAGTTGGTCAAACTAGTTCTTACACAGTCTTAACATAGAGGCTAGGTTCATGCAACTGGCCCCAGGGAATATCCAAAATATCATCTTATTATTTGATTTATCCATATTCTGACCTGTGAAACAACTTCAGTGAGCACAGGACAAAATTATAAGGACAGGGAACTGTTCCTAGAGTGTTTTCACCACACGTCATCAAGCGGCCATATTGACGGCACTTAACGTAAATAATGCCACTGAACTGAATGAAACTTGCATATTTAGCTGATTATTGCTGCTGAAAATGGTCAGTCATTGGCATGTTTTGGGCTGTACTAATCATTCGGACCAGGAAAGACATCTTGAGTACTATAGACTGCCAAGAGTTATAACAAATCATGGAGAAGAGTGCAAAAAACTGTCTGAGGAACAAAAGACGTTTGTGGTTTGCCAAACTGAACCAGGATTTCCAGAGCAAAAATCTTTAAAACATTAGTGTTTGTTCTGATCATTTCCGGTAAGGTAGGTAAAATATTAGGCTAATATCTTAATTAATACTGCTCGTACACATCTTTACCACCTATTAACTTTAGTTTGTCAAGATAATACACCCTTTCCTGCTTACTAAGTCCTTCTTTATATGATTTAGCAGCTTCCACATGCTTTTCCGTGGTTTAGACAGCATAAATTAGCAGAACAACGTATTCAGTAGTACTTTAACTGTGCAATCTATGCTGTTGTTTACATCCGAGTATCACCAATATGGCCACACATGCAGGTAACTGACCAAATCGTGTAAGTGAAAACCCTCTATTCACTGGGTAAAGATCTGACCCACCCCCATGTCATATTTGGGGTAGTGCAATTGCCGTTAAATTATAGTTTTCGTTAGTAACTGTATAGTAAATGAGTTTCACTTTAAAAAAAAAAAGTGAATATAGCAGACATGCCCTTACGAAAATTAACCATGGTTTTACTACCAAAAAAAATACAGATGGTAATCAATGCACCAAAAACACCATGGCTACACTTTTACTATAATAAAACCATGATTCATTTTCGTAAGGGCATGAACACACAGCGAGTGCAACTGATGCTAAAATGAGTGTCAAGCTAGCAAGCCTAATTAAGTACACTGCCCTCCAAAGGTTTGGAAACACCCCTGGCAAAGTGTGGTTTTGGACGATATCAGCATAAATCCTTATCATTTTTTGGTGCATTAAAGTAACTTGACATTATCATTGAAGACCAGCAATAATAATTTTCATTTTGATTACATAATAATGGCAATATATATATATGTCAAAGTCAGACATGTCCCTTTGCCAGCTGTGGTGCCTGGTTACTGGTTTAAACTTGGCTCAGGTTTTTAAAAGATGTTTGAGTCAGCACAACTTAATAGCTTCAACAACTGATTGCCAATTAAGTTTAGAATACAATGAATTTAGGCCCAGATTATGCAGAGCTGTAATAGCTAATGGTGGATATTTTGATGAATTGAAAATTTAAGTTTTTTATATGTATAAACCGTTTATGTAATAAAATATGTTTTCGTAGTTTGTATTGTCCTTTATCAGTGCAAAATTATCACAAATTATAAATGATTCATGCCAATATTGTCAAAACCCCACTTTTCTAGGGAGTTTCCAAACTTTTGGAGGGCAGTGTACATAAATGTCATAAATACGCGTACTTGAATTGCTTTGACAGTTCTCTGTAGATCCCACCTTCTCGTACACCACGATTGGTCGATTATGTACAATGCTTGCACGCTATTGGTCAAACTACTTCTCAATCAATGCCTTTCAGCACCTATGAAAACAATAGAAAAACAAAGCCAAAACCCGGACATTTTAGATCATTTGGAATTCACGTCAAGGATATGTCCAGGAAAAAAAGGACGTAGCCATTTTATTTTATTATTTATTTTATTTTATTCAGATTGTATTAGCAATCAAGTAATATGTTCAACTAACAATACTGGAAATATAGCTAATTATATATATATATATATATAAAAAATAGATTGTATGCCATTTCTTAATGGATTGTTTACAGACTTGAGCAAAAAAAAAAAAAAAAGCTGGTTTGGCCGGGTAAACCGGGGATTTTCTGCAGACGTCGATTGGTCCGATAGTGACATCTGCTGGACGGAAACTATTAGTACTTCATGGTGATGAGCATACTTGCTTTCATATTTCACCAGGCTGTTACCTATTAATAGATCATATGACCACATTTTCCCTGTAGAGGTCTAACGAGCCCATTTTAGAACAAATGCAGGCTGAGAGATTGGTCATTCATTCATGCATTTATTCATTCGCCCTTCAATCTCACGTACATCTCCTTGTTTGTGTTTCTGAAAGCTCGCTATCAACGAAGACGTGTCTTCTGTAGTGATGACACTGTGATAGGTCGTCTCGGAGGGAGGAGATAAGGTGCGCGCCGAATAACTTCCCATCGACAGCGTGTTGTTGTCACGGCAGTAAATGAACATGAGCAGCAGCAGACTTTACTCACGACTGCAATCATGTCGTTTTTATTCCGGTGGTTTCAGAGCGACATATCATCGCACGTTGGACAGGATCGAGTTAATGCTGCCGCCTAAATTAAGACCTCTCTACAATCATCCTGCTGGTAAAGAAATTACTCTGCTCCTGTCTGAAGAAATACGTTACACTTGCAGTCGGTCAATGTCAAATATTGCAATATGTTATTGTTGTGCTGAAGCGTTTATATGATTAGGCCTATATATATGATGCATTCGAATTCTCTTTTCTAGATTAGATCTCCACAATGTGATCCGTTATTTTTCTCAGCCGTACTGTGGCCCCAAAAATAATTTGGACACTTAAGTGCAGTTATTTTAAAGAAGGAAAGCACAAACACACCTTTAATGTAAAAATTTCACAGATACTGTTAAATCAATATAATAACTGCTGATATTAACTTCATACATCCACTAAAATCGCCATAGGACCAAAGCGCTGTTAGTTAGTTATTTGTTTGCATATGCAGGTGTTTTAATATCTTTCAAAATATGCATTGAAATTCATACATTTTAAGTGTTTTAAGTAACTATTTTTGGACAGTTAGCTAGAACATGAGCTAGTTTTATGTGCAGCTGTAATATTTTGTTAAAAGGCCTCCATCATCACTGCCTAGATCTGGTGGAGACACTGTTATGTGCTGTTGAAGCTAAATTTTAATTTACTGTGTAAACATGTTGGACATTGCCGACTCTTAACTCTTAACACGTCCTGCTCTGAATTAAAGATTATTTCTTATGATGAACTGAATGACGTTTGAAGGTGGATCGTATCTGCTTATTAACCTTTTCCCACTATAAAGTGTATTCAGATAATGTAAATTTTAAAAAAATGTGTTCTACACAGTAGCACTTGCCATGATTTCTCACAGAATCTTTTTTTCCCCCTCAGGGCCTAAGACGGTGTTTTTCTGGGCGCCTGTTTTTAAATGGGTGAGATGAGTCTTGATTGTTCTACATTTTCACATTTTTACCATCTTCTGTTTTGACATGGGAGGGAGCCGTTTTGACCTTGGATGTTTGTGTTTTACTTGATTATAGAGAATGCTATGAAAATTACTAGTTACAGTAAGGAATAGCTCATCATTTACTCACCCCCATGCATTAAAAAACCCACTTTTTCTTCTGCGGAACATAAAAGTTGCAGAATGTCACTGCTTTTCTTATAGAGGGTTTGCACTTGCATCACGGTTTGGTTAGTTACCTGGATAAACGGCCATATTGGAGATATTTGGATGTAAACAACAGCATTAATTGCATGGTTAATCTACTACTGAATATGTTGTTCTGCTAATTTATGCTGTCTAAACCATGGAAAAACGCGTTGAAGCTGCTAAATCATATAGGGAAGGACTTAGTAAGCAGGAAAGGGTGCAATATTTTGATAGTTACTTAAGATATTAGCCTAATATTTTACCTACCTGACCAGAAATAAGAACAAACATGAATGTTGACAAGATTCTTGCCCTGGAAATCCTGCTTCAGATTTTTTGCAGTCTTCTCCTTGATTTGTTTTAACGTTTGGCAGTCTATAGTAGTCCAAATGTTTTTCCTGGTCCAACCGATTAGTACAGCCCAAAACATGACAATAGTTGACTATTTTCAGCAGCAATAGTCAGCAAAATATGCAAGTTTCATTCCATTCAGTGGCATTGTTTACATCCAGTGCCGCCAATATGGCCGGTTGATGATGCATTGTGAAAACAAATCTTTTGGGCTTTGAGTGATTAGCTACTTAAATTTCACTCTGGTTCTCACACAGAATAATCAAATTGCTTCAGAAGATTTGGAATGTGGTATAAAAATTTAATATACTACTTTTATGATGCTTTTTTATCCTCTTTTGAGCTTGGCAGACTTTGGTCTCCACTCAATTTCATTATATGGAAAAGTGCAACTCAAACATTCTGCTAAGCTTCTCCTTTTGTGTTCTGTGGAAGACAGAAACTTATACAGGTTTGAAAAGACATGATGATTGATGATTGATTTTTGGATGAACTATCCCTTAAAGCAAAACCACTGTTGCATTATGCAAATTGTCAGTTTATATTTTGCAATTTAAAATGTTGTAATGCTGCAGTGAGTGCAATCATATCATGGATTTACCTGCTGATCAAGGCCTTTGCGCAAGCTCACCCTTGTTTGCTCTTTCTGTCCTCCTGCAGGGTTTAGTTGTGGCTGGATTCTCTGATATGACCAGGCCCCCAGAAAAGCTCAGTGTCTCTCAGTCCTGCGTCATTACAGCCACAGGTACTTGTTCAAGACGGAACGATGGAGAGATGCTTGATGGAGTTTGGTCAAGATCTATCAACTCCACTAACTGTTGTCAGTGTCCTGTAGATGAGAATATCTCATCTAAAGCCTCATAGTAACCTGAGATTAGTGTGGCTGAAAATAGAATTTGAAACAAGTCCATGAAACTTAATATCTGAGCAGAAGATTCCATTTGACAGTCAAGAAAATAATACTGTCTTTTTTTTTTCTGAGACCGGTAATCTTTTTACTCGGCATAACTGTTCAAAAATATCTCTAGATGCTAGATTCAGCAATTCACACATGATCTTGCCCTACGTTTCTTCCTATGTAAGTCTCAGTATACCAAGGCTATATTTCAACACCGCATTGGTTCACTGCAACTTTCTCTGGTTTCTTTCCAGGATTCATTTGGTCAAGGTACTGCTTGGTTATCATCCCTAAGAACTGGGCCTTGTTTGCTGTAAACTTCTTCCTGGGCATGTGTGGAAGCATCCAGCTCATGAGAATATGGAGGTTAGTCATTGCGAATTCTGTTCTAAGGTCAGCTTTGTTTAGTATCATCAGTCAATACGCAGAGGTGACGAGCTTAGTGGTGTAGGATTACGTTTCAATGACTTTGAGTTCAATGGTTTAGAGTTCAACAAGATAGTAACAAAAAACTATGATAAAGCTGTTCGAGCAGACAGTATATTCTTAAAACACAATAAATAAAATAAACCATTTTATTTATTTATTTTGGAATCAGAAGTATGTGGCAGACGAAATCACAAATTATCTCATTTGGGGTGGCAACATCAAAAGCTACGGCATTTTTACTATCGGGCTACTAAAAAATAGTAGTTGAGTTACTACATATCTTTATTTAAATTTTTTTAAAATACTTGTATGAAGTAGTTTGACATAATTATTCACCAACACTGACAGTTAAACCTCAAATGACTTCTTGTTACGTATTGTTTTCAGAGACTACAAAAACCCTTTTATCACACTTGCCTTAGGCCTACAGCGTATTTACTACTAACATTTTATATTTATTGTTGGCAGATATTGTGTATCAAAAGGGTGTTTCAGTTCAGTTTATTGGTTGATTCATGTTATGAATTATACTTTTGCAGTTGCATAAAATATTTTTTTGTTTAAAATATTTTAAAAATGTATTCAAATTTAAACTAAATATTTAAAATAGTTTATTTGTTAGTTTGCAAAATGATTTTATTTTATTGCTTTTTAAGTGTGTAAATTGCTCACAATTGCTTCAATTTTTCAATTCTGCAATGCACACATATTATAAAAACACTGCAGTTCAACTTACGTAAGATACTACAGCATAGTCCAGCGTAGAAGTGGGTAAAAATATAGATTTCTGAATTTTAATTGATTCTTAATTTTACGAAATGATCATTTCATAATCATTTTTGATGTTCTTCAGTCATTAAATTGGGTTTAAATAAATCCATCAAGTTTTTATGACAGCCACCATATAAATGTTTACATTTCAGAAAACAAATCTGAGTAGAAATATAATTATGTAATTGTAGCTTTTTATCATAAAAAAACTTGAGCGTAATTTAAGCGTTTGTATACAAATCAGTGAATTTTAACCTTCAATATTATAGTAATGTAGTACCAACTAACTCATTACAGTCAGTTGGTTACATTACAGCATTAGTTAAGCGATTTGCTGAATTGAATCAGAAATCGAATCAATCACAAGCTTGTGAATCAGAATCAAATCGAATCGTGTTGTTTTTTTCCTTGAAAATTTCTCATGTACTACACCCAATATATATCCAAAAAAAATAGATATTGAATTGAATCAGAAGTCAAATCAAATCACAAGCTTGTGAATCAGAATCAAATTGAATCATGAATTGACTCATAACAAATCGTGTTTTTTTTTTCCTTGAGAAAATTTGTCATTTACTGTAATATTGAATTGAATCAGAAATCAAATCGAATCACAAGCTTGTGAATTAAATCAAATCAAATAGATTTTTTTTTCCTTGAGAAAATTTGTCATGTACTGTATCCAATATATATCCAAAATCAATACTGAATTGAATCAGAAATCAAATCGAATCACAAGCTTGTGAATCGAATCGAATCAAATTGAATTTTTTTTTCCTTGAAAAAAATTATGTATTGTACCCAATAAATATGTTTATGTACCCAAAATAATCAATATTGAATTGAATCGAAATCGAATTAAATCACAAACTTGATGAATCAGAATCAAAACGAATTGTGAAATTTGTGTCAAAACCCAACCATAATTCAGGGATGGGCAACTCTGGCCCTTAAGGTCCACTGTCCTTCAGAATTTAGCTCCATCCCTAGTCAAACACACCTGTCTGTAATTTTCTAAATTCAATCTAAATGCTGAAGACTTTGATTTGATATTTCAGTTTTTACATTTTTTCAGGGATGGGAACTAAACTCTGCAGGACAATAGAATTGAGGGCCAGTGTTGGTTATGCCTGGCATAGTTATTTATGGTAAACCATGGTATATGACATCAATTGGTATTTGAAAACAGTTTTGTTTATGTACATAAACAGTTGAAATATTGGTTAGGGTTTCCACAAATGAGTAAGAAATATATGTATATATGAGCATAAATGCAGTTGGTGTAGATTGTGAAGGTGCCCTGTAATTGTGTTGCATGAGTTTTATGGGAAAGGCTAAGTGGCTCTTGTACAGTGTATCCACATCTAGCAAGTCCAGTGAAAGGTGAATTGAAGGTAATGGAGAGTTTAGCAGTTAAAGAGAGAGAGAGGCAGCAGAGAGAAGCATTTTGTTCCTTGTTGAGTTTAAAATGGCTTATATATTTAACAGCAACCTGTTATGTTCCTTCAGCACTTGCAGTGCTTTGGCTAAACAATTATACATTTAAAAGGAGTGACGCACTTTGTGTTTGTGTGTTTAGGTACAACCAAGAACTCAAGCTGAAAGGAGAGGAAGTGCCACAGTCTTGAAGCCCCACTTATTCTGACGAGTGGAGCGGTGAAGTTTTGCTGTGTTACTGTAAAAGCAATGAATCTGCATTTTGCACACATCAGTCATGTTATATAGATCAAACAAATATGCTATGTCTGTGTAAAACAGAGATTTGTTTTTAAAAAACTTCACAATCGTTTCAAATTTTATTATGTGATATTGATTGTAATTTAGATATTCTTGATTGTATATTGTAGTGTGTGTTGTCTGATCCATAGTTTTAAGGGGTTCATATCATAAGAATGTAAAACAGTTAATGGAGGTGTGCCTATGTTGTTATAGGTGTTACCTTATATTGTATAATATTGGGTTTTTTTGTGCCAAAATAGTCACAATTGAAATGCCGTTGAAACAACTATTGACGAAAAAAACTTAGAATGAACTGTATATATTTTATGCCTTTAAGAAACTTTTCTTTGGCTTTACTCACTGCATTTGCTATTGCTGTATCTAATATAGATGTTTAGTTCCTATGTGATGCATGTTTTGCATCACAATAAAATATGTGCTAAAGTGTGCCACAGATATCGAATGTTAAGTATGAAATGTCATGGATATTTTTAGGGAATGTATTTCTCATGTTTTTCTAGTACATCAAGTTTTTTCTCAAAAGATTAAGGTGTAATTTGATTCCTTATGATATGACCCCTTTAAAATCTAACATAAAACGAACAGTCTTTTGATAAAACATCCTCTTACACTGTATGCTAAATCGCTGTTGCATTTTTTTGCATTAGCGACTGAGATGAACAAATGCAGTGAGCAAAGGTCATTTGCTAGTCACATACAGGAATAGATAGACTTTGTCCTTTATGGACAGAACAGACACACAATGATAGAATCTTTTAAAGTGTATAGTTCTAGTGCTTTGGCACATACAATAATACTAATGTATGTCAATGTAAGCATTAATTAAAATAAAGTCAAAATAACATGGATTCACAATAGAAAAGTCTGTTTTGTAATTTCACATCGTTGTATTTTAAGTCCGCAGTGCACTTTTCTCCGGAACTGCATTCATCCTACACTGAGTTTCAATAAAAACTTCAGGGTCATTAGGTAGCGTGCACTTCAAGACCCGTTCCACTGCTAAATCTGGAATCACGGGTGTATGACAAGCACATGCTCCACTTTGTTCCCTCCTGCTAAATTAAACCCGCTAATCCCCTTTAAATCTGTTTTCTGTGTATCCTACACGCTGACTTTAAATAAAGCAGGGGAGGCATTGAATCATACGTCTGTCTCAAAACGTAGATGTCACACTTCACCTCTGCAGCCCACACTCTTGTCAGATGTGAACAGCACAGAATGGGAATTCTGTGTTCTTGTGCTTGCTGCATCCATAGCAGCAAATATTACAGCTGTATGAGTCATTTTACAAGATTTATGGGTAGCAGTTTGCAAGAGATTTTTATTTATTAACAGTTAACTACATTACACTGTACATTATTCTTAAGTAAAGGAATAGTTCATCTAAACTTGACAAATTGAAGAAAATGAACTCACCCTCAGGTCATTCAAGATAGATGAGTTTGTTTCTTCAACAGAACAGATCTGGAGAAATTGAGCATTACATCATTTGCGCACCAACGGATTCTTTGCAGTGAATAGGTTCCGTCAAAATAAGCTAAAAGCAGCTCTCAAAAGCATAGACAGCTTTTTGTTTTATAACTTTCAGTACTAGAAGACTGATGCAATACAAACATCGTTATATGTGAGTTAACAAGACTGTTAAATGCTATTTATAATAACAATGTGGTTTTGTTTGCCCAATAGATCTGCTGATTTAGGATTTTATAATCTTGAGTGCTGAAATGAGTTATGATGGTGTATTTGATTTTTTAAATTCATTTATTTATTTATTGTAGCTGAGAACTGGATACAGAGAATGAAGGGCACATGCTATGCGAAAAACTTTATATAGTTTGGACTTCGCACCCTGTCACCTGACTTGAATGACTCCTCTGTACTTAAGTAGTTGGCAGTTGTAAGTGCAAATAATAAAGTAAACATTAAGAGAGAGAACAATTCTTGTGAAAGTATCACTCTTCCATGCTGTTAGAATGGGTCGCATTTAATGAATAATTGCCAATGAAACGTGTTTTATTTATTTATAAAATTATTGTATTTATTTATTTATTTTTACTATAGGTAGGCATGCACAAGGCTTGAAGGGTACAGACGGTCAGATTATCACGCACGCACATAGTTTTTTTTTTATTTTTTTAGTACAGGACATTACATAGCTATTATTTACTACTTCTTTATTTCAAATATAACACTTTAAAATTCTGTTCTTAATTAAGGTCTTTATCTTGTTTCTCAGTAAAATATTTTAACCCTTGCTTTTAACCCTTGCTTGCCGTTAACTTTTATGAAATTTAAATTGTATTCAAATATATTATTTGCAGTATAAACGGCAAAAATGATTTTTTTTTTTTGCTAATTGGAGCAGACAGTAAAGTTTAATGCCATAAATGTCATGTTTATTGTAATGAACACGTGTTTTTTTTTTAAATGTGTACACCACGTGCTTTATAGATTGCTTTATAGAGCGCAATGGCAGGTGTCCAAAAGTTAAAATCCCATTGTCATTGTGATGTCACCTTTATTTTTACATAAATTCGCATTTACTAGCTGAACTCGAGCTGAAGAACTACACCACCCACTAGCTGGCGAAACCGGAATTGACCTACAACTCCCATAATGCATTCTCAATGATATAATGGAGTTCCTACGCTTTCAAACAACATTTAAATAACATAGCTGCTTCTAGTCAATAACTTATAGTAAGTATACACCTTATTTTTCCCATAAGAGTGGGTGCAGCCATTTGTACATTTTTTGTGTCTGGCTTCCGGTCTCATCCACTTCTAGCTATTTTTAGCTGCACAAAAAGTTCGTTTTGCTGCTTGATATTGCAAACTGGTGTGTCTTACCATATTATTTTAATGTATTATCTTAATTATGAAAACACTGGTTTGTAGTGCAAACTATTTTACCGTTTACTGCACTTCGATATTCTTCTCATTATTTCCCTATGGTGGATTATGAACCGGACGTCTAACACATTACCCGAAAACATCTTACTTTCGCATTGAAAAATAGGGTGGATAGATTTATATTGTAAGGACATTTATGTATTACTTCTTATTAATAATGCTTAATAGAATTAGCGTAATTTAGCTTTATATATTAGCTTAATATTGAGCTTAAGCTTGCCTATTTAGCCTAATAATTGAATAGAAAAACAGAAATGTATTCACCTTATTTTTCCTCATTAGAATTGGGTGCGGTCATTTGTAAATTTAATGGGTCTGGCTTCTGGTCTCATTCACTTCCAGCTATTGTAACTTTACAAAAACAGCTCGTTTTGCTGCCTGATATTGCAAACTGGTGCGTCTTACCATATTATTGAAATGTATTATCTTAAGTACATGTAAATTATTATCTTAATTTTCCCATTTACTGCACTTTGTTAGGCTATACTTCTCCTGATGAAGCGGAAGTCTCACACATTCACAGAAAACAGCTTACTTCCACGCTGAAATATAAGGTGGATAAAAAAATAATGAAAACCATTTTAACTCTTTGCTGAACAAATGCTCAAAACTACAAAAACTCTTTGCTTTGTAATACATACAAAGAAAAAAAAGGAAAATACACTAAAATCTTGGAGATTTGGAGAAGTAACAGAGGGTTTGCACTTACGCCACAGTTTGGGCAGTTACCCAGATTCATAGTGGAGATAATTGGGTGTAAACAACAGCATGGATTGATGGTTAATGTACTGCTAAATACGTTGTTCTGCTAATTTATGCTGTCTAAACCATGGAAAAATAGTGTGGAACCTTTTAAATCATATAGAGAAGGATTTAGTAAGCAGGAAAGGGTGCAATAATTTGACAAAATAAAGTTAATAGGTGGTAAAGATATGTACAGGCCGTATTAATTAGGATATTAGCCTAATATTTCACCTGCCTGACCGAAAATGATAAGAACAAACACAAATGTTGTCAAGATTCTTGCCCTGGAAATCCTGGTTCAGTTTGGCCTCAGTATTTTGCACTCTTCTCCTTGATTTGTTATAACTTTTGGCGGTCTATAGTACTCCAAATGTTTTTCCCGGTCTGACCAATTAGTGCAGCCCAAAATTGACAATAACAGTTGTCACTGACATGACAATAATTATTCAATTTCAGCAGCAATAATCAGGGAGTTTTGTTCGTTTTGTTTGAGTTTTGCTCATAGTAAAATCCCTCAGGTAATGTATTAAAAATTCACACATACTTTAGTTTGTGTACTACATGTAATAATATTGTACTTTAGAAATGATATATGATGTATTTTATCTGTAACTTAGCCCAAGGCAGTTTATAAGTGGTCAGTCACTTGTCCTCTATTGTCAATTTTACATGAGAGGTCGAACAGGTACAATTAAATGCTCTCCAGTTCAGCTTATTGTTGCCTTGGTAACATGACCAACCCATAATCTCTTGCTTTCAAGGTCAAGCCTTAAATTGCTGCAGTGGCAGTTCCAATTCATCTCAGTGACATTTGACACTCTCTCTGTTCCATTCTGTCTTTTTTTTCCACGTTGATGCATTAGAGACAAAGAAAGCCAAATCTTTCTCAGCACATTTGAAATATATGTTGGTGTACGCATAGTATTCTGCCATGTTAATATGCTGAAGTCACAGCTGACTGGCTCCAAAAATAGCATGGCAATCTGTCCTCACAAACATTGTGCATGCAAAAATGTGTGTGTGCTGCCACCATAAGGTAGACCTGCTTATCCCACCTGGTTTCCCCATGCTTATTTTTTCTATGTTGTATCTAGGAGTCGTGCACGTGTTTGCACGTGTGAGTTTGGTGGGGGTGTGAGGAGGATGCTGCATGAGACAGAAAGAGCAATAGAGAGCGCTGTTCTCCGAGGACGAATGCAGACACAGCGATTAATGCAGTGTGAAGGACACTAGGTCTCACAGCAGTAAAGACAGGAGACCCGGGGAACCTGCGCTAATATATTCTAACTCAAAATGCAGACATATCTGTAAAATAAGAACAGGTGTGAATGAGAAGTAACAGAAACAGAGAGCCATATGCTTGATATGAATAAATTAGCTTACCCTTGTCCATGTCACTAGAGACAAGGGCTTATGTGAACTTAATTATTTTGGGATTATGTTATGACTCATGCAAATTTAACTTGATTTTAAAATCCCTGGATGACATCATCCCCCTGTGCTCTTTAAAGGGACAGATCACATAAAAATGAAAATTCAGTTATCATTCAGTCAAGATCATGTTGTTCCAAACCTTGCGTGCAGGATATCCAAGCTGTTTTTTTTTTCTTTAAAATTATGCTAAAAAATATTATTTTTTTTTTCATTCAGCAGCAGAAAAGGAGTCATAACGGTTTGGAATGAAGCGAGGGTGAGTAAATGATGACAGAACTTTTATTTTCAGGTGATCTGTCCCTTTAATATAGAAGATGCTGGAAGATATTGTCGTGCACAAGTTTATCTCAATGTCACTGTGAGGAACTAAAGTGTTTCTCTATTGTAGTGGTTTCAAGTACCCACACAATTGTCCTGAAGAGGAAGGACAGGTCTGTTTTGTCATGGTGATATGAAAGCTGTTGTAAACATACGTGTTTTGTCAATCCATTGTTTAAAAATGTTCCAGAGCACACACTGTGTAAAATGAAGAGCTGCACTGAGGAAAAAGTAAGCATTGTAATGTTAAATGCTAAATATAAATTTGCCCATGTTGGGGTTTTTCTGCACACTGTGGCCTTACATGACCCTGCACATAATATACCACTGGAGGGCGCTCACAAACTTATTCCCCTGCAGGCTGAGATGAAAGGAAAAGGCGAGTTCCAGGATGATACAGGCTGTCTGAAATCACACTTCTTAATGAAGTACCACAAAATCATTATGTAAACAAATTTAAGATATATTTAATGACTAAAATGCTTATTTTAACCATTAAAAATCGAATCATTAGTAAATTGTACATTTTTTTATTAAATAAAGTGTAGGACTAAAACTTAATTTATTCAATGAACATATCATAGGCAGCAAACGATACATTCTGCCTTTTAACTATGAATAGGCAATTCATCTTAGTATGCAATCATAGGTGGAACAGTTAGGACCACTATAGTTAAAGATGTTTGACAATTAGCATACAGATTTAATTGGCTGTATGAATCTGCTCTGGGCAAAAACGTCCTGCCCATTCATGCAATTTAGCATAAGAGCAGGAAGAACAGCGATAACCCCCTTAGGTTAAACAGAACAGAACCAAATGTAGCAGATAGGCTATCATTAATGTTCCTACTGACACTTTAATGTAACAACATAATTCAAGATAAAGGGCTCTGATTCAATACGGAATATCAAAAGGCCATCCTGCACTCTAAAAAAAAAAAAAAAATGCTGAGTGAAATATGGACAAACCCAGCAATTGGGTTGTTTTGACCCAGTGGTTGGGTTAAATGTTTAACCCAGCCTTCTGGGTAGTTTTTATTTAGATCTGAGGGGAACTGACTATCTTTACAAAAGTTTTGATTAGGGCTGTAGCTATCGATTGTTTTAGTAATCGAGTATTCTACCGATTAAACGAGTAATCGGATAAGAAGTCATTTTTCTTTATTAAGGAGCAATACTAAATATACAAGAGAAAATAAGATAGGTTTCTTAAAATAAGCAACTAATTTGTTTCCTTTTTAGAAAAATTAACACACACACACACACACACATATATATATATATATAAAGGTAAAAATTACGACCTAAAACAAAGGCATAAATCAAGAAATTGAGGCATTTAGATGTAGGCCTATTTACCCACTATTTAATTCAGCTCCGAGAAACATGAATGCATTTAACTTGCAGTTACAAATGCATAAATAATATTTTGCTATTTTAAACAAAACACTGAATACTGATATTTACATGTATTTTTAAAATGAAGATACTTTAAAAGTGAAATCAATGCTGCCAATAGGTGGCAGCAAGTCACTGTTCAGTAATTGAGTCATTGCGATTGAACTGAATCATTTAAGGGGTGATTAATTCAAGAACGAAACACCGTCATGTTGCTCAAAGACGCAAAGAAGTGCTGTGGCTGTGTTTAGAATGGTTATTTGTTGGCGAAATAGAGCAAAAACAGGCAACATGCTGTCTAAAATGTAAGTCTCTTAATATTAACTTCTTGTTTATTGATGAACTGTTGCATAAAACCAGTATCACATTTGTTTTCATGCTGAGGCACTCTTCGTGCCTTGTGTCACAGAGAGAGAATGAGACAATAAATAGCACTTAGTCTTTCACAAAACATAGCTAACTTAGGGACATCATAACTAACCACCATTAATTTACAGTCGTTTATCGGTTAGTGCGTCAGTAATAATGGTCCGTGGGGAAACACAGTGTTCTGTGTTGTAGTTACAGTAAATGGACTAAACGAAGCCTCGAAAAATAATTTGCCTCGATGAGTTTTTGTATTCGAGTTACTCGAGGAATTGTTTCAGCCCTAGTTTTAATTTCATTTTCTGCTCATCTTACCTCCGTTTGATGCCTATAACTGTAACCGCTGTATTTCTGCTTTTCCATTAAGCACAAGCTTGCCAAAAACTCACCCAATTGCTACACAAAACTATCCCAATCGCGTTTTAGGAGGTAAAACGTTTAGGTTTTTGGCGCATTCTACATGATAAAGATCACATTATTGGGGTTGCTTCAACCTGCAGACCTGAAAAACAAAAACCCCAGACTTGGCAACAAGCGCCACCTACTGTCAGAGAGTGAATTTGCATTTTTATTTAGCCCGTTTTGTTTAGACAAACTATCAGTGATAGGAATAACAGCGTTACGAATTACTGTTTCCTCCATTACAACGCCGTTACCGTTATTGACAATAAAATGCGGCGTTACTATAATTTATTATAATATTATTATTTTATTTTTCAGTTCATCTGAATGGATGCGCAGCGTACCTGTATTTGACGAACCATAAACTCTAGTGCAAAGGCACATGACTAACCGTCATTTTGTCTCACACACATGCAAAGAAAGATACAGAGCAAGAGAGTCTTATATACCATGCAGAATTGACACGCTACATATAAACTATATTATTTGCTGTATTTTCCTGTCAAAATAACAGAGTTCCTGTGGAATTCTTCAGCTTTTAGGAACTGCCTGTTTCTCTGGTAGTAGGCGGAACTAATGCACAAACAACAATCTCATTGGCTGGCACTTACCTATTATCGCCCCTGTTTTGATTTCAGCAAATCAGTTTGAGCAAACACAGACAACGTGATTAATATTCATGAACCCAGCAGCTCATTAATCCTTAGTAGTGAAATAAGTAGTAGTTTTGATTTCTTTTAAGTATTATTTTTAGTCCCCTTTTTTATAGAAACACTAAATTACAAACAATATTTTAAGCACCACCACCAGTCCTAAGTTTAGTCAGTATGACAAGTATGCATTCATACATGGTTATTCTAAAATTCTAATTGCTAAAGTTTAATGTTAAATTATAAAGCTTTATATATCTAGTGAGTAAACTAACAATTTAATTCATTTAATTTAAATTTTATTTATTTAAAGGAGAACAGAACAAATATTTACAGATAATGTACTCACCCCCTTGTCATCCAAGATGTTCATGTCTTTTTTTCTTCAGCCGTAAAGAAATTATGTTTCTTAAGTTAAACATTTCACAATTTTTCTCCATATAGTGAACTGGTATGGTGCCCTGATTTTGAACTTCCAAAATGCAGTTAAATGCGGCTTTAAATGATCCCAAATGCAGTTGTAAACGATCCCAGCCAAGAAGAAGGGTCTTATCTAGCGAAACAATCGGTTATTTTCATTTAAAAAAATACAATTTAAATACTTTTTAATCTCAAACGCTTGTCTTGTCTTGCTCTCCCTGAAGTCTGTGTATTCTGGCTCAAGGCAGTTAGGGTATGTCGAAAAACTTTGATCTTATTTTCCCACTCAACTTCAAAAATCATTTCAAAATCATCCTACATCACTGCAAAAGGACTGACCCAATCTTTGCAAAGTGAACATGCAAAGTAGATCAAACACCCTTAACAAAAAAAGGTAAAACAGCGATATAGGACGATTTTGAAGTTGAGGGAGAACATGAGATGGGAGTTTTTCGACACTGTCATGTACCAGAAAAAAAAAACAGTTAAGGCAGAGTAAAAGTAACATGCTCAACACTGCTAATTATATAGCCTATGACACACGTAATAATTTGTTAGGCTGTAATGTGAGGTCTTCATTTAATAAACCTTTTTGTTTTTGTCAAAACTTGCATTATGTGAACCATATTTTCAGTTTTCACAGTCATTTTAGCGTTAAGAATGTTACACTAAACATTGGTGGTGTTTCAAAAGAATGTTGCTACCTAAACAATCTGTAGTTCTGTTCTAATATCAGCTTTTTCAGAAAAAAATTTCAAATTCCAGGAATTACTAATATTATTATTTTCACAGAAATTATTTCAAGGCTGTGAGAGATGGTGTGTTCAGACTGGACTGATGTTTAACAACAAACCAGTTGCTCAGCTGACAGAATTTTTTTACAAAAGACTTTTAACCATGAAACTGATTTGAAAGTTACACGTGATCTGACCTTTATACAGCACATGCCATTGTAAAAACTGTAGACCTATCCCTCACAGCCTCGTTTTCACCCCTGACTAAGGTCTGTTCCCCCTGAATATACTGATGTTAGTCAGATACACCGAATTACTCTGGTATCTTACTCTGGTTGCTTTAGCAGTAGACCTTCAGTCGCGTGATGGATGCAGTGACCAGAAACCACCAGCAGATGACAAGAGCGTGAACAGGAGCGTTGCAGGAAGCCTTTAAGACAAGGTCACCTTAACATACACACGCCCTGCTTGTGAGGTCACTCAACTAGAAAATATATAAATTCTCTTGACTGTTTTCAACCCGTACCTGCTCAATAGAGGCCTGGAGGAGAACAAAATATACTTGCTTCAGTAGTCATTTACTATAATGAGACATAAATTCATCATGCGGCTGACAACTCACAGTTTTGTGAGAAAGATATTTATAGCACATCACTGTTGTTTCGGTTGCAGATGAACAAAACGGCTATGATGTTATATGCTAATCAGAGCTGTCAATTATGAACTGAGCTTTCGGAAAATGTATAAAATGCCTGCCGTCACATTCTGTCCTTTAGTATTTAAACCTTATTTTCCCACAAACTTTCCAAGGAATCACAGACAGGTATTCTCAGAAGAGAAGTGCTTCAGTCAATAGTGAGGCTGGCAGGCCGCAACAGTAAATACTGCAACAACGCTACCTGTGTAGCGGTGTCCTTGACGGCAACGGATGTTCTATTATCTCCAAAATCATGCAGGAAATGTTGCTTAAACACATGCTAATACTGCTTGACTCAGCTTTACGGTATATACAAACCGCTTCTGTACACCACAAACCTCTCTATCTAAGAATCTGTCGTGAAAACAGCTCTTGTGGGTGGACAGTACAAAGGTCATATACAAATGTCCGCTTTAAACCTAAATGCTTTTTTCTTTTGTACTCAAGTTTTTTTAATCATTATTTTGCATAATCTAAATAACATAGAGTATTTCTATCATATAGATCATTTTGAGGGATGTAAACAATGACAATCTAATGCAACGGAACTAACTTTCCAGTTTGACATTATACACTTTCAGCACTTCTGAGAATGCAAAAAGGTCCACATTTTGATAAAAACATCTTGTGACTTGTGTTAATGTTAGTCACAACTGAATTGCTGTTACGGTTTTGACGATAAGCAGGAAATGTTCATGCGTCGATAAGATCACTGCATTGAAACGGTCTGTTGATCATATGTTTACCATTTTGTTTTTTATCTGGAAGTTGAGGAAAAATTAGGCATTGAAAAAAACAACTTAAAGCAATAGTTCACACACACACACACACACACAAAACAAAAAAAAAAATCAAATTTGCTGAGAATTTGCTCATCATCAGGCCATACAAGATGAAGATGAGTTATTTCTTCATCGGAACAGATTTGGAGAAATGTATCATTAGTGAATGGTGAATGGGTGCCGTTGAAATAAGAGTTCAAACAGCTAATAAAAACATCATAATAATCCACAAATAACTGACATGACCCAAGTCCATCAATTAATAAAGTGAAAAGCTGCTTGTTGTCTCATCTGAATCAGGAGAAAAATATGCACAGATCAAGCAAGGCTTGCATACAAAAATAGTTCTAATCAAATATGTTGGTGGATTTTGATTAGCCGTTTGAACTTTCATTCTGACGGCACCCATTCACTGCAGAGGATAAATTGGTGAGCAAGTGATGTAATGTGAAATTTCTCCAAATCAAACTAAGTTGCACAAATGGTCGTTTTTGGGCAAGCTACTCCTTTAAAAAGGCCTTGCACATTCTGAATGAATTTTAGGGTGCATTGATATAGTTAAAGAAATTAAAATGTCAGGACATTCTTGTAGACGGAGTGTCATCAAAATACAAAATAAGTATCCATGTGTCTTGTAAACCTAGATGGAGTTTAACATCCAAAAGACACCTTAGTGTGCATGCATATCATGCATTAGTAAAATGCTATCTCTGTATTGATCCACTAAGCATAACTCATTTCTATATTAAACTTTTGGCAATGATCACTGCTGCATTTAGACACAGTTTGAAACAATGAGGTCACGAAGTGGAATCCTGTTATATTTAGCCTACGGTGACTGACTGGAGGGGTAAGGCGGCAAAAAGCATCTGTCTGAAGTGTTGTGATGAGTCTCATGCAGCTTTCCGGGTGCTCCTGTAAATTCCAAGCCCGTCGTGCATAGATACCGTTGAGCCAGTTGCCATGGCAACAGAGGCAGTGACTCAGCAAGAGTCTTCTGAGGTGACAGATGAGACTTATTATTTGATGGAGAGACAAACCTGTTTCATGCTCTAAAAAAAAGATGTTTGTTCATGTTGAGGGTCCTTGAAGGTGTTTGGAGGACGGAAACACCTTCAAGCACCTACGAGATGTGTCATTAGTGTGAAATAATGGAAGAGAAGTGCTCTCAGCATGCTTTCAAATTCGGCGCAAGCACTACTGGCCTTCCTTGTTAAGGAAAAATGTAAGAGAGGAAGTGGTTGATGCCCCAGAGATATATAAGAAAGATAATCTATGTAAGGGATAATGTACAATCAACTTGGTCATTATGGCCACTGAGCCATTTTTTATTAAAAAATAAACTAAGACTGGATGATAAGCAACTTGCCTGGGATTGTAATGACCAGCTGACTGTACATTATCCCACTCATTAAACAGCAACTTGGGAATTAAATGAATGGACCTGAAATATTGATTTTATCAGAAATTATATTATGTGTGTAGAAAGAGACTGTAGAGGAAAATTTGAGTTTTTTTTTTTTTTTTAACCACAGATTTCTGTAGTTGACCAATCAGAATCAAGTATTCTAAAAACACATTTAAAAGAATAGTTCACCCCCCACAAATTAGGTCTTTTAATATGCCTCCAAGCACTTTCTTGATATTTCAATTTATTTAATTATAATTATATATAATTATATAATTATAATGTGCCTTTTTTAAAAGAAATACTTTACCCAAAAATGAACATTTGTGGAACTTTACTCACCTTTAAGTTTGATTTAGAGAAATTTAGCATTGCGACATTTGCTTACCAATTTATCCTCTGCGGTGAATGGGTGCCGTCAGAATGAGTATTCAAACAGCTGATCAAAATATAGCAACATATTTGTTTCGATCTATTTTGCTTGCAAGCTGTGCTTGATCTGTGCATATTTATCTCCTAATTCAGATGAGACAAATCTTTCACTTGAGAAAGCAATATTACGGATTTCATGCTCTAAAAAATATGTTTATTCAAGTTGAGGGTCCTTGAAGGTGTTTGAACGATGAAAATACCTTCAAGCACTTATGGGACATGTCATTAGTGTGAAATAATGGAAGAGAAGTGCTCTTATCACACTTTAAAATTTGACACTAATGGCCTTCCTTGTTAATAAAAAAAACGTAGGAAAGGATGTGGTTGATGCCCTGGAGATATTATATGAGAAAGATAATCCATGTCATTGATAATGTACAATCAAGTCAGTCATTGTGGCAAAAAAATAAACCAGTATGACCAGTTGATGGTACATTATCCCACTCATTAACCAGCAACTTGCAAATTAAATAAATAAATGAACATAAAATATTGATTTTAGCAGAAATTGTATTATGGGAGAAGAAAGAGTCTGTAGAAGAAAATGAGAGATTTTGTTGTTGTTTAACCACAGATTTCTGTAATTGATCAGTCAGAATCAAGTATTCTAAAAACACATTTAAAGGAATAGTTCACCCAAAAAAATGAGGTCTCTCAATATGCCTCCAAGCATTTTCTGATATTTCAGTTTATTTTTTCAGGTTATTTTTTTCAAAATGTTTAAGGTCTTTTTAAAGGAATAGTTCACCCAAAAATGTGCATTTGTGGAACTTTACTCACCTTCAGGCCATCCAAGATGGGTGCCGTCAGAATGAGCGTTCAAACAGCTGATCAGAATCCACCAACATATTTGTTTAGAACTGTGTTCGTTTGCAAGCAGTGCTTTATCTGTGCACATTTCTCTCCTAATTCAGACGAGACAACATTTTCACTAGAGGACTGGGATTTTAGCCAGAAGCAAAGGCTTGAAGACAAAAATGTATTAATGAATTTGTTTATTACAAACAAGCAGCTTTTCACCTCATAAGACATTAATTGATGGACTTGGGTCATGTTGAATATTTGTTGATTACTGTAATGTTTTTATCAGCTGTTTGAATGCTCATTCTGACCCATTCACTGCAGAGGATCCATTGGTGAGCAAGTGATGTAATGCTGAATTACCTCGGAGTGACATATTTAGCCAAATTTCCTTTTTTGGTGAACTATTCTTCTAATAATACATTTTAACCAAAGAAAAAAAGCATCCCTGAAAATTACCAACAGAATCCATGTGCATCGTTTTTCTCTTCCTCGTTAGTTCAAACATTACAGTGGTTACTACTAAATGTGTAGTATCCATATTAAGCTTTGCATTCCTCCAACACATTTGCTGAGTAATCTAAAATAGCTATCACCTGGAACATCAGCAGAGGAAGTCGGTGTTGGGTGTGACGATGTCTTATCATCTGATCTACAACTCTTTGTTGGGGCACCAGCCAGAAAAGACTTTCTGTCCTTTTCCTTTTTTTCCATATACAACTTTTACAGTATTTCTATTTTTAATGATATTATTTTAGGATATGAGTAAAGTAGATCAATGTCAGGCCTACACTGACGATCCATACTAGGATGAAGGGCAGAGAAAGTTTGTGAGGTTAAAATGTAATAGGCCTATGCAGACTTATCTGTATATAGTGCAGTTCTAGATTTAGATTTAGAATGTGGACTTTCAGTGTCACCTGTAAATCAGACAATGCCTTATGTGTTACACATCAGGGAGAACGAAGTCTGTATCTGTGTGCGGTCAGGAATATCAGCCATAAATTTTCATAATGTGGACTGTCAGAGAATGATTTAGCGCTTAGTGTCTCCTCACCTTGAGTTTGACAAATGTGATCTTGAAAATTCAGTTTTTGACATTTGTGACATTGACGGCTCTGCCTCTTTTGTGCGCTGTATTTGTGATTCAGTCTACGTTCTGTATACATGTAAACACTGTTCCAAGGTGGTTCAGTGCTTGGTCAAGGGTGCACGTGTGGGCGGGTGGGTGTGTGTAGATGCACCTCTGTGCACTGTGTGTGTACGGGTGCAAAGAGGTGTAGCAATCAATATCACTTCACATCTAGAAACATCCATGCCCTTTCTTCCAATTTTCTAATCATCCTTCATTTCATATACACTTCTGTATGCACATGTGTTTTTATGGTGTTGTTGCTGTGCTTCCCCATAGTAAACTTATAGCAGTTATACAGTCAAACCAAAATTTATTCTGACACCAGAATTTCTTGCATTATCACAGTTTATTTGCTATAGCTTAGAAAATGATCAGAAAATATGACAAGAACTGTGTCAGAACAAATTCTTCTTGATAATGTCAGATAACTTTGATAGAAAGTTATGTAATTTATTACCATCAGTCAAAAATCAAAAATGTACATAACACTCAATACTTTGTTGACCAATTAAGCAATGCTTAATTTTGTTTGGTCTGTGGTGTAAAAAGGTCACATTAGGAATTTAAGAAAAAAACACTTAAACAAAACATAGTCGGGTCAAAATGTCTGAATAATTTTTGGTCCCAAATTATCATAAATTTTACTGGTAGTCCACTGTATAAAGATTTTTTAGGTATAATATGTCACAGATTACTTTATTTTGCTATCCTCACTTAGATAAATGAACTGTAGTGTCCTGCACTTACTAGTAAAAAAAATATCAAAAAATTATATCTGGTGTCTAAATAATTATCTGGTTTGACTGTTATATAGTTATAAACTAAACATGCATTTCTTAGTGTTTGACATGTCTATCTTTTTCTTGAATATTAGTTTGTGTAAAATCTTCTGATTTTGTTCCAGCATGATTTGAGAATGATACAAAGATTTTGTGCTTCAATGAAAGTAAGAACATCTGACCGTCATTGAGTTCATTGTGATGGTCAGCAAAGTTTAAATGTCCTCTTGGTAGCTCAGAAATGAAGCTTACATCATTTTCCACTTTTAAAGCTTTGTTCCTTTCCATGTTGAAATTGGGGGGTACATCTCAATCTTTTGGTCCACATAGTTCACATATATCTGCAGGCTTTTTGTTTATTCTCACAACTCTTTAATTGCCTTTTTAATGTTCATTCCAAATCATTTGCAACGTTATAAATTTAAGCCCAAATGAAAACTGTTTATTTGCTGCCTTCTTTAAGTAGAATCAAAGTGCTGTTTAGGTAAAAGCCTAATTGCACTTTTAGCAGAAAAGAAAATCACGTTAAAACGCGAGCAGAAATGACAGAAACTGTTATTATGACAAGTTCAATAGATAGAAGTAAACATATTATGACATAATGGTGAAAACATTTCCCAGTGTAAAGACAAGCAGGCATATGTTCATCCATCTGCGTGCACTGTCCAAATATAACAGCCTGAAAACGCTAAAAACAGCGCTTTTTTCCGCCGTCGGGCATCCTAGATCCGTTTCCCTACTTCTAAGCGCTAAACGCGGCTCTTGCGTCATGCGTTTTTACATCACTCCCTTCAACCTGTCCCGTTCTTACAGCGGCTTCTACGTCTTTTTACGCAACCCTATTGTAAAGTGATTCCCACCCCAATTTCGTGAGCAGCACGACCGTGTTACGTGATTGAAGGCTCTGTTTTCTGATTTGCGCTAGGTGGCGGTGGGCGGGACCCGGGCGCTCCGCTGGATATATTACGCGGGGCACCTTGGAGAGATCCGGGTACGGCTCCATGTCACGGTGGGCTTAGTGCTCCGGGAAGGGGTGTAGTGTTTAAAAGGAGGCAAGAAAGGAGACACGAGGGAATTCGCAGCCACAGGGGATACACAAAACCTTACAGTACACCATGCCTGCTCAAAATAAAGACGATGGAGGCTGGAAGAAGTTTTTATGGAATTCGGAGAAGAAGGAATTTCTGGGACGCACCGGTGGTAGTTGGTGTAAGTATAAACCTATAGATGTCATATCGACAGTATCGCTCGATTTCAGCACGTTGGACAGCGCTGTGATACCTGTCATCGCTGTTTCTATAGCAGCAGCAGGTACTGATAGACTGCCAGTCTGGTCACGATGCAACCTGTATGATTTGACTTTGCAGCAAATGTCTCACGGACTTTCATACATCTATATATATGCTCAACGCACATATGCATATATGCATTTGCCGTGTTAACGAATGTATTGTGGCAGTTCAAAGCGTTTTTAAACTAGTAGGCTTAAATGTTGCTGTTCTCTGTGTGCCACCTGTTTCGTTTAGAACCTTCAGGCTGTGTTCTCTCTTTATGTGTTTTCGATTTTCTTCCTAAATATAAACATATATGAAAGTATAGCGAATGCCGTGCGTGAATTCGATGCTGATGGAGGAGCAAAAGGTCAACAAAGGACAGCATTAGATTATTGATCACTTCGATTTTTACTGCTCAGTGGTAAAATTAAATTTCATAAAATGATTTTCCTCCTCAGAAATGAATAATTAAACAAATAACGAGAAGCCCAAAGGCTTGTGTTTGGTAAAAATCCCCTTGTTTCATGTCTGTGTTTGCCATGAAATCAATCAGCACGTCATTTAATTAGCATACTTGTCATTAATAACGTGATACACGTGGAAAGGGTTAAAAATGCATCATTGTTCAAGGTGACTCAAGGTGAAAGGCCTAGTCTTTTGGGTCTGACTGATTCATCTAAGGTTGCACTGAATATTGACGTCATGTATTTGAGGCAGCAACAGTGTCTAACTGATGCTTTTAATTTGACAAAAGTAGCTTACCTAATGTCTAAAGTTAACTCTGTTATCTGAATCTGCTTTCCAGTTCATATAATTTCATTTCATAGTACCTATGAAATGTGTCTAGCCAATCGAGTGTGGACATTAAGTGTAAAGTTCAAGACTATGGGAGTCCGAAATGAGTCGTGCTTTAGCAAAGCAATGCATAATTAGCTTCTAGATGAGGAAGCACACATACAAACCTTGAAGTCAGATCATTTCCTGAGATTCATGATGGCCGTTACATCATCTGATGCGTTGACATTCGCTGGGCTTTGGTCTCTGTGACCCTCTGACATTGCTTTATGCACCACTGGAAACCACAAAGACCTTGTGCCCTTGTCTAACTGAGCATTAGAAATGGAGTTGGAACTAATTTGAACGTGGATCACCTGAACAGGCTGTCAGTGAATTATTTTGGGATGAAGTGGACAGACTGGTTTTACTGGTTGGGAAAAAACTTCAGATATGACCTTACTGGTTTGACTGCACTGCGATGTCCCTACACATTGTTGATGTTTAAGACATGGAGATTACTCATCATGTCCTGTTATGCTGGCACCTCTATATTTTCTGGGGACAGACTGAGGACATTTATATTGCTGGTATGGTGTCAGCAGATTCGCCTGTTTGATGTAGCATCAGTGGGCTTCCTGGGATCAGACTGTTCCAAGTAGTCGTTTCCAATAATACTCTTTCTTTTATGCATCATTTCAGTAAATATAGGTTGTATATGTATAAATAAGTCCTAGTTAATAATGGCTGTAGTTCCAATAAGCATTTTGTAGATGTGAAGTGTCTTTTTTCCAAGGAAAGAACACATTTGCTCTGCTGCTTAGAATTCCCAAGTAGTAATTCAAATATAAAATGATCAAAAACAAAAAGCATGTTTGTAAAACAATAAAATGCATTAAATGCAATAACAACATCTGAAATGCTACTCAAAATGTCACCGCATACTAAAATACGTTCTGTTTCTCTCTTTCTCTCCACAGCAAAAATCTTCCTCTTCTATCTCATCTTTTATGGCTGTCTGGCCGGGATCTTTATCGGCACCATCCAGATTCTCCTTCTCACCTTGAGCGATTACAAACCCACCTGGCAGGACAGAGTAGCTCCTCCAGGTAACAGCTCTATTGCGATGGCTGTCTTGTCTTTTACATCTTTCATAATTTATTGTGAGTGTAAACTGAAGTTGAAGTAATACCAAGGTGTTTGTGAAGTCCTAGGGGTTCATGGTTAAACTGCAGGGGTGAAATTAAATAAAACGTCTATAATTTAAAAAATAAATACAATTTGTTTAAAAGAAAGAATACACTCTTAAAAATAAAGGTTCCAAAAGGGTGTTTTTGCAGTGATGCCATAAAAGAACCATTTTTGGTTCCCCAAAGAACGTTTTGGTGAGCAGTTCCTAAAAGAACCATTTTAAAGAACATTTTTAAAAATCTAAAGAACCTTTTTCGACTATAAAGAACCTTTTCTGCATTTGAAAAGTTCCATGGATGTTCAAGGTTATTTATGGAACCAGTGATGCCAATAAAGAACCTTTATTTTTAAGAGTGTAAAATTACAGTTGAAAAACATCAAAATATGACATTTTTCTCATTTTTTATTATTAATTAAGTTTTAGAAGACTTCATGAAATAACTGAAAGGGCTTTATTACTTACCTACAGTGTAAAAAAAAAAAATTTAAATTGTAAATTGAACAAAGATTATTGGAGTATGTAAAAGTCTATAATTTTTAAAAATATATATACAATTATTAAAATTACAACCAAAAAAACATAAAAATATGACACTTTACTCACTTTAGTAAGAGAAAATTGGTCTTTTTTTTCCAATTCAGAAAATACTATTTTAGTTTTTCTAAATCTTTAATTCAATGCATTCCTTGCTGTTTCGGTAACTACAATAAGGTTCACTAGTTAACATTAGTTAACAAAATTAGTTAACATGAACTAAGAATGAACAATACTGTACTTCTACAGCATTAATGTTAATTTCAGCATTTACTAATGCATTATAAAAAATCACAAATTGTGTTTGTCACATTAGTTAATGCAGCACTGTGAATTAACATGAACTAACAATGAACGACTGTATTTTTATTAACTAACATTAACAAAGATTAATAAATAGTGTAATAAATGTTTTGTTCATTGTTCGTTCATGTTAGTTAATACATTAACTAATGGTAACAAATAACACCTTATTGTAAAGTGTTACCACTATTTCTTTGTAAATAACTGTGAAATTTCCTATCAAATTCTGAGTGGAGTGGTTGTTTTAAATTTTAAATTTTTAATATAAAAACAAATAGTTGATATGTTGAAGTATTTCCTGTTGAATCAGGGAGTTTTTAATAATTTTTAACCAATTAATAAGGTTAGTTTTTTTTTTAGTTAAAGCCCTGCAATACTATAATATGCTACTTGCTATTGCTAGTCAATGCCAGTAGTATTAGGTGATGGACATTGTTATGCAAGAGAACATTTTATCGAACAAAAATATGCATATGTGCGCACATATACTCTGGTAGAGAATTTTTTAAAAGCCACAAAAAAACTAATTTTGTTTTAATGGGGTTTGAAAGGTTAGTCAGTTAGTCTACATAAAATTTCAGGGGGTTCTTGAGGTCATGGATTTTTGTAACCCATCTGGTTTCCTGTTGAGGGCTTGGACTCGCTATTCCTGTCACAGTTTCTGTTCCTCTTGCAGTTAAAGTGAGGCTTGAAGGATTGGATCAATCTGACAAACATTTGGTGGGTTCAGAGACCAGATCAAGGACTAAGAGAGCACTGGGCTCTTGGGAATTGATAATCTGACCATTTTACGTCACAGCTGATATATTTCACATGTTTTCTTGGTAGAACAGAAGGGATGTGAGGTTAAGAGGAAACAGACTGACTACGACACATTTCAGACACATTAGAACTACAAAACGCACTTTTTTGAGGAGAAGAGAAACAGATGCCTCTCCTTTTGGCAAGGCTTATTTAGGAAAACCGATCATGGGAAGCATTTGAATGATCTAAAACTAAAAATTGCTTTCAGATTTCAGCATTTATTCTCCCTCTAACAATCACAGCATGTCCCTCTATGATTTATTTACATCTTTGTGAGTCATTGTGAGACCAGTAGCATTCAAGCTTTGTGTATTGCAAACTCTTCTCAGGAAATGCATTCTTTCATATGCGATTCTATCACAAAAGATGCAATTTCATTTACAATGCAGAACCACTTCCATTATCAAACAGGTTCTTTTGATAGGCGTTGTCCATTTGTCAGATGCACGTGAATCTCACCAGCCTTTAACTGTTAATATTTTGTGCATAATTTCAAAAAAGGCAGTTATTTTGTGAAGATTCTTGCAATTCTGAAATGAAATCAAGTATTAAGTAATGACTGCAATATTGTGTTTTCCATCAAATAAAGGAAAAATATGTATTTGTACATTTTCATTTCTAAATATGGTCATTAAAAGCTTTTTAGATGTAGTCAAGCATTACACTTAGAAACATTCTTTTCCGATTTGTTTCAGACTTGCGCAAATAATGTAAAGGTGTTTGCCAAGCATTCAAGGTTAAAAATGATGTGAAATTTTCAAAGGCATAATTTATCAAGACTTGACAGAATTCCTCAGAACTGCACAATGATTGCTGATATTGCAAAGAAGAATTAGAGACAGACTGAGTCATTTGAAGATTTAATGCATACGAGTCAAAAGATTTACTGTCCGACTAATATGCCTCTCCAAATGCAAATAAATGATTGTAAATATGTCTGAATTCCTTGTATTCACGTTCATTTATCTGTGCACAGGGCTCACTCACTACCCACATTCAGACAAGGCTGAGCTGATCATCAATCCGGAGGATGATGATACCTACAGGTCATACACCAAAGCCATGAAAGATTTCCTAGAAAGCTATGACATGGAAAAACAGGGAGACATGATGACATTTGAGGACTGTGGAGGTACCAGATTACACATTTGTCTTCTGTTCTTTGAGTCCCATGGATGTTCTTTCAGCAGGATGTTGGTTTTCATTAGTGTATAAAATGTAATACAAGTAAAATATTACAACATATTATGAATTATTCCACACACTATTTTCATACTTATTATCTGTTTTTCACAACCCTTTGAGAAAATTAGATTGTTATATACTTTTTTTCAATTTTGACAGATCAACCTGCGGAATACAAGAACAGAGGTGATCTTGAGAGTGACATGGGTGTCAGAAAGGCATGCCAGTTTCAGAGGTCTTTGCTTGGACCCTGCTCTGGCATTGAAGATCGTAATTTTGGATTCTCACAGGGGAAGCCCTGCTTGATCATCAAGCTCAACAGGATTGTGAACTTCAGACCTAAGGTTTGTTAAATACTTGCAACAATATTCACAAAATGTTTGTAGGATCTTTGCATTTTGGTTTGGAATATGTTTTGCATCCAAACATTTCTGCAGACTACGAATGAATTGACTAAATGTGCATTTCTATAATACATCAGCAAATTTCTTGTGTTTACAGTATTATGTAAATGCATATATATATATTTCTATAAATACATATACTATTATGCTTTATTCCATATCAGCTGACCTGTTTTAGTTTTTGTAGTTACTTCATGAATTACATTATTATGTAGTTTATTTATGCATTATGCATAAATATGCATTATGCATTATGCATTTATTTACATTTTTTACAGAATTACATTTATTTATTCATTCATTAATTTTATCATATGATAATAATAATAATAATAATAATTACTACAACTATTATTATTATTATTATTAATATTATTGTATTTGTTTATTATTCCTTTATTCATTATTTTATGATTGTCCTTATAAAGTATTTTGGTGTTATTCATTTATTTATATTTTTATTTAGTAATAATAATAATAATAATAATAATAATAGTGAAATAATAATGAAATCAATGTTTTGCAATAATAATAACAACAACAATAAAGATAATAATAACTATTATTATTATTATTATTATTATTATTATTATTATTATTAATAAAATGCAATATTTTATTGTTGTTGTTGTTTTGTTATATTTGTTTATTATTCCTTTATTAATTATTATATAAATGTTCTTATAAAGTATTTTGGTATTATTCATTTGTTTATATTTTATTTATTATTATAATAATAATAATAGAAAAAATTATAGATTAATAATGAAATCAATGTTTTGCAATAATAATAACAACAATAAAGATAACAATAAGAGTTATTATTATTATATTTATTTATTAATAATAAAAAATTAATATATGAATAATATGTTCCTTTATTCATTATAAAATAAAGAATAAAGGAATATATTATTCATATATTAATAATTTATTTATATTTCATTTAATAATAACAATAACAGTAATAATAATAATAATAAATTAATAATTAATTTTTTTGCAATAATAATAACAAAAGTAATGATGATAATAATATTACTTGTTTATTCATTATTTTATTTTTGTGTTTTCTTTTAAAATGTTTGTATCATTCATTGATTGTTTTAATATTTACTAATTAACTAATAATAATGTATTACTAAATAAATGTCCTTCAATAATAACAACAATAATGCTTATTATTTTTGTTATTATTATTATAGTATTATTATTGTATTTATTTATTGCTCATTATTTACAAATTATATTACAAATATTAGTCATTTATTGATGATTTTTCATAATAATAATAATAATAATAATTAGTATTGTTGTTGTTGGTTATTTATAATTTTATCTTTTTTTGTCATTTTATTGATAATATTAATCACTGCAAAGAAGTTTTCATCATTTGTGTGCAAGTCTAATTGTTTTTATTTACTTTTTTTATTATTATTTTAGCCGCCAATGTCGAACGAAAGCATTCCAGAAGAGGCAAAGCACAAAGTCCAGCCCAACGTGATTCCTCTCCACTGCACAAACAAGGTAAGCGAACACTTCGCTTCTTCACTGAATACTCTCATTCGCTCCGTAAATAGCGAAACTGTTGCTAACCGGCAGCACGTATCCTTTGCTCTTCTCTGAATCACCCGCAGAAAGAAGAGGACGCAGGTAAGCTCGGTGAAGTGAAGTACTACGGAATCGGAGAAGGCTTTCCCCTTCAGTATTACCCCTACTACGGGAAGCGCCTGCACTTGCATTACCTGCAGCCCCTGGTGGCCGTCCAGTTCGTCAACATCACCCTGAACACGGAGATTCGCGTGGAGTGCAAAGTGTTCGGGGAAAACATTTATTACAGCGACAAGGATCGCTACCAGGGACGTTTCGATGTTAAAATCGGTGTCATGGCCAAATCCTCATGACCTCTGAACAGAGTACCTCCGCTCTCTCCCTATTTAAAGGCAAACTAAGGCCCCTCTTCTGACTTGAGATACAAGGGCACCCGAGAGAAGTTTCTCACCGGTCTTCCACAGTGTTTAACCGAGGGGATGTTTTTTTGAATGTACAAGTGTCTCACGTCAGAAAGAGGCCTCATTTTAGTTTAGGAGAGATTCATTTAACAAAAAAAACTAAGAAAAGATACAATAAACAAGAAGCGAATAAAAGATTATTTAAAAAGACTAGTCTAAAACAACATACCATCTTACACATGTGGGACCTAACATTGTCTGTACTCTTTACTTCGAGCTTTCTGCTTTCAGTCTAGGGTTAGAATGTAAACGCCTGGAGGATTAGCCATAGCATAAAATATTTATTCTACTACCGAATGAGAAGTGTCCACGATCAAAGGGGCATGTTGTTTTACTGTAAATTACATTTCCTCTACCGATGTAGCCAGCACTGTTTTGTCCCTCTCGTATTGTATTGCTGCCTTGTGTGATTTCCCTGTATTTAGAGCGTGCACAGTAGTTGCATATGTAGGTTGTTTCGAGCCACGCCATGTGTGTGATTCAGCTTCATTTGTCAAGCGTGCCTACATATATGTATAGTTACTTAATGGAAATACACTGGCCTCTTAACATTGCCTTTCGGGGGTATTGATGTTCTATCTTTGCATCTTTTAGGTGTGTTAGGTGGGTAATAAACCTTTTTTTCCCTAAAATCACTACAATGTAGAGGGGAAGATTGTACTTCTCTTTTAATGATTCGTTTTCACTGAATGTAGATGTTGCCTTTGGTTTTATGGTGTCAGTCACGTGTGGAGGGAACCGCTACTGTAGCTTTATTTTATTTTTTTTTTTTACAACTTTGTTTTCTTTCTAGCCTTGTCGTTCTTCTTCTTCTTGAAGACGTCACGCGGCGTGGTCGAATGTTCTAAATTCCAATATTTATTAAGTGGTGACCTTTAATATTCTGTTCTTGCACATGCTCATGTTCTGCAGAAACTCGTCATGAATGTTAATAATGCCAAAGCCATTAAGATTATTCTAGATTTTATCAGAAGTAATGCAATACCCTGTCCATCGGGATGTTTTGTAGGTGTGCGCAATCAGTGTCAAACATCAGAAATGTCAACTTTCACGAGTCCCACAAGCTCTCATGTTGAAACTGAACTGGAAAAGACTAACCAAAATAAAGCTGAGACTCTAAACTTGTGCTGTTTTTATTCTATGCATCTTCTGATATACTGTTTTTTTGTTTACTTTTATAGCTTGACATTTCACTTTCTCTTTACGAAACATAACCATAAACAAATGAGCGGCTCTTGTCGAGGCAAGCGTTATTATTAGCTTATAATTAGAGTTAAGGGTTTAAACTAACACTCAAAACACCTTAGTAATTGCATAGTATCATGCTAAAATACCTAATTAAACTGACAAACTAGCATTAAGGGGGGAGTTTTGCACATAAATCATTAAAAATCTTTTTAAAAACAGTACATGTTCTTTTACACACTTTTACTCTGTTTAATCAACACTTTCTAGTTAATTAAATATTCTACATGTACCATTCATGTTACCATGATATCAACAATTAATTAAATATTCTACATCTAAAAGTTTATGGTCAGAAAGACTATTTATTTATTTATTTTACTTTTAATCAACAAGAATGGCAACGATAAATGGATCAAAATTGGAAAAATGTATCGAAATCTAACGAAATATTATCTGTTCTTGTGAAATGCTGTTCTTTTGAACTTTCTGTTCATCAAAGATTCCTGAAAAATGTATCACAGTTACCACAAATATATTAAGTATATTGTATATTAAGTATACTGATAATAAGAAATGTTTCCTGAGCACCAAATCAGCATATTACAATGATTTCTGACTGATCAAATTCAGTTTTGCCATCACAGGAGTAAATTGCATTTTAAAATATACTTTTTTAAATAAACAAATAAATAACACTTCATTTGTCAGATAAATGCAGCCTTGGTGAGCATAGCACACTTGTTTCTATACATACATACATATACGCACACATACATATAGGCTACATATAATTCACAGGATGTACAATAAATAAACACGTTCCACCTTATTTTTCAAACGCGGACGTAAACCGCGTAAAAAAATTCCCGCGGAATTGGACTTCTTCAACTCTACCTTTAACTGTTGCCGCGGGATGTTTTTCATGTCAGCAGGTTGAAGCGACCTCAATAAGGTAATATTTAGCTTCTGGAATGCTAATTTTACCAGAGGAATCCTACCAAAAACGCATATTTTACCCCTGGAACGCGATTTTTCCCGAGAGACCGCCCTCGAAACGCGACTGGGGTACATTTGGGCTAGTTTTTAGAAGCAATTGGGTGGGTTTTGTTGTGAAGACCTGGCAACCCTGGTAAAGCCGTTTTCTGTGGATCTGCGAGGCTTCCGGTTCATTAGCCGCTGTGAAATAGCGAGAAGAATAAACGGTAAAACGTTAACTACAAACCACTGTGTTCATAATTAAGATAATATTTTAAAATAATATGTTAACACACACCAGTTTTCAATGTCAAGCAGCAAAACGAGTTGTTCAGCTAAAATTTGCCGGAAGCGGATGAGACCGGAAGCCTCGCACGTAAAATTTACAAATGGCCGCGCCGGCGACTGCTAATAAGGAGGATATTGTTCATTTGGAAATGCTTACAATGTGTAAGAAAAACGACTTTCTGTATTAAGATGTGCACTGGAGGATTGTAAGTCTATTTATCCACGCTGTGGATAAACATTTTAATCACGATATGTATTTGGCAGACACCCCAGCTGATGACATTAAAAGTTGAAGTGCAGACAGAAAAGAGCAAAAGAGAGAATCCAAATGAGACTGAAGACAGCTCTCGTCGGGCCCCTGCTGGGAAGAAATACTGAACAGACTCCTGGTGAGATATTCTCAAACTTATCTGAATTTTAGGTATTGGAGCACCTAAGAATTAGAAAGCGATTCCACCTGCTCTGTCATCATATCGCTGGCTGATCTTTGATGGTGATTAACTAATGTGGGCCTTGATAAATTAAAAATGTGCTTTTGCACCCAAGAGGATCTGTGTGTGGGAAGCAGAGCCACCTGATCTCCTCAGACGTGTGATGTCAACATGAGTCTCACAGTAAGTAAAAATGCTTCAGAATATGATGTGTTTTTGTGTTAAGGAAAAAATAGAATAAGAATGGCAATTAAACAGCTTTTAAGTGATGCAAAGTGCTTTTCATGAATTAAATGCCCTTTTGAGGACCACACAGCAATCATTACCACAAAAATATGCCACAGCTGATTCACATTCATAATTGAATCACTTAGTTGAGTGGCAATCCAGCATGCCAGAAATAATGCTGCAATCATGAATTTTGCATTAAAACCTTTTCTAAAAGCATTGTGTTGACAAAGAAAATATGTACAGTAAGATGTCAAAATAATGCATACATAATATTTGCTAAATGAGACAGCCAAATAAGACAGCAGTCTACTTGAGATAACTCATAGATTTTCTCTTTGTTCTTTGTGAACTGTGTGTCCTGATTTTAGATGGATCATCACTGCTGAGAAAATAACAGTGTTGCATTTCCTCCCATTGTATACTATGTACCTGACCTTGGATTTTAGAGGCAAAAAAAGCTTTTTGCATCCTTCTATAGCGTCAGTACTGGTACTTTACTCTACAAAGAGAGTAACAAACACTTGGTCAGTGACCTGGATGTGCGGCCATACTGGTGATACTTGGATGTAAGCAACAGCATGGATTGCACATTTAATATCCTACTGAATATGTTGTTCTGCTAATAATGCTGTCTAAACTGTGGACAAAACATATAAAGAAGGACTTAATAAGCAGGAAAGGGTGCAATAGTTTGACACACTAAAGTTAATAGGTGGTAAAGATACGTACGAGCAGTATTAATTAAGATACTGACCTAATATTTCACCTACCTGATGGGAAATAAGAACAAACAAGAATGTTGTCAAGATTCTTGCCCTGGAAATTCTAGTTCAGTTTGGCCAACCACAAATACCTTTTGTTCCTCAGACAGTTTTTGCACTCTTTTCCTTGATTCGTTCTAACAATTGGTAGTCCATAGTACTTCAAATGTTTTTCCCGGTCCGACCGATTAGTACAGCCCAAAATATGACAATAAATTACCTTTTTTAGCAGCAAAAACCAGCAAAATATGCGAGTTTTGTTCTGTTCAGTGCCATTGTTTATGTTCAGTTCTGCCAATATGGTCGACTGACGATGCGTTGTGAAAACACTCTATAGAGTATACTTTGGTGTCCCATCGTTTTAAAGCGTTAGAGTTGATCAAATAAAAGCCCTTTTTTTAATACCAGTAAATTGTTGTAAAATTACCAGAACGACAGTAAATACAAAAATGTGTTGTTCACACAGGCAATGACGTTTTTCTTTTTACCGGTAAAACACCATTCACCCATCACTTTCAAAATACCGTGATAATTCTGTAATAACATTAAACGGAAATGACCAGCTGCACCTCTCTGTGTTGTGTTTGTAAACATAGAGGGGTGAAATTGGTCAGTGTTTTTGTTGATGTTTTCAGTTTTTGTGTTAGATGTTTACATTCATGCTGCTGCTTTTGGCCCAGAGACATCATTTTAGATGACTCCAAACTGAACAACGCAGTGCAGTGTAAATGTATAATCTGTGTCAGAATGTAATGGTTGGCCCAGAGTAGATGTGGTACGTCAGTGCATTATGAACTTTATGTGCTAATACTGGTATTCTCGTTCTGTGTTCTCACAGAGCACATTACTGGTAATTTACTGGTGATGTTACAACCTCTTACCGATAAATTGCCAGGACATATTTACCAGTATTTTTTGAAAAGGTCCCGTTCACACATGATCTGTTAACGGTACTTTACCGGTAATTTACTAGTAAAGACTGTATGTGTGAAAGGGGCTTTTGACTACAAACTAATATTTGGTCCCAAATATACAGCGGCATGCAAAAGCTTGGGAACCGCTTGCAGAATCTGTGAAAATGTGAATAATTTTAACACTGAAAACTTTTTGAATTGGATTGTCAGGGTAAATTGTACTTAATTTGTCTTCCGGGAAACATGCAAGTATCTTCTGTTGCTTCCGTAGGGCAGTACCAAATGAAAGAAAAAAAAGATATTTCAATAAAATAAGGAAAATTTAGACATCTTCATTCTTTTCAAAAGTTTTCACCCACCTGTTCTTAATGGATTGTGTTTTCTTCTGGAGCATCAGTGAATGTTTGAACCTTTTTTTACTAGTTGTGTTTGAGTCCCTCAATTGTCCTCAGTGTGAAAAAATGCATCTCAAAATCATACAGTCACTGCTGGAAAGGGATCAAATATGCAAAAGATACTGGAAGAATCTGCCGGACCTGGAGGATTTTTCTGAAAAAAAGTGCTCAGTTTGACTGTTCAGAACAAACAAGGGACTGAAAACATGAAAACACAAAAAAAACTGTCGTAGACCATCAAGGTAACCACACCCAGTATTAAGAATCAAGGGTTCCCAAACTTTTGAAGGTGGTTATTTAAATAATTTCAGCAATTTTTTGTCTTATGTAAAATATCTTACTCAGGACAATACTACATAAAAAATAACATGCATTTTGTATGATCTCTTTTATTTTGTTAAGATTATTCAGTTTTCACAGATTATGCAAGGGGTTCCCGAATATTTGCATGCCACTGAAGTTTGAATTGAAACTCTTTTATATTTTTCTTTTTCTTTCTTTCTTTCTTTCTTTCTTTATGTCTTTCTTTCTTTATTTCTTTAAATAAATTTAATTTAATAAATTATTATTTTCGTAGATTTGTTACTTTGTTTATTTTTAAAATAATGTAAACACAAAATTGCAAACTGCAATTAAATTTTTCATTTAATTTAGTTTGAAATTGGCAATCCTTTCACTGATTAATTAAAAAATATCAAAATATAATCAGAGAAAGTGGTGTTTCCATATTTTTGGGAAGCAGATCTGCATTACCACAATTTAGAGAAACATCTCTGGTGGGAGAGATGCAATTGTTGATTTATGATGACTGTTATAAGGCTGAATAAGCACCAGGTGCACCTCTTTACTGTTATTTTTTTGCACACTTCTTCAGCCTTTGCAATAATAATACACAGACACACACACCAGCTATTAATTCTAAAGTATTTAGATGCTATGCATTTCTTATTTCTTATTTATTTATTGATAATTGGATGCCAACTAATAAATCAAATATTTGTTTGATTCAGTTTCAGACCTGTTTGTGGAAGGGATGTTCTAACATATAGCAACAAACCGTGTGTTTGTGGAGAAGGACTCTCCACCCTCTGTCTGCTCAAATCTAACCATCATCTCAATGACTGGTATATCTGATTGAAATGACCCCCTCCATACACTCAATTACCCTTCTCCTCCCCTCCCTTTCGTATTTATTTTTTTAAATGTATATAGTTAATTGACTATTTGTATGAGGTCAAGATACCACAAGGTTAAAAACAGTCAGGAATAAGTTTACTTGAATTTATAAATACTAAAAAGGTAGATCATTTAATAATGGATAACACCTACACAAATAATATGGTCCAATATGGTTGCATTCATATCCATTCTACATGCATTTAATTCCTTGCACAAATAATTAACAGAATATAATTCTAAACCAAAAGTTTACCCATTAACAAGCCTTTTGATGCATGAAAAATCTGAGCGCAGGTAGCAAAATTGCATGTCTTTCACATGCTTTTCGAAGGATCATGTGCTTTGAAATCACAGGAATAAATTACATTTTAAATTATATTAAAATAGAAAACAGTTGTTTTAAATAGTAAAAATATTTCACATGGTGCACCATGCCAGATAAAGGTTTTTAAATCACATAGTGACTAAAAGAAGCTTTTTACTTATACAAAGTCATTCTTTTATTATTAACCCATTTTATATGCATCATGTGCTTGCACAGTGCATGAAATTGGTTTGTTATTCAGAGGGAACATTGTGCAGTAGAGGGCTGAACAGTCATGATCACATTACAGAAACATAAGATCATTATCTTCCTGGTTATAAACCATTCCAATTGATTTGAAGATTAATGCAATAAAATTCCGTGCTGAAAGAAGCATTTTGGGATTTGCTTTTCTCTAAAGTCAACATGGGTGAAGTGATACTCTCATTGTACTCACACCACTATTGTTGCATTAAGTCAATTAGATTATCCAGATATCATCAGTTCTTAGAGCATAACGACAATGAATAAACAGACAACGGAGTGGTCATATTGAATCTTTCCGTAGGTGGAATATGATATTAAGCTTGAGTAAGCAGTAATGTTCATTTCCTGTGTGTGTGCGGATGGTTCTGCGGCGGTGGGGGAGAACAGACTCAGCAAACAGTGCTACAAATACTTGCAGCACTGAAAAAAAGAATAAACGTAAATCCTTCTGTATCTTATTCTTCTGCTTTGATAAGGATGTTTTTTTATCTTTTGATCTGGTGCATTCCCCCTGGCAAATAAATCAATAGCACTTATGATTGACCCTGATCTTTAACAGCCCAATAAAATGAGCCTGGGCGGTGTGTTGTCCCCTCTCACGTGTGTCAGCGCTGAACAAGAGCATTAATAGAATATGAAATATAGGCAGTTGTATAAAGCATGCTGAGCATGCACCTGTGCTATTTATAAAACCTTGTCTTTTCTGGGAAGGTCTAGTGCTTACATCATGAATATAATCCATCTTGAATTACAACTTAACTGGAAGTGTTACCTTCAAACGCCCTCTAGTTCCTCCACGCTCAGACATGCTCTTATGTTGCCTGCCTTTTGTCCCTTTTTACATACACATAAACACACACACACACACACACACACACACACACCCCCACACAAACAAACAAATGTACTTTGCTATCTAAATATGGGCATTCATTAGAGTATTGTTTTATATATAGCTAACTGGATAAAATTTTTAGAACACACACACTTGCACATATGGACACATATATACACATATATGAATATGGAGCTCATATGTGACCCTGCACCACAAAACCAGTCATAAGTAGTATATTTGTAGCAATAATACATTGTATGGGTCAAAATTATAGATTTTTCTTTTATGCCAAAAATCATTAGGATATTAAGTAAAGATCATGTTCCATGAAGATATTTTGTAAATTTCCTACTGTAAATATATTAAAACTTAATTTTCAGTTAGTAATATGCATTGCTAAGAACTTCATTTGGACAACTTTAAAGGCGATTTTCTCAATATTTAGATTTTTTTTGAACCCTCAGATTCCAGATTTTCCAATAGTTGTCTCTCTGCCAAATATTGTCATATCCTAACGAACTATACATCAATGAAATGCTTTAATTTATTTAGCTTTCATGATGTATAAATCCAGGGTCACATATTTTAGGAGGAAATCAGTGAGTATAGCAGAATACTTACATAATAGGCATATAAATATTAGTTGTCACCCTGCATCTCATTATATTAATTCATTATGTTATAAATAAAATATATCAAATAAATTAATTATAAATAAATTACAAATTTTACATTTTATATTATTTTTATATGATTTGGATCTAAGTGAGGATGTCCTTGAATGACCCCAATGGGTGTTCACTTCTATCCCCAAATTAAAGATAAATACACACGTTTATAATCTAAATGAAGACATATCACAGACTTTTATTGTTTTAGACTAAAACATTCCCATATCTACACAAATCTACACACACTGCTTAACATAATAAGAATTGCAGTCTACAAATAGGTTGCTCAGTTGTTCAGTTATTAACTTTTATTTATGTTCTGTTTGTTTACTTAAATAAACATGAACTGTTTTCCCTTTCTACATAATATGATTGAAGTCACACCCATTGTAAAGGCACACATGAGTGGTGTGACATCATCTTCACAGCTCCCCTCCCCCGTCTTGTGCTGTAACCCAGTCAGCGGGGATTTTGATGACATTTGTTGTAAAGCTAAACATATGCTGATCGTGGCAGAACTTTATCAGTAGTGACTGAACCTCAGTCTGGAACTGAAAAAGGAACAATCTGTGCCATTCTAAAGCTGTACTTTCCCCTAACTTGCAACCTGCCCGGGCCAAAGGTTTGATGAAGCATGAAAGTTTTAATCTTATAGACAGACATAAACACACAACTGCAAATGCCACGCTCTGCCTTTTCTACCTTGTTAGTTAAAGGGAAAAGAACCACTACCTTATAACGCACTTAAAAAAAATCAAACTCTCATTGGGGTAGTACCCTTTCAAAAGGTAAATATGTACACTTTGGGTACTAATATGTATTTTTAAAGTATATTTACCTTTAAGGTACTAATACGTACCATTTAGAGGTACTTTTGAGTTTTTATACTATACAAGTGCCAGCTTTGCCATCTTTTTCTTTTCTTTTTTTTTGTTTTTTCTTTTTTGTTTGTTTATTGAACTTTTAGACAAAATATAAAAATGCACATCAGGCTTTTGTGTCTCATAAAGTATCATATAGTGAGAATATAAAAACACGTAGTACTTACATAAAATACATGCAAATATCACTCTATATCTAATATCTCTAATATCTCTAATATCTATGTGCTAGTAAAATATATGTTTACAGTAGATGTTTGTTCATTTATTGTGGGGGCAAAGCATATAATGCAACAATGATTAGATGTACAATAAACACTTCTCAAAAGTTATCACTTATCATATTTAATATAACTTTTAGCATAAGGAAAAGATGTATTAAAATGTGCTTTAGTCCAGTAAGTGTCCATTTTGTAATATTATTGTACAGTACATGCCTTCTGGCATTTGATTAGTAATTGATACTTTTTAGCAAATAGTATTTTGATTAACTATTTTCCTCTTTATAGAGAATTTAATTTAGTTTGCATCACTGAAACATTATTAGTAGTAGCAGTAATACACTACCAGTCAAAAGTTATTAAACAGTGAGATTTCTTTTTTTCTTCTGCTCACCAAGCATTTATTTGATCCAAAATGCAGCAAAAGCAGAAATATTGTGATATATTTTTACTATTTAAAATAACTGCTTTCTATTTGAATATATTTAAAATTGTAATCTATTCGTGTGATCAAAGCAAAATTTTCAGCATCATGATCCTTCAAAAATCATTCTAATATTTTGATTTGCTGTTTAAGAAACATTTATTATTATTATTATTATTATTATTATCAATATTTAAAACAGTTAAGTACATTTTTTCAGGTTTCCTTGATGAATAGAAAGATCTGCATTTATCTGAAATAAAAAGCTTTTGTAACATTATACCCTATACCATTCAAAAGCTGAGTTTTTTTTTTTTAATAATTTTTTTTGAGCAGCAAATCAGAATATCAGAATGATTTCTGAAGGATTATGTGACTGGAGTAATGACGCTAAAAATTCAGCTTTGAAATAACAGGAAAAAATTACATTTACAAACAGTTATTTTAAATAGTAAAAATATTTCAAAATGTTACAGTTTTGCTGTACTTAGGGTCAAATAAATGCAGGCTTGGTGAGCAGAAGAGACTTCTTTAAAATAATGAAAAATCTTACTGTTAAAAAACATTTGACTGGTAGTGTACCTAGATCACTAACACATTATAAAAATCACATTAAATGTATTAAATATGATATATCAGGCTTTTAAGGAGTGTTTATTTGCACATCTCTAAATTATCATTTATTGCACTGCATTATGTTTTTCTCCCCACATTAAAGCTTTGATCACAGACTGTATATACAGTGGGTATGGAAAGTATTCAGACCCCCTTAAATTTTTCACTCTTTGTTATATTGCAGCCATTTGCTAAAATCATTTAAGTTCATTTTTTTTTTCCTCATTAATGTACACACAGCACCCCATACTGACAGAAAAACACAGAATTGTTGACATTTTTGCAGATTTATTAAAAAAGAAAAACTGAAATATCACATGGTCCTAAGTATTCAGACCCTTTGCTGTGACACTCATATATTTAACTCAGGTGCTGTCCATTTCTTCTGATCATCCTTGAGATGGTTCTACACCTTCATTTGAGTCCAGCTGTGTTTGATTATACTGATTGGACTTGATTAGGAAAGCCACACACCTGTCTATATAAGACCTTACAGCTCACAGTGCATGTCAGAGCAAATGAGAATCATGAGGTCAAAGGAACTGCCTGAAGAGCTCAGAGACAGAATTGTGGCAAGGCACAGATCTGGCCAAGGTTACAAAAAAATTTCTGCTGCACTTAAGGTTCCTAAGAGCACAGTGGCCTCAATAATCCTTAAATGGAGCCTTGGTGAGAGAGGTAAAGAAGAACCCAAAGATCACTGTGGCTGAGCTCCAGAGATGCAGTCGGGAGATGGGAGAAAGTTGTAGAAAGTCAACCATCACTGCAGCCCTCCACCAGTCGGGGCTTTATGGCAGAGTGGCCCGACGGAAGCCTCTCCTCAGTGACGGAAGCCTCTCCTCAATGAAACACCTGAAGGACTCCAAGATGGTGAGAAATAAGATTCTCTGGTCTGATGAGACCAAGATAGAACTTTTTGGCCTTAATTCTAAGCGGTATGTGTGGAGAAAACCAGGCACTGCTCATCACCTGTCCAATACAGTCCCAACAGTGAAGCATGGTGGTGGCAGCATCATGCTGTGGGGGTGTTTTTCAGCTGCAGGGACAGGACGACTGGTTGCAATCGAGGGAAAGATGAATGCGGCCAAGTACAGGGATATCCTGGACGAAAACCTTCTCCAGAGTGCTCAGGACCTCAGATTGGGCCAAAGGTTTACCTTCCAACAAGACAATGACCCTAAGCACACAGCTAAAATAACGAAGGAGTGGCGTCACAACAACTCCGTGACTGTTCTTGAATGGCCCAGCCAGAGCCCTGACTTAAACCCAATTGAGCTTCTCTGGAGAGACCTAAAAATGGCTGTCCACCAACGTTTACCATCCAACCTGACAGAACTGGAGAGGATCTGCAAGGAGGAATGGCAGAGGATCCCCAAATCCAGGTGTGAAAAACTTGTTGCATCAGGTCCAGGTGTGAAAAGACTCATGGCTGTATTAGATCAAAAGGGTGCTTCTACTAAATACTGAGCAAAGGGTCTGAATACTTAGAACCATGTGATATTTCAGTTTTTCTTTTTTAATAAATCTGCAAAAATGTCAACAATTCTGTGTTTTTCTGTCAATGTGGGGTGCTGTGTGTACATTAATGAGGAAAAAAAAAATGAACTTAAATGATTTTAGCAAATGGCTGCAATATAACAAAGAGTGAAAAAATTTAAGGGGGTCTAAATACTTTCTGTACCCACTGTATATCAATCACACAACCAAGAATGCTGTTATTCCTAAATTTCTACATTTTAGGCACTATTACTGACTTATTTTTTCTAGATTTTTGAGGAGGCGCTGTCTGCATTACCTCTTTAGAGAAAACCACTGGCAGACAAAATTGAAAAAGCATGCATACATCATCATGGGAGCATGACTCATCTCTTCCAGTGCACTGAAGGCAGGAATAATATATTCACACATGCCATGCATCCTGATTTTAGTCTTCATCGCATGCAAGCACCCAGAGCACAGTGTAGCACTACAGGCTAGGTCATTTGCATGGATTCATTCTAAAGAGTGGACATATGGCCCAGGTTTGGAGCCCTAAAATGAGACAGTTTGCTCTCTCTCTGCTTCACTGGTTCAATAACACCGTGCTGCAAAGTCAGAGCAATGTCAGAGGAACCCTAAAATAGCTGTTCTGGTCGTGCGAGCAGCGTCATACAGACATTAAGGCTGTTTATTAATAACAACAACAGCAGCACGCTCAGGCAAATGACAAATGTCAATACGCCATGGCATTCACATTAGCATGACGGAGACCAGCGCTGCTCATTTACTCAGAGACTGTGATGCTGCACAGGCGAGTTCATGACATGTGTTTGTAATGAGATGTCGTGATGGGACAGAGGAGACAACAGCAGGGTCTTTTCTCCTCCATGTGGTCCGGAAGTGAACTGAGGAATTATAGACAGATGTGTGAACAGTTCCCATGTGAGACGGATGAGAAGTCTTCATTTATTTTTAGGCAGCGCTGAGCAATGTTTTACATCTCCTGAGTAAGACTTTGCTTTACATTACAAATGGTAATTAAGAGTCAGTATGTATTTCAAAAACGTCATTAATTTGTGGATGTAAGCATGACAAAGAAACAAATGGGATTTAAAATTAGGACTGCAAAAAGTGGATCGTGACTTAGAAATTGCAGCTGCTCATGCAAGACGATACTTAACAATAGTCGACCAGCAGGGGGCCTCCACGCTGTATTTGTGTTTGTGCAGTGAAAATCTTTTCATTTAGACTAGAAAATAAACAGAAAGCTTTAGGATTTTATTTTGGATGATCTTTTGTTTTGCACTCGTGGAGTTCATGTCAGCTTGAGTACATGATGTCCTATATAGTGTATATGTATGTACATATGCTATATATACACACACACTATGGTTAAAAAGCTTGGGGTCAGTGAGATTTTTTTTAAATACTGAAATATTCAGGAAGGACGCATTAAAATAGGACAGTAGAGACAGTTATAATGTTACACAATTTTTATTTCAATTTAATGCAGTCTCATAAATCTTATAAATTCATCAAAAAATACTTTAAAATATATCAGGGCTTTGACACAAATAGTGTCAATAGCAGCACACATGTTTTTATCATTGAAAATAATAACAAATGAGCACCAAATCAGCATATTAGACTGATTTCTGAAAAATCATGTGACAATGAAAACTGGAGTAACTGATGCTGACCACAAACTTTTGAAGAGTAGTATTTGTCATGTGATATATCTTTAATTAAAAAATACAGACTTCAACCCAAGGCTATTATTATCGAAAAGTAAAACTTTTGTTACTTTAAACTAAAAAGTAATTTAAATTAAATAATAAAATATATATAACAAAATGATTTTATTTCAGCTAGTTGCCAAGGCAATTTTTCTTATGTTCATTTATTTTAAATAATAAAATTACTTTATTTCAGCTAGCTGTCAAGGCAGTATTTCTCACTTGATAAACTAAAATAACTAATTAAAATGAAAATGAATAAAAACTGACCAAAATTATAAACGCAACACTTTTGTTTTTGCCCGCATTTTTCATGAGCTGAACTCAAAGATCTAAGACTTTTTCTATGTACACAAAAGGCCTATTTCTCTCAAATATTGTTCACAAATCTGTCTAAATCTGTGTTAGTGAGCACTTCTCCTTTGCCGAGATAATCCATCCACCTCACAGGTGTGGCATATCAAGATGCTGATTAGACAGCATGATTATTGCACAGGTGTGCCTTAGGCTGGCCACAATAAAAGGCCACTCTAAAATGTGCAGTTTTATCACACAGCACAATGCCACAGATGTTTTGAGGGAGCGTGCAGTGCAGGCATGCTGACTGCAGGAATGTCCACCAGAGCTGTTGCCTGTGAATTGAATGTTCATTTCTCTACCATAAGCCGTCTCCAAATTTCAGAGAATTCAGCAGTACATCCAACTGGCCTCACAAAGCATTTGGTTATGCAATGGATTGTCTCGGCAAGGGAGAAGTGCTCACTAACACAGATTTAGACAGATTTGTGAACAATATTTGAGAGAAATAGGCCTTTGGTGTACATAGAAAAAGTCTTAGGTCTTTGAGTTCAGCTCATGAAAAATGGGGGCAAAAACAAAAGTGTTGCGTTTATAATTTTGGTCAGTGTATATAGACACATTATGAATAAAAATAACAAAAACACATTGTTAAACATTGTTAACACTTAATGTAATTAAATAACTAAAATGAAAATAAAAAATAGACTTTTTACACATTACTTTCCATTGATGTGTGGTTTGTTAGGATAGGACAATGCCGAGATGCAACTATTTGATCCGTCTAAAATCTGGAATATGAGGGTGCAAAAAAAATCAAAATATTGAGAAAATCGTTCTTAGCAAAGTTCTTAGCAATGCATGTTACTAATGAAAAATTAGGTTTTGAAATATTTATGGTAAAAAATTATCTTGTGGAACATGATCTTTACTTAATATCCTAATAATTTTTGGCATAAAAAAAAATCTATATGCTTGACCCATACAACGTTTTGTTGGCTATTGCTACATATACCCATACTACATATGACTAGTTTTGTGGGTCACATATATTTTTATACCCAGTTAGATGTATTATAAATTTTAATAACAATAAATTCTTTTTACAGTTATTATTTCTAGTTTTTGGGAGGCATTCAGTAATTATAAAGGAGTGAACTCACGTAAGGAGTCAGGGGACTTAAACAATTAAAACCACACAGCGGTACAGCAATTAGATAAGCACTATTAACAACACCTGTAAACAAGAACCATCTCTGGAGATATATGATGTAAGCATGCTCAATAGCTTTGCTTTATAGCAGCCATTAGAAAACCAAGAATCTTAACTGGACTTATCACTTAGCAAACAAGATCTTAGCACAATATCGTTCTAATATACAGTATACAGGACGTGTAAATAAATGGAATTTATATTGATTTATTTTTTTCTCATCTGTCGTTTTTATGAGGACACTTGCTAAAGTCTTACACACCTGGAGTTTTTTCTCTTTTTTTTTCATATGGGCAGATTTAATTATAATTATAGTGGATGTCAAAGCACAGAAAAAAAAAATCTTATTTCCATTACAACTAACATAATTTATTGTACTACAGTGACAGTAATATGAACTAGACTGATTAGCTGAACAAGATATTTGGGATGGAATATACCTGAAACATCAAAGTGTTGTTTTGAACATCATTATAAGCTAATTATTTAAAAATGAAACAAAACAAAAAAGGAGTATATAGAATGTCAATCAACATGTAACTGAAATAAGAAAAATGTCTCTATAATTGTACAAATGTTGGACTAGTTCTCTTCTCATATTGGATTCTCCAATGGAATTGCTTCATTATCATTTCAGAGTGATTAGAGACTGGAGTTTGCTCTGCCGCACTTGTTTGAAGTCTGACATCAAAAGATTAAACATAATCTCATTGATGATGGTTTATCCTCCCTCAAAGACAGCTGCGCTGTCTGAGAATGACTGTCTGTAATCAGCAGCAGAAATCACACTGCAGGTCACAACAACTGAGACATTTTCACTAATGAGTAAAGATCTGAAATAATAGTAATCACAACCTTCAACAAGACAGATATAAGAGATTTACTTTCAGAGGCAGCTACATCTGAAACAAGCGATTGTAGATCAGTTCAGTTTTGATGGGACAGTTCTAAGTTGAGTAATAATAAGCATCACAAAATTCCATATAAAATTAAAATTAGATTTAAGTTTGCATATGTTAAATAAATTAATAGCTTTAAGAAACAAACTGATAACCGTAGTGCTGACTTAGTGTTTATTGTTTTTATAGACCTGCCCTAATTTTCACCATAAGATGATTTGATATTTGTTTTCACAGTAATATAATGAACAGTTTATCATAGAGAAACACCTTTGTTCTTCTTCTATAATACATTTACTGACTTTGTTGAAAAAGATGCTAATAGCGATAGATAGATTTTCTGTTGCACCTGACAGATTCTTAAGACTCGGTCCAAGAAATCGCATTAGTGGGTAAACCCAGATTACGACTTCTGTTCAACAGGCTTCCTAAACCCAACAGATTCAGAGGATTGGTCAGGACTTGATCTTTCCGTGGTAAAGCAGTAGTATGCGACTTGTGCATGGTTTCCCAGAGAAATGCTTACAGGTTTATTGCACAAGCCATTAAGACTCAATTTGAGGCTGTGGGGCAGTATAGAAAGCGTTAACAAAGGTGGCAAATGATTATAAACTGTACTGGTAGTAATATTAGTTGCCATAATATGATGATAACAAATAACAGTATATTAAATGCACAAACAAAAAAATTCATTTGTTAACTTAAACCATAATTTAAACATGAAAACCTTGCTACAACTTCTATGAGAAAGCCAGCCATCCATCCATTTTCATGGGCCGCTGACCCTACAGCACCAAGTCAATTAACTGAAGCTGAGTTAGCATAATAAGCTCTACTCAAACTATTTAACACATGCAACTAACTGGTTTACGTTTCCAGGACCCACGACAGATTAGTTAAGACAAGCATGTATCATAGTATTAAGACCAACTGTAATGATAACAATAAAAATAAAGTTTTAAAAATTATTCTAAATGTAAAAGAATACCACACCACAACTATAATGTTAATGGCAAAGACAAATGAGATAGTTGAAATCACTTTCAGAGCGACTTTTTCCCGCTAATGAACGATAAAAAACATCGAGAGCCAATCAGAATCCATCCTGGTTTAACGGGCCTGAACATTTAAAGCGACAGATAGTATAATAAACAACGTCATCCTTCTTGGTGTGAACGGTACACTTAAATAAATTAAGTACTGAAACAATTTAAATACATTCACCTTATTCTTCAGCGCGGAAGTAAGCCTATGGATGAGACTTCCGGTTTATTAGCCGTTATTGGAAAATAACCAGAAGCATAACAACGTGCAGTAAAAGGTAAAAATGTTTGTACTACAAACCAGTGTGTTCATAATTAAGATAATACATTAAAATAATAGACACACACATTTGCAACGTAAAGTAGAAAAATTAGCTGTACAAATGTGTGTTGCAAATGTGTGTCTATTATTTTATTATCAACTACCCTAAAAATAGCTGGATGCGGATGAGTCCAGAAGCCAGACCTATAAATTTTACAAATGGCAAAAATAAGGTGGACACACATACAAATTTAGGAATTATTACTTATTATTTATTTATATTGATGGTGGTATGAATAGCTGTATAACCTGAACTCATAAGCTAATAAATCTAGGCTTAAGTAATGGCTTCATTATAGAAGTCAGAGTAATCATAATCATCTAGCAAAAAAAGATTCCTTTTAAACAAATCCTAATTGATCCAAATGAGATTTTTCTTCTTTTCTTCTTTCTTCTTTTTCTTTGGGACAGTGTCCAAAAAAACAAATGTAAAACTTTTAGAAGTTCCCAACAGGACTATTATGATTAGCAATAGGATGAACTACCAGGTAGACAATCAGAAAGATTTTAAGAAAAACTTAAATCGTAATTTAAAACTAACATTACCATTATTCCAAAACAGTATGATTCTGATAAAAAATAATGTAATGTCCAATATGACTCTTGGAATCGAAGTTTATTCATCTGACTCAGATGGGATTCTATTTTCATCCCATTATAATCATAGAATCACAGAATTTTATTTAGGCTATTTATTTATTTTACTATGTACAAGCCAATGTTGTAAGACTGAAGTGTACTGGACTCTAAAGTCTTTTAAATTTAGCATACTCTCGGTGACAGAGTGTAATTGTTGGACGGGTGGGGTGTGGGGAGGAGTGGTTGGATGCTCTCTGCTAACGCAGCCAAACACTGTCACCTTTCTTGGCAGGGAAAGAGACGTGCCATCAGCTACTCAACTAACACTTCGCGGGACAGTTTTTCATAGCGATTTCTTTTTGCAACAAAGTTCAAATCATATGAATACTTCTGAACCTTATGATTTTTTTTGTGGAATATCATTTCGCTGATGTAAAGAACAAAATCCTGTGGAATAATTTGCCTCCGGAGTTCATGCAGATCCTCACTAAACGCTACAGGTAAATCAGCTCAGGCGAAGTGATGCGTGAAGTGTGTCTCTGTCCATAGTATTTTCTCATTTCTGTATATGGCAGTTATTTAAATGCTAGTAGAATTCCCAAACATATTGTTTTAACACTTTATTGTTTGCTTGTCTGTTGTAATAATTTCGGTCCTCAGATTTAATTGGTCAAGCGGAGCTCCACGCCCTGATATGATATAATAGGAGTCTATAACAATAGGACGGTTTACTTTTTGTCTCACTCCACTTGTCCGTTTTCACAGTAAAGTTTAGATGGCCAGTAGAGTTTGTCGGGACTCAGGAGTTTCTCTCGCGGAGGTGCCTGGTTTTGCATGCAGCTCGGTATGTCTTTTTTTTAAAAATCAGAGCGTCGACGTTTTTTCAGATATTAAGCGGTACCAGTATTGCTCTGGGTTTCTCAGCCAGTGCAGGGAAGGAAAATTTATGTCCTTGTTATCCTTGACAGGCCTTTATCTCTCAGTTGCGTAGCGACAAAGATTTCGGCTTTAACTTCTTTTGGAACTATTTTCGTTGACAGAGGAAAAATTTGAAATGACAAATTACACAAATTTGGTCTAAAATGTAAGTTAATTTCTTAAATAGATAACAAAGTTCACCCAAAAATGAAAATACTGTTATTACTTACTCTCATGTCCTTCCAAAACCATAAGACCTTCATACATCTTCAGAACACAAATTAAGGTATTTTTGATGAAATCCAAGATTTCTTTGATCCTGCGTAGACAGCAATATAACTGACCCGTTCAAAGCCCAGAAAGGCAGTAAGGACATCATTAAAATAGTCCAAGGGACATCTGTGGTTCAACCCTAATTTTATGAAGCTACGAGAATACTTTTTGTTAGTAAAGAAAAATAATGACTTTATTCAGCAGTTTCTTATTTTCCGTGTTGGCCTTTGAGGCACGCATGCGCGTGGTTCTGTTGATGCAGGAGACACCGGTCTGATCCAGAACCCAGATGCACTGCGCCTTGTTTGCAAGCAGAGGAATGCACACGTATATGTCCTGGCACTGTCGTGATCGTGCATTCAAGACTGACACGGTAGAGAAGAAATTGTTGAATGAATGAATGAATTGTTTTTTTGTGACAGTGTCCAAAAGTAACAGTGTTTTATTGATGTCCTTACTACCTTTCTGAGCCTTGAACGTGGTAGTTGCGTTGCTGTTTATGCAGGTTCAGAAAGCTCTCAGATTTCATCAAAAATATCTTAATCTATGTTTCGAAGATGAATGAAAGTTTTATGGGTTTGGAACGTCATGAGGGAGAGTAATTAATGACAGAATTTCATTTTTGGGTGAACGCACCCTTTTTATTTAACTGTTTTCATTGGCGGAGGAGAAATATACAAATTAGACAAATTTGGTCTGAAATGTAAATTAATTACTTAATTATAATTACACAGTAACGTCAGATAACTACTTCAAATACATAGCCCTTTTTTAATTTTTTATATCATAGTTATTTTATCGTATAACATGTTTTATTATAATCATTCTTTGATTTGCTTGTTTCAGCAATTTCTCTATTCTTTCTTATTGTTTTGTTAAGTGTTAAATGTAAAGTTTGCTTTCTTGGAAAGTTTTGTTTATACTAAATGAATTTGTTCTAAAAATGCAATTACTTACTATTATTAATTACTTTTTTTTTTTTTTTTACTTGTACACTTATGTTTTTTACAAGATGCTTCTCAAGTTCAAGCACTTGGTAATTGGATCTTTGCATGTTTGGCTAAGGGAATCCCCAGTTATAGTACACAGGAGAGGGAGAAGAAACATATTTACCCCGCCCAACTAGAAATGCCCCGTGGAAATCCACAGGCTGATTTTGTCTTAAAACAGCTTATCTTCCTGGAAGACACTGCTGATCCCATATGGCATTTGGGCTGCAGTGTATATTTATAGAGCAGACACTTGCACCTTTTTGGCATGTATGTATGGGTCCATTATCCTTCTATCCATTCTTAAAATAGAACAAGGATTTATTTTTAATCTTTGTGCGACAAAAATAGTCAAAGCGCAGCAGTGTGAAAACGCACCACTTTAATACTGTAATACTGTTTATTCATGGATTTGAAGAGTGTTTTTGTCAAGGCTGGAATACACTACACAACTTTTAAAATCTGAACAGATTTTTAAAACACCAGACATCATACACTTACTGATTTTGTAAAGAATGACAAAGGAAAACTGGCCATCATACACTAGCAGACTTGTTCCGTCGTTCTGATCACAACAAACTCACGCAGAAACATGCACCTTGTTGCTAGGAGATGCTTGACAAATGAAAACAATGTGTGTTCTAAAATTTGCCTGAAAATATCAAAAATCGTGTAGTGTATTCCAGGCTTCAGAATGGATAATAACCACTTTGCATGTGGAAATTTATTTGTTTACTAATGAAAGTATATTTCAGTTCACAGGAGTGATTACCCAAAGGCTCCAGATGTGATCTAATGGCAGTGAATGGCCTAAAAGGAAACAAAATGGCTAAAATCTGCACTGAACAATCATACCCTTCACAAAGATCTGCCTTCACTCCTGAACCAGCTACTGAATGCATCGAGAGCGGGGAAAGGTCAGAGGAGATGCCACACACATATAGACAAATCAATAGTTATTCTGCTTCTAGTCTAGACACTTCTCACACTCAATGCAAGTCTGATTTTAGCATTTAATTCCATATATTTAATTTGGTATATTTGTCTCGTTTGCAGTGATCAGCCACCCTATGGACTAATGGGCAGGTGATTTGATCTGTTGGTTTGTTTAAAATCTGAGAAAGATTTTATACATTAAAAGGTCATTTTAATAAGTTATTGTACCTTCACTTTCAGGATGTCCCAGTTCATACTGAGGTTTGGAGGAAGATCCACCAAATGTAAAGTCGCAGAATGCAGTGATTCAGTTATGGTAACAGAAGAGTCTGAAGACACAGCAGGACAAATGGATGCATCATACGACAACAGAGAACAAGACCAACTGTGCAATTGGAAGTGAGTGAAATCACAAACAGTTGTACAAATGTATTGCTGCCAAACGTATAGTGTTTTTTGTTTTGTTTTGACATATGTATAATAGTCAGAAAAATATTCTTCTTCTTCTTTTTTAAAATGGAACAATTTATTGAAATTTTAGATAAAATATATATATTTAAAAAGTCATATGTGACCCTGGACCACAAAACCAGTCACAAGTAGCATAGGTATATTTGTAGCAATAGCCAGCAATACATTGTATGAGTCAACATTATCATTTTTTCTTTCATGCCAAAAATCATTAGGATATTAAGTAAAGATCATGTTCCATGAGTATATTTTGTAAATTTCCTACCATAAATATATCAAAACTTATTTTTTGATTAATAATATGCATTGCTAAGAATTTAATTTGGACAACCTTAAAGGTGATTATCTCAATATTTAGATTTTTTTGCACCCTCAGATTCCAGATTTTCAAATAGTTGTATCTCCGCCAAATAGTTGTCCTATCCTAACAAGCCATACATCAATGAAAAGCTTATTTATTCAGCTTTCAGATGATGTATAAATCTCAATTTCAAAAAATTGGCTGTTTTTGTGGTCCTTGGTCAGATATATGTTTTTTGTTAAGTATAATTTTGATACACCAAACTTCTATGACTCATGTTATGATATATTGAGAATGTGAAGCTTAGGTGGCCAAACCATGCAGAAGTGTGCAGCTGCTAATATTTATATGGTCAAAGATGAAATTCTGATAGCTTATAATATAAATAAATGACATTTTTATAACAGTATAGCAGACTACTATCATAAAATGTATATAAATATCATTTGTCACGCTATATTCTCGAAAATATGTCTTAATTAGATGATATTTAAATGCTCTGTAGTACTTGTGGGGGCAAAACATAATGCAGTGCAATACAGAGATGACTAAGAGATGTACAAATAAACATTCCTCAGAACCCTGATGTATCATATTTGATACATTTTAAAACAGTTTTCCTAAAAAATTATGCATGGATAATCAAATTGCTTTAGTCTAGTAAACGTTCATCTTGAAATATTACTAACACTATAAGTATAGTAAAAGACATGTGTGTACCACAACCTGAAAGGTGATGTTTTTACAAATATACTAAAAGGCCTTTTACTTGCCAAAAATATAGATTGTGTACAACAGGTACACAAGTTTTAGTGTTGATATTGATAATTGAGAGGCCATTTGTGTATTAACTATGATGCAGTAGACTTTAAAGCAAAAATTAAGTAATGCACGATGCATTTTTGTAATATAGATCAGGGGTTTTCTGTCTTTTAGATCCCCCAAATATTATCATCCCCATGCAAGGAATCCCTATCCTAAAATGTAAAAAGACAGCTGTATAAAGATCCAATTTACACTGTCAAAATTAATATTATAATAGTTAATTAAAATTTAGTTTATACTTCGTATAGTACTATATTTATTATATTAATTTATATCTTTAAAAAAAAATTAATCACATTTACTTATTTATTTATTTTACATAGTTTTACATTATTTACAGCCTCTGTTGTTTTAGTTTGTTGGTCTGCAGAAGGTGTGATCACATTCATGCATGAATGCACAATTTCTGCCTTTCCAACAAACTAATTGTGCAGCTAATTATCAGAAATACTTGGAGAGGAACATAATCAGCCCTAATGCAATGCCTTGATCTGTAGTGAGATTAAGTGTGTTTCTCAAGACAACAACAGTGGATGTGCTGACAGTGACCTTATAATCCCCTGCTGTCTGCTGCACACATACTTTCCCAGTGGTATATACTGCTTCTTACCTGCTTGAATTTAACACACTAAAAAATGCATGTCCCACATTGTGCAGGCCCACAGAAATAAAACTGCACAGAATTTGAAAATACATAATTCACAAGCTCTTTACATCCCCTTCCTTGTTCATTTATTAAATATTTAGGTTAATTTGATAATGCTTTCAGCTACCACTAAGAATGTAGTACTGTCAGCTCACTGTTTAATGTTTGAATCCATTTAGCAGATCCATTTTCATCCAATTGTAAATCCAATGTACATTTCTTCCCAGAATAAATGTGTGGAAAAAATGAAAGACATTAAGCCAAAAGTGGCCATGTTCTTACCACATTTCCTATTTTATCTCTAATCAAATTAGAGGAGTAAAACAATATCATTGTCTTTACAGTTTCAACAACAATGCGAATAACTGGCCTCTTGCAACACTGAATATGAACAACTGCAACAACACAGATGAGTATGTGAGAAAGTTAAATATTCCTACAGGTTGCACTGATGTACATTCTTGCTACCTGCTTATTAGCAATAATTATTTTAATGCAGCAAAAAGGATGACAGGGAAATAAAGAAAGACGATAAGAAAGAAGAACCAAAAAAGGACGAGAAGAAAGATGAAAAGAAAGAGGAGAAAAAAGACGAGAAGAAAGATGAAAAGAAGGGTGAGAAAAAAGATGAAAAGAAAGATGAGAAAAAAGACGAGAAGAAGGATGATAAAAAAGATGATAAAAAGAAGGAAGAGGAGAAACCGTGAGTATTTGAACTAAATGAAAAAATAATTAAATTTTGCTATACGTTCATTTGTGAACGTTTTTATTTTATTTTTTAGAAAACAGGTTTGGATCATGGATCCAGCGACAGATATGTACTATCACTGGCTAACCATTGTAGCAATGCCTGTCTTCTACAACCTAATGATGCTTGTTACCAGGTAAATTTATATATTAGATTTTTTCTGTTAAATTTTTATATTATTATATCTATTGCATTATTGCTTTTGGGATATTTTTAATATGTTGTAACGTTAGTATTAAAATAATTCTGAAAATAATCAGTAATTATATTTAATTATTCATTCTAAATATTAGTTATAATTTAAATAATGGGAATATTACAGCTAATTATTAAACAAATAAGAAAACTATATGCAGAAATATGAACACTACCAGTCAAAAGATTTTGTAATGTTTTTTTTAAAGAAGTCTCTTGTCCTCACCAAGCCTACATTTATTTGATCCAAAGTACAGCAAAAACAGTCATTTTGAAATACTTTTACCATTTAAAATAACAGTTTTCTATGTGAATATATTTTAAAATGTAATTTATTCCTGTGATTTCAAAGCTGAATATTTAGCATCATTATTCCAGTCACATGATCTTTCAGAAATCATTCTAATGTGCTGATTTGATGTTCAAGAAACATTTTTTTATTATTATGTTAAAAAAAAATCAGAGCAGAATTTTTCAGGTTCCTTTGATGAATAGAAAGTTCAGAAGAACAGCATTTATCAGAAATAGAAATCTTTTGTAACATTTTAAATGTCTTTATCATCGCGTTTGATCAACTTAAAGCATCCTTGCTAAATAAAAGTATGAATTTCTATAATTTCTTTCCAAAAATTAAAAAAAATGTTAAAATCATCAATCAAAAATCAATCAAATTTATTTCACATAAATGCTGATCTGTGGATCTTTCTATTCATTAAAGAATCCTGAAAAAAATGTACTCAACTGTTAAATATAATAGATAATAATAATAATAATAATAAATGTTTCTTGAACAGCAAATGAGCATAATAGAACGATTTCTGAAAGATCATGTTACACTAAAGACTGGAGCAATGATGCTGAAAATTTAGCTTTGATCACAGGAATAAATTACATTTTAAAATATATTTAGATAGAAAACAGTCATTTTTAATAGTAAAATATTATTTCAAAATTGTACTGTTTTTGCTGTACTTTGGATCAAATAAATGAAGGCTTGGTGAGCAGAAGAGACTGCTTTAAAAAAACATTAAAAATCTTTTTTGACTGGTAGTGTATAACGAAATGTTCAGGTGTTATTTTGTGGTGACAGTGGTAATTATATCCTCTGTCTGTTTGGATTTTTTTTATTTTAAACAGAGCCTGTTTTAATGAACTGCAGGATGATTACACCATCTTATGGATAGTTCTAGACTATTCATCCGATGCAATCTACTACATTGACACATTTGTGAGATCAAGGACAGGTGAGATTATTAGTCTCTGTATTCCCTAAGTCATATTTGACTATAACAGTAAACAGTAAACTACAATCCTACAATAGCTATTGCTTTTATTGAAGAACATATAATACTAGAATACAGATCAGCACTGTGAGCACTGTACATAACAATGAAATTGTTTTGACAGGTTTCTTGGAGCAAGGCTTACTAGTGAGAGAGTCTAAGAAGCTGTGGGAGCACTACAAAAAGTCACCGCAATTCAGATTTGACATCATCTCCATGATCCCGACAGACATATTAATGCTAAAAGTGGGTTACAACAATCCCGAACTAAGATTCAACCGGCTTTTCAAAATGGCTCGTCTGTTCGAGTTCTTCGACCGCACAGAAACCAGAACCAACTTCCCCAACATCTTCCGAATCAGCAATCTCGTCCTGTACATCCTTATCATCATCCACTGGAACGGCTGCATCTTTTTCGCCATCTCAAAAACGATCGGTTTTGGCTCAGACACTTGGGTTTACCCCAACATCAGCGACCCTGAATTTGGCCGTCTTGCCAGGAAATACATCTACTGCCTGTACTGGTCCACTCTCACGCTCACCACCATCGGAGAGACGCCGCCGCCTGTCCGAGACGTTGAGTATCTATTTGTCGTTTCCGATTTCCTCATCGGCGTGCTTATTTTCGCCACCATCGTCGGTAACGTCGGTGCCATGATTTCCAACATGAATGCATCCCGTGCAGAATTCCAGGCCAAGATTGACTCCATCAAGCAGTACATGCAATTCCGAAAGGTCACTAAAGATTTGGAGGCCCGTGTCGTGAAGTGGTTCGACTATCTTTGGACCGAACAGAAGACCTGCGATGAAAAGGAAGTGCTCAAGAACCTCCCAGACAAGCTCAAGGCGGAGATTGCCATCAACGTGCATCTGGAAACCCTTCGGAAGGTGCGTATCTTCCAGGACTGTGAAGCGGGTCTTCTTGTTGAGCTCGTCCTTAAACTTCAACCACAGGTTTTCAGTCCAGGCGACTACATTTGCAAGAAGGGAGACATCGGGCGAGAAATGTACATTATTAAAGAAGGCAAACTAGCTGTGGTGGCAGATGATGGCGTCACGCAGTTTGTGGTGCTTGGCGATGGCGCTTACTTCGGTGAGATCAGCATCCTCGGCATCAAAGGCAGTAAAGCCGGAAACCGTAGGACTGCTAACATACGTAGCGTGGGATACTCCGATCTGTTTGCACTTTCGAAAGATGACTTAATGGAGGCGCTAACCGAGTACCCAGAAGCCAAAATGGCGCTGGAGGAGAAAGGTAGGGCTATTCTGATGAAAGACAATCTCATTGACATGGCTGCGGCCAATGCTGGCGCAGACCCGAAGGACCTGGAGGAAAAGGTCAGCGTCCTGGAGACCAATCTAGACGTGATGCAAACCAAATTTGCTCGTCTTATGGCAGATTGGACATCCAGCCAGAACAAGATCAAACAGAGGATCGCCAACATGGAGGCCCGAGTGAAGACTCTTAGGGAGGAGGATTTGTCAGAGGTCGTGGAGGATAAGAAGGACAAATAGTTCTACGCCAAAATAGACTGACTTCGCACTACGTCTCTGGATTATGATTACACATTCACCCATATAGAGGAATCTGGCATCATTTGAGAGGAATTGCTTGATCTCAAAGTAGTACAGCAGCAACATGTACTATTTATAGATGATTCAGTCAGAGACTTGGCAGTTCACAAGACTTAAACCTAATTTGTGAAGGCACGTAAACAATGACAGATCAGACCGTTTCAGCCTCGCTAATGCAGGGTTGTTTTGAATTCATTTCAGTTGGCAATGCACCAAGAACATCTTTCTGTTTTTGGACGTTTTGGTTTCTGGTGTTGTCGCTTTTAAGTATTGCAGTGTCTGAATATCAGGTAGTGTGATTCCTAAACTGATTTTTAGGAGGGTTATTGTGCAGCTATACTCTCTGTGAGATGTCATGCTGTAAGTGGTTTTGAAGCAGCATTGGTAAAAATGCACAATATCCTCCAATTTTGTTGCAATTTTCTAATGACTTCTCAGGAATAGCTCCTAAGCTTTGTCTGCGATATCATTAAAGGGATAGTTCACCCAAAAATAAAAATGACCGCATGAATGATTCACTCTCAAGCCATCCTAGGTGCATATGAATTTTTTCTAGGGCTGCCTCCTAATAGTCGTATAACTGTTAGTTGACGGGGAGAGGCTTGGTCGACCAGAATTTTATTTGTCGATTAGTCGCAGAAAAAAAATTTCCACATGAAGTGACGAAGTCACGCAGTCCGTGACAGAAAGATTGTTAATGGGTGGTCTATGTGATAATACAGTACATTGGGCATGACATCCAAACGCTCACCTATCATTCATCAACCTCAAATATGGCTTTTAATCTGAAATAGTATGTAGTAGCAACTTTACACAGCCACTCAATCTAATGTAAACCTAGAAAAATGTGCGTTATTGAAGTGTCTGTGCAGAGTGTGGAAGCTGAATAGTAGCGCGCTTACTGCATGACATATGGAGGCGACAGTGCAGTCACTTGCACTTAAAATACTATAAAAGTATTTATTTAAAATACTATAAAAGTAATATATCTCTCGAATCTGTAAAGACTCTACGTTTATTCACGTGCACTCACAATAACAACGAAATGTTGTGCTTTTGTAAAATAATGAAAGCAAACATGATGCACTTTCTGCCGTCTTGGTGTCTGTGAACTTGTGTGTTCTGCTTACAGCCATGAAAAATATATCTGTAGAGAGTGAAATGTCTACTTTCAAATGAACCAATTTGAATAGAAAACAAATATTCTTAATTTTTTTATAATCCGTGTGAAACATACATACAGGCGCATCACTACTGCGGAGATGACATGTCAGTGTCGCCGACTTCATCTCTTAAGCCGAAAAACAAAGAAAGCGCTATAGTTTATCAATAAATTAAAACGTTAACGCAGTCTCCTTGCTGTTTTTCCCACACACATTCATAATTATTTTATCTACCGGTGCGCTGTGGCAAGGGCGATTAATAGTTGACTAATGCTTAAAATAAAAGACTACTAGTCGAACCAAAAAAGAAATCTTTAGTCGAGGGCAGCCCTATTTTCTTCTTTCAGATTAATACAATTGGCGCTATATTAAAAAATGTTCTGGCTCTTTCAAGCTTTATAATGGTAGTGAATGGGTGTTGAGATTTTGAAGCACAAAAAAGTGCATCCATCCATCATAAAAAGTACTCTGTAAAGTACGCCTTCTGAAGTAATTCAATGCATTTGTGTAAAAAAAAATATCCATATTTAAAATTTATAAACTGTAATCTTATCTTGTTGTGTGTGTTTACGCGAGAGTGGTGTTCCAGCGGATGACGTAGTCATGTGATGAACGTGGAAGAGCAATAGAGAGAGCAAAACAATACACCAGACAAGAATTAGAAGTACAAAAAGAGGGTTTGTAAAGAAAAGGATTTTGATATAAGCCAAGAGGAGACTGGTTTTCCTTTGCTGTAAACAAAACTTGGTTCTCGCAAAACTAGCATATTCTCACCGGAGCTTACACTACACCTATATCTTTCATGAACGTGCATACGACAGTTAGCAGAAGCTAGAGATTACAAAATTAGTTTATAAAGTGTTAAAAATGGATACTTTTCTTACACAAAACACTTCAGAAGGCCTTTATTAACCCCCTGGAACACTTTTTATGATGGATGGATGTATTTTTTTTGTGCTTCAAAATCTCAACAGCCATTCACTGCCGTTATAAAGCTTGGAACAGCCAGGATATTTTTTAATATAACTAATATAACTGTATTCGTCTGAAAAAAGAAAGTCATATATAGCTGGGATGGCTTGAGGGTGAGTAAATCAGTTTTTGGGTGAACTATCCGTTTAAGCCAGCATAAATACCAAAGCACAACATCCTGTAATGTGATAAAATGGTTTATTTTTGTTTATTTTTAATATGAGAATAACATGGAGGGCCCCCCATTTTAGTCCATCATGTTTGGTTCTTGTGTATTTTCGTTATGCTAATGAAAAAATGTATATGTGCTGGATTAAATAAAAATATTTTAAAAAGATTTTGTGTCATTTGTGGATTGATTTGTTGAAAAAAAACATACTGTGCAGTTGTTCTGTGTCTGAGCCTGTTCAGACTTGCCCTTAATGTGACAAGCAATGACTTCAGTGTGGCTCCTCCATGGGGGCCGGCAGTCCAACAATTAGACACACCAAACATCAATGGGTGATTAAGGAGCTGTGTTGGAAATGCAAACGTTGCAGTTTCTACTCCTGAGAGGAACACAAAGAGACTGGCCTGTAAAAAGAAATTAGGCATCAGCATCTAAGCATTTAGGTTCTTTTTAGTTTAGTTTTGAACTACTTACTGATTACAAAAAAAAAAAATTGGACTTTCATTGAATCAGACGCAATATTTTCATGCATTTAATTATAGATTTGTTTTTTATAAATGTTGTCTAGGTGCTTGTCCAAAGTTTTGAGAGTCAATTATGGAAAGCAGCTGAGAATTATCACAATTATTATTACAAGAACAGCTTGTAATGCAAATGACATTACATGACAGTTATCAGGTGTCAACCTACCCGAACTTTGTGCAACACGGGGTGCTAATTAGGCTGCCTTTTCTCTCTCTTCCCCCAGGGACAGAAATCAAGCAGCGGTTTGCTATTGTGAGGTAAATGTGGAGGTGAGAGCAGTGCAGCAAAGCTGTTGTGGATGAGAGACCATCAGACAGAATAGACTCACGCTGACATTTGCTTGAGTGCACAGCAGACCGTGTAAAATGAAAGCTTGTATGCTTTCTTTGCCTGTGTTTTTGAAGCCACATCACTCTCTTTCTTATAATCAGCCACTCACTGAATCTAATGGTGCGAGGATATGCTGGATTATGTTGTCATGGTGGTGAAAATATCTGCAAAAAATACAGCTGGGTCTAGAAGTAAAGTTTTTTTTTTATTTAACTTGGGAATGAACTTAATATGTTAGGAGCATTATGATGTAAAATGTATTCAAATAAAAATATACATTTTGCGCAAACTTGGAATTCACGCCAGATTGAGGACTGCTGTTTTAAAGCAAGAAAAGTACAATTTTATATTATTTTTTCAAATTAATGTTTCACCCAATATTATGCTCATCTAGTTTGTAATGAAAACATATTTATTACATTTAAAAATATGTATTTTTTTATTTAACTTAGAAATAAACAAAATGTTGGGATTTTAAGAAATAATAACATTATGATGTAAAATATATAACATATAAAATATGTAACATGTTTTTAAAAAATATTTTGCACAAACATGGAATTAGTGTTAAATAGAGGACTGCTGTTAATAAATAAAGATTATTAAATTGCTGTTATTAAAGTATAAAAAAGAGGCTTGCCCAAAAAGTACAAAATTGTATTCATATTCTAGAAGTAAAAGAAGTTTTGTTTTTAACTTGGGAATAAACTGAATATTTTAGGAGCATTATGATGCAAAATGTATTCAAATAAAAAATATATATTTTGCACAAACTTGAAATTAATGTCAGAGGACTGCTGTTACTTAGAAAATATATTACTGTTATTAAAGTAAAAAAAATAAAAAATAAAAGACTTGCCCAAAAACTAAATTGTAAAATATTGTATTAATATTCATAAAGCAAGAAAAGTACAAATTTGTATAATCTTTCCGAATTAATGTTTCACTCAATACTATGCTATATATATATAAATATAAATATTAAAAAATATTTTGCACAAACATGGAATTAATGTTAAATAGAGGACTGCTGTTAATAAATAAAGATGATTAAATTGCTGTTATTAAAGTAAAAAAAAAAAAAGAAAGACTTCAAAAAATTTTTATTAATATTCTAAAAGTAAATAATTCTAAAAGTGTTTTTAACTTGGGAATAAACTGAATATTTTAGGAGCATTATGATGGAAAATGTATTCAAATAAAAAATATATATTTTGCACAAACTTGAAATTAACAACACAAAATTAAACAAAACAACTTGTGAATTAAATGAATATTAATTAAAAAAATTATTTTATTACTGTTATTAAAGTAAAAAAAAAAGACTTGCTCAAAAAGTACAAAATTGGATTAATTCTTCCAAATTAAGGTTTCACCTCTATTATGATCATATAATTTGTAATGTATATTTATATATCTATGAATTGCATTTAAAATGATTTTTCCCAAAAATTTTCCATCAAATTATACATTATTAATTATATACAAAAATATAATAATAAAGGAAATGGGTTTAGAAACAAAATATTTAATAGAACTCATGGAAAAGGGAAGATCCCATACAAATATAGACCATGAAATAGGTTTATGAAGGTTCAGTTGCTGAGTTTCATGTGTCAGACATTTAATGCCATCTGGTGGCTTGTCACTGTATTTTGCTAAAGTCTGCAGGTTTACCTGTGCTGGCACTGCATTTCACTGTCCATTGCATTGTTCTAATTGTGCTTATTAACAAAATATAAATACACTACACATAGTTATTTAGGAATTACTGAAGCATAAAGCCACACATAAACCTAGCAGAGAGAGCTAAAAATGATATTTACTGCCTGTAGATTTCAATTCTTTTAATCTTCTCAGCACTTTCGGTCCCAGTCTGTTGCTCTGTGTTGACGCCGACGGCTGCTCACGTGTGTTTCTGAGATCAAAAGAGAGGAAGAAATTTTATCTCACGTTATATATTCACCTCACAACCCCAACAACAAAGCAAATAATGTGGTGTCTTCATGACCAGATGGTGGAATCAACTTCCCCACCAACTGCAGAGCAGACACAAAACTGCCCTTTTGTTTTATGAGTTGTTGTTTTATAGTTTAGATTATAGATAATGTAAAATTAGATGTGATGGTTCTCACCTCGTGGTTGTTTCTGCAGAAGCGACTGTTGCACCTGGAGTTCTGAGACTTGCAGACAAAAAGATTAAGTTTATGTTTGTGTTCATTTCAATTAGCAAGTCTCGATTTGATTTGATTTGATTTGATTTGACAACCCATTGTACCAACCCGCTGTCTTCATCTCCATCCTCTTTAATAGATGTAGCTGACGATCTCTCAGACAGGCTGAACTCTGCCTCGACCATCTCAGGAGTGAGACGGAGATCTGAGCTTTCAGACCTGCCAGAGAAATCAAACCACCATGAATCTGTAAATGCTGTGACAAACAATCAAAGACGGAGGGTTTATCGAAGTTGGCGGCTAATCTGTATTTACACTCCAGCTTGAATCTCATCTCTGATGCTGTTGGGCAGATCCTTAAGCGCTGGAGGAGCCTCCGCAGGCACCAGGACCACATCGAACGGGTCAGACCTACATAGAAAAAGGGTTTCGCTTGAGACGAGAGTTAGACTTGTTTTACTGCATGTGTAAATAAAAGGTTCTGCACGTGCAGTACTTACATGCATGGGGCGCACTCGCTCGTTATAGTTGAAATATTAGATAAAGTGCTCAAGGCCACAGATGAAAACTTCTTCCATGTCATAATCCCTTTGATTATATCCTGCAATTGATATTTTTAAGCAAATGTTTAGAGTGTTTACAATTTTCTGTGTTAATAACATTAATGGAATATTATCCACCTTATTCTTCAGTAGGGAAGTAAGCCTATGGGTGAGACTTATGGTTCATTAGCACTATAGGGAATTAAGAAAACGAATAACAACACGCAGTAAACGGTACAACTGTGCGGACTACCAACCAGTGTGTTCATAATTAAGATAGTACATTAAAATAATATGGTAAGACACACCAATTTGCAATATCAAGTAGCAAAATGAGCTGTTTTGTACAGGTAAAAATAGCTGGACGCAAATGACACCAAACCCATTTAATTTACAAATGGCCCACTCTTACTGGAAAAATAAGGTGGATAAAACAAATAATTCCAGTTCTGAATGCTAACTGTTTCAGACAGTAATATGCAATTTAGTAGCAGTTATGATATAAAACTTAATTTTGAAGCCACATTAATAGACTGCACATTACAATGTGCACTTTCTGTAAACTCTCAACAAACCTTTCTGTCCAGAAATTTCTTCTGTGTTGGAGGGACATGCACACCCACGACATTGCCTTTAGGGAGAGTGTATCGTGGCAGTGGACACAAATGAAAGTCCAGGTCACACTCCAGGTAAAGCGGAGCTCCTTTGAAGGCATAAACGTGTGGTGCAGGATTCTAAATTGAAATACAAAGATAACATTAATTCATTACGACTGGGCCATTTTTAAACATGTCTTGAGTAAACTAATAATTCAAAATGTACAAGCTATATATTCATTGTTCTGTTATTTGTGACCCTGGACCGCAAAAACCAGTCATAAGTGGCACGGGTATATTTGTAGCAATAGCCAACAATGCATTGTTTGGGTCGAAATTTTCGATTTTTTTAAAGATCATATTTCATGAAAATATTTTTTTAATTTTCTACCTTAAATATATCAAAAATTTACTTTTGATTAGCAATTTGCATTGCTAAGACCTTTTTCTGGACAAAGATTTTCTCAATATTTCGATTTTTTTTACATCATCAGAGTCTAGATTTTTAAATAGTTGTATCTCGGCCAAATATTGACCTATCCTAACAAACCATACATCAACGGAAAGCTTATTTCAGATTATGTATAAATTGGACAGGTTTAAAAAATGGACTATGTATAATGAATATGTATAAATCTCAATTAAAAAAAAAAATTACCCTCATTTTTTACCCTTAGTTTTTGCGGTCCTTGGTCACATTTAGTATCATTAACACATTACAATTTCAGCCATTTTTTTCAATTTCAGCAACTAGCTTAAACAACTAAATATTTCCAGTAACATTTTTTAATAGTCTTATTTTAAATTTTAATTTACTACAATAACCCTGCTTTGTTTATAGTATAGGCATGATCATAAGTGACTCAAAAAAACTTACAAAGATCCGGAGAGGGTGGGCACTGGGTGGTCTGAGAAGCGCTTCAGGTGCACTAAAAGTAAGTGTGGGACCTAAATCCTGATCTGATCCATCATCTTCCTCTTGTTTCTTATCTTCCTCATCTTCACTGAGATCTACAGCTGTACATGTCACCACAGGCAAAAGCTCATCCTATAAAAACACAATTATTAGATTTATTTTCAGACTTATTTTTAATGCAAACTTTGAATTAAAAAACAAACAAACAAAAAAATCTTTAATGGCTAACAGCAACCCAGATGCATGTTTACCTGTGCTCCAGTGCGTAATGTCCTACACAGGTCAGGAGGAATGAATGTTTCTGCTGCATCATAGACAGATAATGGCTGATAACCCATCAGTTTGTAACGCTGGGGGACCTTAAGAAAAGATGTGCAATTCTCATTCTAAATAATATTTTACAACAGCCTAAAACATTAATAAATGTAGTTGACATTAACCTAAATAAATAAAAATCTGTTCTGTTGGTTTCTGTTAATGTTTTTAAGGAATCTCTAGCAAAAAAAAAAAAAATATATATATATATATATATATATATAGGTACACTACCGTTCAAAAGTTTGGGTTCAGTACATTTTATTGTTTCTTTTTTTTTTTTTTTTAAATAAATTAATACTTTTATTCACCAAGGATGTATTAAGTTAATAATTAAAAGTTTATTAAAAGTTAATAATAAATAATTTACATTGTTATAAAATATTTATATTTTGAATAAACACTGTACTTTTTAAACTTGTTATTCATGAAAGAATCCTGAAAAAAAAAATCACAGGTTCCAAAAAATATTTGGCAGCACAACTGTTGATATTATCCAACACTGATCATTCTAATAATAAATCCGCATATTAGAATGATTTCTGAAGGATCATGTGACACTTAAGACTGGAGTAACAGCTGATAAAAATTCAGCTTTTCATCACAGGAATAAATTCTATTTTAAAGTATGTTAAAATAAAAAACATTATTTTATATTGTAAAAACATTTTGCAATATTACTGTTTTTTTTCTATATTTTTAATCAAATAAATGCAATAAATCCTTGATGAGCATAAGAGACTTCTTTAAAGACTATTACAAGTCTTACTGACCCCAAACTTTTGAACGGTAGTGTATATATATATTAGGTTGTTTTGTTTGTTTTGCCCATACAGTGGAAGTCAGTGGGAATCAAAACTAGCATTCTTCAAAACATCTTCCATTGTGTTCCACAGAAGAAAGAAAGCCACACAACACGATCAGAACAACGTGAGGGTGAGTAAATGTCAGAATTTTCATTTTTGTCTGAATTATGCTTTTAAATATTATTAAAACAATACTACTATACCACACTCAGCATCATTTTGGATTATTACTGGGTTTCATGTGGCGCTTCCTGTTTTTTTCTTTGTGGCTTGCCATTCGACCATACGAATGAGTGAGAAAATGTCTCACGTAATTTCTGCAAATTAAGACATTTTGCAAAACCACATTGGACATTTCAAGCCAAAGGCTGGCACTTACAGTAATTCAAAAAATTTAGGAAAAAAATATAACACAAAAAATTCCCTATCAGAGGGTGAAGGACTGGGGAAAAGCACTTTCTTCCCGTACCTTTAGACTGAATAATGGAATCATGCGTTTCATATCCGCTTCAGGCATTCTCACAGCAACATGCCCCAATGCATTCACAGCCTGAAAACCACAAAACAATTTCATCCTCAGCGACACAAAATATGTCGTGATATTACACATCTCAAATGGAGAACTGAAACTTTTTGGCGATGATCAAAGAAAATTAACATCTTTAAGAGACACTGACTATTTACAGTAGCTGAAAACAGTTTTGTTGTAAAATCACAATTCTAATGTGTGTCAAAAGCTCTGCACAAAAACAATATGCAGTCTCTTACAAGTTCATCAGGTTGGTCATCAGGTGTAAATGTACTGAAAGTGAAGGGAAGAAGTTTTTCTGGTGTCAGCGTAGAAAGACATGGCTTCTCATCCCCATCTACAACAAAAAATAAAAAAATATTATATAATAAATATTTTTATATTATATGTATTTAAAATAACTGCTTTCTATTTAAATATATTTAAAAAAATTATTCCTGTGATCAAAGCTACATTTTTTGCATCATTAATCCAGTCTTCGGTGTCACATGATCCTTCAGAAATCATTCTAATATTCTGATTCTGATTTATTATTATTATTATTATCAATATTTAAAACAGCTGAGTACATTTTTTCAGGATTCTTTGATGAATAGAAAGATCAGCATTTATCTGAAATAAAAAGCTTTTGTAACATTATACACTATACCATTTAAAAGCTTGGAGTCAGTATAATACTTTTATTTAGCGAGGATGCTTTAAATCGATCAAAAGTGATGACAAGGACATTTATAATGTTACAAAAACATGTCTATTTCAGATAAATGCTGTTCTTCAGAACCTTTTTTTTTCAGAAAAAAATCTAGATGTTTTCAACATAATAATAATAATTATTGTTTTTTGAGCAGCAAATCAGAATATTAAAATGATTTCTGAAGGATCATGTGACTGGAGTAATGACACCTAAAAATTCAGCTTTAAAATCACAGGAATAAATTACATTTTAAAATATATTCAAATAGAAAACACCTATTTTAAAAAGTAAAATGATTTCAGTTTTACTGTTTTTGCTGTACTTTGGATCAGATAAATTAAGTACTACACAGTTCACAGTCTTTGTAGCATGTTTCAGCAATGCATTTCTAACACTTCTAACGTGTTTAGAAACAATTCTTAGAATTGACTTTACACAGACTTTAAAAATAAAAATATCCAGACTCACCTGATTCTTTGTCTCCCTGCAGACTTCTGGTTTTGTGAACGAGTTCTCTCAGTGACACCAGTCTCTTGTTCATGCGACACTGAAGAACAACCTCAATTAAACAAAACACAATGTAACATTATTATACTTGTTAGTACAGTTAAGCATTTCATTTACAAGCAATGATGATCAGCACAGTGAGTTGTAAACAAGCATCGTAGTAATGTGTTAAATAATAGTTTAATGACATTCTAATTAAATTACATTAAGAAGGCAAAGGCTGAGTTATGTTACCTTTCGAGCAGCCTGCTGGAAGAATCTAAGTGCTCTCTGTCTGACCTCCAGCTGGCCCGTGCCATAGCTGCTGAAAACAGCAGTGCATTCTGGGAGCTACAACATAGAGTCTAAAAGTTATGCATTTTAAGATGCTAATGCTTACAAGCAAACAGTACTGTATGTGCAGTATCAAGATGCAGTTTCATGATCTGAGCTTATCGTACTTTCTTGCTACCTACTCAAAACTGTTTATTTTCCCAACATCAGTGAAGTACATACTTGCAATAAGTATGCAAACTGGAACAAAGACAAGCTAGAAACATCAACAGATGTCAATAAGATGGTAATATACTTAAATATTTCAGTGTCACGTTAACATACCTGTCCAACATGTCGCAAAACTCGACGTGAGGAAAGTTTAGTTGATCCTGAAGAGGCCACTGATTCACCACTGTATTTCAGCTGAAATACACATAAAAATCATGAGGATTCAGTGGAAAATGACACAGAATGCTAAATATGCATCAAACCATACACTGGCTTACTTTGTATGCAGCAAGAGCCTCATCTTGCTCCTTCAAAATTTTAAGTTTCTGTTCTGTTGAACATGGGTCATCACCCAGATCAACTTGCCTAAGGATAAAACACACCTGTCTTAAGGGTTTTTGAGTTCACCATATAATACTGTTTGCAAGCTCAGAATATCTGTATGTTATATAAATCACATGAAGCAACACACCATCGGACATGATTGGCTTTTTGCTCTATTTGTTGGACCTTCTTTAAAAATGCAGCTTCTTTCATCTCTCTGGTCTGGTCTGCAACCTTGGTATAAGACATGACTTCAAGAACAACAAAAACACACAGGTATCTTGTATTAAATAACTGTGATTTGTGGTCACATCGATTTATATTTGATTACAAATCCAATCCAAATCTGGGCATGTATGGTTTAAAAATCAGATTACATTGTTAAAATTGGATTTCTGTGTTTCGGCCATAACAGTCAGCCTATAATTCAAGGTTTTTGTTGTTCAGGATATATAACATACTGTTTTTTTTTATATTTCATACAGACAAGAAATGTTGCTGAGAGTCGGGTAAAAAAGCTCTACTACTGTCATCAGATTTGAGTAGAATTACATCCAGAGTGATGACACTGATGAGGGCAGCACAAAATAAAGTGGTGCGTATGAGCTAGAGAATGGCCTTAGAAGTCAAGAAAAGCACCACTTTAAAAGGCCATTTTCAGGTTGGATAACTTGCAAAAGGGGCATGTAATTGGAAAACTATAAAATGGGGTGTTGTTTATTATTATCTAAGCTCCTCTCTGCTGAAAGGACCAGATTAGATCAGCAGAAATTTCCATGCTGGTCTGGGCAAGTTTTTGCTTTTTAGTGCAGGTTTGATGCTGGTGGACCACCATGACTCTTTGTCTCTTTGAAGCTATATGAGAAATGCCAGTTAAAAAACCTGGTGAAGAAATCAGTATTCCAACACGCAGATAAGGCAGCCTTTGCCAAACTTTAATTTCCTGGGTTTTAGCTCTTAACATGCACCTCAGAGGCCCTCTGGATGAGAAATGATGTTCTTACCCTCCCGGAGGTCCTTGTATCTCATTTTGTCTTGCGGCTGGAGAAGCATTTTAACCAGTCCTGCATGAGTGGTGACATCTGTGGTGGAAACCTGCAGTTGAGGATCAGGTCTGGTCTTCTTCTTGCTGCCCTATAAGAGTAAAAATAGAAAAATGTGAGCATATGCATGCTGAATCACTATATGATTGCTACATGCTTTAATTTTTCTATGTACAAACATTACTATCATCAGCATTACCAACACTCATAATTTCATTACATATTTTTTAATCTGATAGAACTGTAATACAGAAATTGCAATGCAGAAATTACTACCACAGCTAAAATCTTTGCTGGCTTATAAGTGTAATTCTGTGTATGTGTTTCCCACGTTTGATGGCTGACGGGGAAAGGTGGTCAATTCAAATTCAATTCCAGAAGCTCGGTGCAAACAATAAAATTACATTTAAATTTTCAGTCTCTCACAAATCTCTCAGCAACTGCTTTCTAATGGGCCAAAATGAAATTGACCTCAGCTAATTCAAATTCCTGCATCTGTGCAGCTTAAAACTTTTCAGACACTGTTGAAAAAACAGCACGACTGTGTTTTCTGTTTTGGGTGCTGGTTGTTTTGCTCAGCTAGAAAGACCAATATTTTTGCTGGCAAACAGCATGCCTTGGCTTGTCCTCCAGCTAGAGCAGTACCAACCCATCACTAAAATACACAGTGATTGAAGCTGATCTTTATAAAAAATTAAAGTAATAGAAGTTTCAGAATACCTTCTCCAAGGGGGGAGCCGTTTTAAGCTTAAGATGGGAAGTAACAGCTGGAGATCTTCCATCAGAAGTCTTCCGTTCTTCACCAAACTTATTCTCATCCTCGCCATTTCCATCAGGTTTACTATGGCACAGAGAAAACAAATGTCATTAATGTTTGTGTAATAGCATCTGAACTCAGACATTTCACTCACTACATTTTACATTTTACATAAAAGGCATAGCTCACCCAAAAATGAAAAAAACCCTCACATCTTTCCAAACCCGTAAGACCTTCGTTCATCTTCGGAACACAAATTAGGATATTTCTGATGAAATCCGCGAGCTTTCTGACCTTAAACAGCAACGCAACTCCCAGAAAGGTTGTAACAACATCAACATAAAATAGTCCACATGACATCAGTGGTTCAACCTTAATTTTATGAAGCTATGAAGATTTTTTGTGCACAAAGAAAACAAAAATAACCACTGAAGACACAAGGACTATTTTAAAAATGTCTTTACTACCTTTCTGGGCCTTGAACGTGGTAGTTGCATTGCTGTCAATGCAGGGTCAGAAAGCTCTCAGAATTGATCAAAAGGTCTTACAGGTTTAGAACGACATGAGAGTGAGTAATTAATGACAGAATTTTCATTTTTGGGTGAACTATCCCTTTAAGGATGTTGCTATGTGGTTGCTAAATTGCTATTAGTGCTTTTAGAATATTGAATTGCTATTGCACTGCAACCTTAAACTTTTTTCTGTGTATTACCTGAGCAGCAGGTATGGAGATGAGGAACCTGTCACTGTAAAGATGACAGGTTTAGAGTTGAACTGAGAGATGATCAGCTGCAGTGTGATGTCAGCTGTACCGTATCGCAGAGGTGTAAACATCACTTTTAACGCTGTCTGTCCATTTGCTGGAATAATCCCTGATTAACATAAGTACAATAAGTAAATATCAATATTTATGCATTTATATTGGTTCTCATTGCACTCTGACAGTAGATATGTCAAATGTCATGGAATCTGGTTACCTGACAGTGGTTTCACAGTGAAAGCCCTATGGGGCTGAAGACAGTGCACTTGAAATTCGAAGTCTATTGGACAACTGCAGCTAAGTGGAATCACATGACTGGTACTATAAAAGCAAAAGAATGTCATATATTTTCACACTTTACTTTACATATCAACAGAAGGAAAAATAACTAAACATTTCTTTCTTTATCATGTCATTCTCATCTTATTTTCTCATCTTACATATCAGAGGTTGTCCACATGGTCGTAAAATTCCGTCATAATCTATTATTACCCGTCATTATAATTTTCATGTTTTAATCAGACTAAAACATTTAATTGCTTTTATTTTTGTTCACATTTTAATTTTTAATCATGAACCTACAAGACGACAGCGCAGTGTTTCTGTAAATGACGGACAATTTTTGGTTATTAATTTTGGAGTGATTTTTTAAATGTTTTTAAAAGAAGTCCCTTACACTCACCAAGGCTGCATTGTAATATAGTGGAATAATATTAGAATTCAAAATAACTACTTTCAGTTTCATTTATTTTAAAATGTAATTTATTCCTGTGATGGCAATGCTGAATTTTCAGTCATTAATAATCATTGCATACCTCTGCCCAAGTGGCACTGGGGGAAGACTGATGTGAGATGGGATGTTAAGATCACTGATAACAGGATATGCATGAACAGGAACCAGTAAGTTCTCCTCTCCCTGAAAACAACACAAACACAGACACATTACAGCCGTTCTAATTCCTGTCAGAATTTGCATTTGCAGACATCAGACAAAAACATGTTCTCACCTTGCAGTGAATCCTGATGTCATCAGAAAAGTAACACCACTCGTCTGGCTGGAAGTGCACTGTAACAGTGTAAGCCAGACCGGGAACCAGTCGGCACTGCGTTTAAAACAGGATCACCTTAACAGTCCTAAAGTGCCCTTTATATTATTTATGATAAATATAATGTATTTATATAAAAAAAATATATATATATCGCTTAAACATTTTTGACGTTTTATTCAATTCACTTTTGCTGTTTGAGTTCTGAAACTAAATTAATCAGGAATATTATATACATTTATTTTAAAGTACATCTGTAAATGTGATATTTGTAAGCAGGCTGATGGTTACCTTTTTGGTGTACTTAATTTGGAAATGCTTTGTCAAAGGGGGTAAAATGTGGACACTTAGCACATCCGAGGAGACATTGACAAGTTTCTTGGGAAAAAAACACAACAACAACAATAACAGCTTTTATCATTACATCATACTTCCTTCCATATTCTTCCCCTTCTGTAATGTCTCTTTCGGTTACAATTTATGAAATGTTTCCCTCCGACCGCAGAGTACTATCAGAGGAAATTTGGCCATGTGTTTCAGCAAATGGAGTCTCCAGTGAAACCTTTAGCAATTGTAAAAAGAATCTTTTGTTCACATAGGTCACAAGTCATACTGACCGTTGCATGAGCCATGTAAACATTCCACAAAACTTTTCACACCAAAAATGAATTCTATTTCTCCTTAGCAAGAAGTGAAAAACCAACCAGATTCTTCCTGTAATCCTTTCCTACTTCAAAGCCACTGAAATGCAGTTCTGATGGTTCGGCCTGAACTACACCATTACTCTTCAGTTTGGCAAACACTCCTAAAAGAAAACATTTAAAGACAAATTGGACATCAATTTGAAATATCAAAAGTCTATCAGACCAGTACTGTTGGTGGCCTGTTAGAAAGCTACAGACCTACTGTTTAATAAATAAACATTAGAGAAATGGTCTTACTAGTTTCCAGAAGGTGATGGGGGACATTTCCACTCTTTCTGGTGTCCTCTAACAGCTGGCTGAGAGGAAGCAGGTTTTTCTTCTTTACACTGCTGGAGAAGGTCTCAGGGGCAGAATGAACCACCTCCATGGCAGCTGGATTTTGCAGAGATTCTTGATCATAACAAATAACCTGTGAGCAGATATAGTTGACATGCCATTCAGGCAGTATCCTTCAGTGTGACATTCAATATTTTTGCACTCTTGTAAACAACATTTGCAATTTCTTTTATAATTATTATTAATGCAGGTTTAATGTGCTTACTGAAAGACTACATGGAGACTACATTTTTACTTTATGCATTCACATACACTTTAACCTTGTCTTGTTTAATAGGCATAATGTCGACGTTATTTTTATGTTAAATAATTAATGTTATTTGCCTCTCAAATGCACTTTTTATCATTTTATAGTTTTGTAGATATGTGTAATATGAATAAAATTCCCTTCTCTCCTGCTTAACTTTACAGCTTTAACATGTACAAGTCTAATTATTCATATTAGAGCAAATAACCGGGGACATTTTCCATTAACGTTGTTTTAAACGTACCGGAAGTCAGAGGTTGATGATATCTATGGATGATACTGTAAACCACGCAACATCGCCATTAAACGAAGAGTTTTATTTGAAATACTTTGGTTTAGGTGTCCTTTTAGTTGTTCATTAAACTGTACGTGAATCAAAACATTAAAAACTTAGTAGAACTTTAAAAACGTACTAACTCAAAAACTCAAAGAACGTACCTACTGATTCTCCATTGAAGTCACGTCGACAATCCCGTCACCGTGACAACAAAAGACGCTAAGTTTACAAAGAGCAAAAAGGTCCAACTATTTTTACCGTCTAGAAATGCATTTAGAAGTAAGAAAAGAAAAGAAAAGTGTGCCCAAATAAATATATACGTGCATATACTTTTTGTGAAACCAACAAATTAGGACAATATTTTTATAGCCTTAATTGATAAATGTATTTAATTATTCACCTATTTGCTGTTTGAGTTCTAAAACCAAAATAATAGGAAATATTATATACATTTTTTTTAAATATATCTTTGAAAGCAGGTTGAGGTTTTGTACCTTCTTTATATATTTGAAATAAAATAAAATAAAATACCTTTTAAGTTTCCCCCCAATGAAATCGTTTTTCATTTAAAAAAATGGCTAAATATTTTATAGACCTAAATTAATTGTATCAAAATGATTCATGTGTCAATTTAACGATTACATAACAGAAGCATGTGTGAAGCAGGCCAACTGAGAAGTATAATTTAACTCAGTAATTGAAATCAGAGAAATTCAGCTCTTCTTTATTATGATCAATTCACTATTTTACAACAACAATACAACCATTTATAGACATACAATGATATAAGTTTCTCAAAAAGTGCATTCAGTTATTAGCATACGTAAACAATGCAACATATTATATACATTCAACCGACATGCATTGCAACACTGCATAGTTTTTATACTTGCTACAGAAAATAAGAACATTCTTAAGTAAATAAAATCAGCTTGTTGGTGAGTTCAGCAAACACATCCAGTGTGTTTCAGCTCAGAGCTTGTGCCTGCTACATTGTAGTAAGAAGACTGAGAGCTAGTGAAGCAGGGCTGGTTTAAATGAGTAAATAGCGAGTTTTTTAAGCATAACGGGTAGAGGTGGTTAGGGTAAAAAGCAGGTGCAGGTTGCGTGTGCATCAGGAGTTTGTAGTCCTCTTCCACCTCCTGAATTGGTGCGAGAACAGTTTCCAACCCAGAGTCCTTGTCCGCTGAGATCTTGACTTTCTCACTGAGCTCTTCATATATACGGTCCTCAGATATGGCACTGATTTTATCATGCTGTTCTTTCTGGTGTGCAGAATGTTGGGTTGTCTCAGCATTCCAAAATGTCGGTACAAATAAATTCTAGAAGGAAATATATGGTAAATATATGGTTTATAAACAATGTAAAAATTTCAGTAATTGAAAAAGCTGAAATAATTATAAAAAATAGTTGGAAACTTAAATGAAAATTATAATGTTGTCTAGAAAATTACAAACAAATCACAAAGAAATGTCAAATAATTAATTAAATTAAAAGTGAAATTTGAAGTAGGAAACCTAAAATGGTATTTTCTTTTAAAATGCACTCTGATAATCTGTTTTCATTTACAGCCTTGAAAAATATGTTTGTTTTTTTTACTGTGTAGAAACAACTTTCACTCAAAAATTACTAGTAAATTTCACAAATAATTACAAAGAAACATCAGGTTTTACACTGAATTTTGAAGAAAATGAGTATTTGATTGAAGTATTTTCTTGTAAAATGTACATAATGTACTTAAAAAAAATATTTAGTATAGATAAAAGTTTTAAGTTGAAGTACTAAAATTTATGGAAGCCCATTTCCGCCACTGAAAAAAAGAAAACTCACAATTGTGAGTTATAAAATCAGAATTGTGAGACAAACTCACAATTCTGAGAAATAAACTCAAAATTCTTAGAAATAGTCACCATTCTGAGAAATAAACTTGCAATTCTGAGAAATAAAGTTGGAATTGCGAGATAAAAACCTCTTAGAACATATCAGTTTTTTTTCCTTCAAAACTGCAACTGCGAATTTATATCTCACAATTCTGAGAAAAAAAGTCAGAATTGTGAGACAAAGTCCAGTTTTGAAGGGAAAAAAGATATGATATGATATGTTCTCAGGATAGTGAGTTTATATCATGCAATTCTGAGAAAAAAAAAGTCAGAACTGTAATTTTTAAATGATAAAAATCCACAAAAATCTAAAATCTGAATAAAATTAAATTACAGCTAAACAAAAATATTTTGAAAAAGCTTTAATAAAAAATGACAAAAGTACATAAAAATTACTAAAGTAAGCTAGAATCAAAACTGAATATATATATATTTATATATATATATATATATATAAATAAATAAATCCCATTCAAAATAACATTCTTTATAAATAGCACATTTTTAAGGTCAGATAAAGAAAAGTTGGGTATATTACACATATAATGCATAGTGGAATCACATGAGACATATACCTTGAGAAGTTCTGGTAGTTTGGTTTTAGGGTACAGAAATCTGTACACTTTATAGATCAGCCAGGCAGCCAGGATTGTCAGAGGAAGAAGGATGACAACAGCAATCACACAGCTGATGGCCACTAATGCAAACAGATACAGAGAGAAAGATTTTAAAAAAATAATAATAATCTGCTGTCTTGAATGAATGCATATTTTGTAAATTTGACCCAATACATTTGACTGAAGGCATAATGTGTTGAAAGAAATAATACTTTAAACCACAATATTACCTAATATGAACTACTTCATACTTATTCTGTTTTATTCTTATTAAATAGATGATTATATGATAATTGCTTAGCTGATTTATTGCAGGACTGCCTGAAATACTTTGAGTCACAGGTAAAGACACGCTTACCAGGTGTGTTGGTCACACATACGGCACTACTGAACTGTCTGACATTTTCGTAGCCTTTGGGAACCACCACCATAGCCTGAGCGCAATATCTGCTCCAGGCATGCAGTTCTTTAATATTCAGTTTAACATCTTCACTGTCATCACTAACCATCTTCTCCACTGCCTGCAGGGACAAAGTTCATCGTCTGATTATTTGAAGTTAAATATTAAATATTTATTCATTTGTCGTTCTACACCAGATCTTTTTGACATTTTATACTAGATCAAATATTCATACTTCACAGCAAGGTATATAGTTTATTCTCGCATTTAAAGGCTTAGACGCATTTAAATTTGTGAATAAAACCAGAAAATAAATTAGTTTCTTTTCATAATATGCAATGAATCCATGTAAACAAAATGTATTTCCAACTGAAACGGAATATTGAACAGAGGGTGGGGGTTTATTTTAGCGCTCCTCCTCACTGTCTCTCATGGTTGGAGGGGCGTGGTTTCACCCAAGACGTCAAGCTGACGTCATCAGAGAAGGAAGCAGATGTTCAGATTTTGATTAAAGATTACCAAGACAAACAATTTTTTGGCAGTGGATTAATTTGTGCAAATTAATCCACTGCAAAAACATTAATTGTTCTCCTCAAGACTAGCAAAGTGTGCTAACAAAGTAAATAAAGTAAATTTTGATTTCATGAGAACTTTAAATGTGTTCTATGTTTGTCACACTACCCAAAAAAATGTGTTATTATCCACCCAGTCAAATTTTATTGATAAAAACCCCCGCCAAGGAGACGTGTCCATATATACCTCATCTTCAAAGCCTTCGGTCCAATATCTGATGATGTAGGACGTTTGTGAAAAAAGGTTGGAAAGTTTGCCCACTTTCAGTACTGGAGGTTGGATGTGCACATTCAAGGTATTATTTTGGATGACAAGATGCACAGTAGGGGGTCCTATGATAGCTACATTGGAGTAAAGTAGTTCATGTAAGTATTATTTATGAATATTATAGTGAATTAACAACACAGCAGAGGCTATAGTGCAAACTAAGAGCTGATTCACACTTACTGTGCTTAAATGGTGAAAATTCAGTTGTATTAACCCATTTAGAGAACAGCCCCCGATCTTCTGCCCGCACTTGAAAAATGTAGCTCCCAAATACAACTGGCAGTTTTCCTACATCACATTTCAGCTCTGTGGTGTTCACACAGATGGAAATGACATCACTTTTCAAGCTACAAGGACAGGAGGACAAACACAACAGGAGACAATATTTACACAAGTGTGTAAGGCAAACATTTAATCCATGCAAGTAGAATAGGCCTATTCTTTTCAACTTCTGCAAAAACTCAGAAGTATCAGATTCCAGCAGAAGTTCAGTGCATTGTTTTATAGCTGATCAAACACATTGTGATGGGTATATTACATAATAGCAGTTTAGTTTTTTCTTCCATATTGGATTATTTAAGATGTATTTTGAGTGTACTTACACATATCTTACGGTGTATGTCACGTTACTCATGGGATCGTGTGGATATGTCCATTTGACAACTGTAGCCATATTGATGGAGGTCACCTTCACATTCTTGGGTGCAGCCAGTTTTTTCTCTAAAGTACAACAATAGGACACATCATACAGCTTTTAACATCTGATAATGCATTTTTTTAAGAATTATGTAAAATATAAAGTGGCTCCAGAAAGTATTTGAATTAAGTGTAAAGTAATATGAGAATACAAACAGCTGATAAAACATCGCCAATAATCCACAAGTAATCCACACAACTCCAGTCCATCAATCAACATCTTGCGCTAAATTTCTCCACGTCTGTTCTGATCAAGAAACAAACTAATCTAAGGTCATCTTGGATGACCTGAGGGTAAATACTTTTCAGCTAACTGATCTGTGCTAGTCATGGTGCATCATGTCAAATACATGTAAATACATGTATCTTTGTGCAACTTCGTGCAGCATATGCATTTCCTCTCAGCCACCCACCAGTGAGCCGTGACCCAGTTTGAAACCCACTGAACTAAATAACATTTCTGAAGAACAGACATCTTCAGACAAATGATGCAAACAAATCATGCTATTCACAAAACTAACTTTAAAATTTACTTCTAATTGGTGTCAGATTGGCATTTAGTGGGTGTAAGAAGTCAGTTCCTCTGTAGTTCACACACAGGTGTCCTATAGAAGAGGAACCACAGGTGTAGTTCATGGCATTATATGGTAATGTTCCACTACCTTTCACAACCAGACAACCATTTTTTTTTTTACAAGTTGTCTGTTGGTTTAACATATAAAACTTGTTGTGTGTATATATATATATATATATATATACACACATTCATATATATATATATATATATATATATATATATATACAGTACACACACACTTTGGTACTGCATATATGAAGATTATTAAAAAATAAAAGTAAAACATTTTGTAAAGGGCAAAATGAGTCATTCTTAAGAATCTTTTAAATGAACAAAAGTAATAACTTTAAATGCTTACCTTAAATCAATAATCATAAATAAGCAAGCAATACTGACCAGCATAGGTGGGGTGAACATCCTTCATCACAAAGAATATGAGAGCCAACAGGCTGACTTTCACAAACATGACTGACAACATCACTGATGGGGCAAGGAGCTGCTGGGAGCTTTTAAACGTCTGTTTGTCATGTGCTTAAGAGGAACCACGACTGTGACTCAACAGCTTCCTCTTTGAGATGGGGTTATTAAAAAAAAAAAAAAAACTCAAAAAGTGCAACAGATAAATTTATAAATATAGATATTATAACAGATAAAAGTCAAAAATAAAAATAAAAAAGCTGAGAATTAATCTGACAATATTTTTGTATTTTTTTTTCTTTTTCAAATGTCAATATGCATATAAATTTAAATTTATATGTAGATTGACAAACACTTTTAAAAAACAAAACAAAAAAAAAAACAATTATTTCTACTGTGTGTGAATATAGAAATTCCATCTTAGAAAGTAAAATTTATGACTACCAGGGGAAAAACACGAAAAGTCTACTGTGGTTTGGAAATAAACAGGCTCAACACTGCCCCAAATGGTTACTGTGTAACTTACCTCATCATTTAATTACAGAAGTGACGCAACCATTCCCAAAATGCAGCCGTTCTTATGTCAAGAAAATCTAATCATATAACCACTGTAACTGCCAGTTTTGTTTTGTTGTGTCTGTTTCTGCTTCTCCTTTCACTTGTGTAGTGCCGTTGGTCCACTCATGTCACCTGCTCACCTGACGTTTTTCATCGGAGACGTTTCCTGACAGAGGTTGAGTAAGGGGGTTCTTCTCAGTACCCCTCCTTATTTCCTCGCTCCTACGTCCTCCATGACCCAGAAAACGATCGAGCTCAGCCATCTTGTAGGACATCTCAATTCTCTAAATGTACCTTGAGGAGGCGAGGATCGAGGAGTGAGGAGGCTTCCTGAGGAGTCCAGACTTGATGAGCTCCACCCTAACACTTGATGAGCGACGATACATAGGTGTATCCCATGCGGAAGTGGTCATTTTAAATAAACCACACAGGTCATATATTTCAACAGAGCATCTTGCTTTATTAATATTTATTATTAATTCCTTAAATAAAGAACTTTAACAACATACGGGCAGATCCTTTGGCGCAGATGATGACGCTTGAGTGGTCAAAAATATTCCAATGTTCATCCTTTGATTCCTCCGTCCTTATTTCCTTTCCTTGCATCCTTCCCTCATATCCTAAGAGGGTGGAGCTAAGACGCGAGAAAAGGTAACAGCTAACGAGGAAAAGAAAACGAGGACGCACAAATAAGAAATGAGAAGCACACAGGGATGCCCAATCCTGTTCCTGGAGATCTACTGTACCTACCTGCGGAGTTCAGAGTTCAACACACCTGTCTGTAATTATCAAGTGCTTCTGAGGATAATAATTAGCTGCTTCAGTTGTGTTTCATCAAGTCTGGAGCTTAACTTTGGAGGAAGGAAGACTTCTAGTAACTATGCAAAATCCGATTCGGACAGTTCGTCTCATTGATCCGGTTCACAAAGCCGATTCATCGGTTCTTGACGCCGTCAAATAATGATGTCACTACGCTTCTCTTGTCATGTTGTATCCATAAACATTCAAATGAAGTCATTTGTGTGAACACATATTGAAACATTAAAATAAAAAGTTATTGTGTGAACGCATATTGCTGATTATTGCCTTACATTCACTTAAGTTAAAAGTCTTTATACCACCAATATTGACTAGCCAACAATTTGGATAAGATTCCTAAACTTTTTGCACCTACAGCACACATTACAGAAATTTATGCACAAACGCGGATAGATCCCTCATGTCTAAAGTATAAAGAAGGAATGCCCCCCATTGATTTCGCTTAAACAATTTACAACATAATCTGCAAGCACAATAAACTGTCGTGAAATTTATTTACATCTCTCGACAGAAAGGTTTTTACAGGTTTCGGTAAAATGTTAATTTCTAACAGTACGTGCCTCAGGCTTGCCCAGTATCGTCAACTCATTAGAATCCTCGCTCGGTAATCCTCGGCAAACTTCGACAGTTTGTTTAACAGGCTCATTCGGTTCTTTTTGAGTCCTCGGTAACTTTCGGAAAACTTCGACAGTTGTTTGAACCCACTCATTCGATTCTTTTTGAGTCGGAAGTGTGAACCGGCTCAAAAGAACCATTCGTTCAAGAATCAAATTTCACTACCAGGAACACGATTGGGCACCTTTGAGTTATAAGTTTATAGACTGTAATATTGAGCAATTTCTATTTTTATGACCGCCTTATTTTTCTAGAGCTGGCGTGGCCGTTTGTAAATTTTGTGTTTGGCTTCCGGTCTCATCCACGTCCAGCTATTTTTAGCTAGTTTTGCTGCTTGATATTTCAAATTGGTGTGCCTTACCAGATTATTTTAATATATTACCTTAACTATGAACACACTGGTTTGTAGTGCAAACAGTTTTACCATTTACTGCACGTTGTTATTCTTCTTATATTTCCGGCAAATGAACAGGACGTCTCACCCATAGGATTACTTCTGCCTTAAAGAATAAGGTAAATAAGATATATACATATTTTAATAATATATTCAAGTAAATGTAAACAGCATTTATTTAATTTTTACATTACCCATTTCATGACTGATATGTTTACACTAAGCCATCATGTTTGTTTCAAAGCTGATATCTTGACTTAAATATCTAACATTTAATTTTTCCTCTACATTTTCAGCAGAAATACTGCTGTGTGTGTTAGATAATAATGCAATCAATCACCTCTATTGAGGCAAAGTGAATCCCATAATAAAACAGACAAATGGCGGCCAAAATGTGTTTCCATTTTTATCAACTAATGCAGCGGCAAGTTAAGAAAACCACAATTACATTTCATTGTCTGGTAAAATATTCCTTTTGCAGTTACAAATAAAATGTATGATTCCAGAACAAGAGTTAGAATCAAATAGCACATCTCAGAAATAAATATGCAGTACTCCAGACATGCTCATCTCCAAGGTGCAAAACTGTTTTGCAATTATAACGGTCATAGGTTGTGCATACATATACATTATGATCATTTGTTTCTATATATTTGTTCACGCAAAGCATTAAGGGCTGATAATAAGACAAACATCTCAATCACACAGAAACAAACTCAGATGGGTTAAAGAACAATGCAAAGCGGAATCTTTTGTCTCATTTCATCATCTCAAGTGTTTTTTCATAAGTGTATACATTTTTTTGTAAAAAAAAAAAAAAAAAAAGAGGATTTTCCGTGCTGTTGTTTGCTAGCATGTATAGATGTCAAAGACAATAAATAACCTCAGATGAACATTTCAAATCAGACATTATAATATTATAACATTAAGTACGCATGACCTTTTATTTACCATACTTTCCAACATTGCAAAATGATGATTATTAGAGGTCAATCTTTAGGGTTGTTGTCGTATTTTCTTACTCCCTAGTTTTAAACTTAATGCATAACCAACATTTTGTAACAATTCCGTAAAGTGGATTGGACATGCTTTTCTCTCAATTTGTTACTTGGAAATTGGAAGAAGAAATACAACTTAACACTCTATGATTTAATTGCTAGATAAATTCTCATTCTGTATGGAATGGAAGCCCATTTCCAAAATTTTCTTCCAGAAATTCTGAGAAAAAAGTCAAATGTGAGAGATGAAACTTTTTTTCTCTGATTTTTTTCTCCAAGTTCACATTTCACAATTGCTTTTTTTTTTTTTGTTCCCACCATGTAATAAAAACAGTCATTTCAACTTCTTATCTCAATTCAGACTTCTCCTCTCAGGACTGCAAGATTTAAACAATAATTTACAATTTTCATCTTGCAATTCTGACTGAATTTTTTCAGAAATCTCACAATTCTTTTATTTCCAACCATGGAATATAAAAAAAAGGTAATTCTAATTTTTTACCTCACAATTTAATTTTTTCTTGCAATTGTGAGTTTGTGTCACAGATATAAACTCAGAATTGCAAGAAAATTTGAAGACAGAATTATGAAACTATATTTTATTATATATTTTATATTATATTTTATTTTTTATATATATATATATATATATATATATTCAGTGGTGGAAAAAGGCTTCCACAAAAAAAATGAAGAAATCTTATGAGGGCTGTCATTAATATATAAATTTTATGCTCATGATTCTTATTGCTCCATTAATAAGCACAGACAGAGTATGAAGAAAGGGAATTTCTCTGAGGTAGACGGTATTTAACCTTAATCAGGATCTTTAATAAAAAAAAAAAATCATGACAAATGTGATTTCTTTGCAGTAGTTGAATAAGACGGGTTACATACAGAAAAACATACAGACACACAGACGTGTTTCAAACACACACTCTTTCGCACACGCACAAGTATAACGGGCTTGCCTTTTAATATGCATTTGTTATTTTGTTACAAACAAAATTAGTTGATAAAGCACCCCTGCGTATACTCCGTCACCCATTTAGATAAAACACTTTTTTTTAAAATGCGCTCCACTCTGTACAAAGACATGGCACGCAATGTTACATGTTACCACACACCGGTCGTTCTATTTTTGTACAATTGCATAGAAGTTTAAAAACCTTTTTTTTCATTAATAAACAATTCTAGACTCGCTGTAAGAAACTACTGAAACTACTAAAGATCAAATCTACAATGTGGAACCGCGAACCTTCAGAAAAATAGATTTTTATTTATATTCCCATTGTAAACATATCCTGTCCAGTTGTTGACACTACAAAAGCATGCAACTAGGAGAAGACATCTTCAGTCTAAATCCTGCTCCTCAGTTATTACATTAACCAACGACTCCATGGCATGTCCAATGTTATCAACCATGTGGAAAAGACTTCCCACATTGGGACCTGCGGGAGATGAAAAACAAAATCTGATGTCAGTGTCTGAACATGCAATCTTGCACTAAAAACATTATGCTGTGCTGCTACATATACATCTCTACACTCTAAAAAATGCTGGGTCAAAAAACAACACAGCACTGGGTGAAATATGGCAAAACCCAGTGACTGGGTTGTTTTGAACCAGCGGTTCGATTAAATGTTTAACCCAACCTTCTGAGGACAGTTATTTAAAGAAGTCCACTTCCAGAACAAAAATGGACAGATAATGTAGTCACCCTTTGTCATCCAAGATGTTCATGTCTTTCTTTCTTTAGCCATAAATAAATTATGTTTTTGGAGGGAAACATTTCAGGTTTTTTTCTCCATATAATGGACTGCTATGGTGGCCCGATTTTGAACTTCCAAAATGCAGTTTAAATGCAGCTTCAAACGATCCCAAATGCAGTTGTAAATGATCCCAGCCGAGGAAGAATGGTCTTATCTAGTGAAATGATCGTTATATGGTCCATTATATGGTCCATTATATGGAGAAAAATCCTGAAATGTTTAACATAAAAAACATAATTTCTTTAGCAACAGTTTTAATAAACTGTAAAAATATTTCACAAGGTCACTTTTTACTTTTTTTTTGTTTAACTAAATGTGACCCTAGACCACAAAACCAGTCGTAAGGGTCATTTTTTTTTTTTTTAAACTGAGATTTAAATTTAGCTTTCCATTGATGCACGAAATATTTGGCCAAGATACAACTATTTGAAAATCTGAAATCTGAGGGTGGAAAAAAATCAGAATATTAAGAAAAGCACCTTTAAATTTGTCCAAATGAAGTTCTTAGCAATGCACATTACTAATCAAACATTAACTTTTGATATATTTACAGTAGGAAATGTAAAAAATATCTTCAATGTCTTCAACAATACAATGTATTGTTGGCTGTTGCTACAATGGTACCTGTGCTACTTAAGACTGGTTTTGTGGCCCAGGGTCACAAATGCAGACTGAGAGAGCATGAGAGACATCAAATCATAGTGTAAAGTGGATAAGTAAGGCCAGAAAAGAGTGGGAAAAGAAAAAAAAAAAAAGGGTTAGTAACAATACTAACCTCTCATGGGTTTAGCCGTCCACCTCCTTAGACACAGAGGAAAACAGGAAATAAGAGAAATCAATAAAGTTGGAATAGGAATAGGGATAGGCAGTGAGACTGACTCTAAACAGGATTTGTACTGTAAGCACAATGAATGCAACAGGACAAGTTAGAGATTCATATATGACTAGTATTTATATAGTCCTGGTGTTTAATGCTTTAATCACATAAACAATACATTTTTTGGATTATGCATTTGTAATTCTGTGCTTCTCACAATGCGTATCCTGTTAAGAGTCACTGTTAAAAAGAGAAACAGCAGAAGAATGTACATTGTTAATAATTTTTTTGGTTTTTAAGTTTTGATTATTTACAGTTGAAGACTCATACTGTCAATTAAAAGTCTTATTTAATTACACTAAAAAGTCCACATCATGCATTTCCAGCAGGAAGTAGAAATGAAAGAAAGAGTGTAATTTAACAATTGAATCATGCAAAGAGTAGAAAAGGACTGGGTCAGAGAAATTGATTAAAAAAATTACTGATATCTTAAAATGACCATCAATCTGCAATTACTGGCACCTTAAACCACTACAATACATGAAATGCATTCACAGACTGTGATGACCCGTTTCCAGGTTTAACCTTGCAAAGTTTTTATTTTCAGAAAACTAGTTAACTAGTGTGGGTGTTTGTAATACAACGGCTTAGAGTGTAGCAACAAACTTGGCATTTTTCTCTCTTCTGAGCAACATACTTTTTTCTTTTTTTTTCTCTTTTGAAAAGTCACAGAAGCACTATTGTGGATTTTTCTTTTGGTATTGGAGCACATAAGAACGCAAAAATAAAAAAAGGCCAAAAAAAGGTCAGTTTGAGAGTATCTGCATCAGTTTGCTGGATTAACAGAAGTGTTTGTACCAGACAGTGTAGCTGGATTCTCACCTTGGCTGTGAGGGAAGGAATTGTTGAGCTGCTCGATGACGTCCTCTAATCCAGTGCTTGCATCCTGGGAGGGACTGGACAGCTCATCATCACCTGAAACACACAGCGGTGAACCAATTACAACTGAGAAGTGACCTTAAAACCCTGGATGTTGTCCTGCCGCCCATGACATTTCATGTTCAAACAGAGACACTGTTTGCTGCCTGTATTATTGACTCAGAGGATAATACTGAAGGTGATGTTGAGGACTCTCATATACAGTTTTAATACAGTCCAATAGTCTGAGAGCACTAGTAAAAATGTTTCCATTCGACATTTTGTTTTGCCAAAACATTTTCATTACAACCATCAAATGAAATCCAGAAAGATTTGAGAATGCATTATGCACATTAAATGGAAGCAAAAATATCTATCTGTAGAGTTCAAATGATCAATGTTACAAATTTGATTAAAGATTTAGAACTGATGTATAATCTCATTCAGTATATATATTCATAATATAAATTATGAATATTTAAATAAAAATGTGAACTCGAAGGCTTAAATAAAACCCCTGATTTTAAATGTTGTCTCAGACTTTTGGAGCCAACTGTATGTAAAATGAGAATAAACAAGCATTAAAGCAGTCAAGTTTAACTCAATAAAAGTCAAATTTACATTCAAACAGAACTCTGGCCAGAGTAAAAACAAGAAGAAAAAAGAAGAAAGGGGGAAAAAAACAATAAAATCAAAAATATATACATGATATATGATATATACATAATATATGATCTTTACAAAAGCTATCTTGAGTTTTTGTCTTTTTGTCAAGAAAATTAAAGATCTCTTTATGTATTATGTCACAATCATACATATTTCACAGTGAGTATAATAAATTAAGTAATAAATTAAGCAACAATAAAACACTGACAGGTCCAACTTCTGGTCAGAAACACAAAGTGTTATGTTAGGCTCATGTAATAAATCAAAGAAAGCCATTATAAAACAAACTTCCCAAATGTGAAGAAAAAAAATTTTTTTTTAAATGTGTATCAGAATCATAGTTGTCACAGCAAGAATGACTCTAAAAATAAATTGACGGTCTGGTTTTAGTTACACATAACCAACAACTGTACAAAATAATGAACAGCTATACAAACAAAACATTAACTAACATTGATGTTCATATAACATTGGAAAGGATTTGCAAAAAATTGTTTAAAAAAGAAAATTCAAGGTGCTGTAATTGCCTTATTTTATTTTTTTTTTGCCCCTTATGCTTGCAGTTTATTTAAATGGTCCTGTGGTATGATGAACACATTTTGAAGCAGTAAATGATCCATACAGCATAAAAATCATTAAAATTGAATGTATACTAATCAAACAATAATTAGAAAAGGTTGTGTGAAAGTATTAGATGTATTAGCAAGCACATGAGAACACTGATGACACGTTTAAATGTCGACTACCCAGGTCCTCCATAATCTCAATATATCACAAACATATAAATATATTTTAAAAAGACATAATTTCACAATTGTATAAAAATCAGAAAATTCCCAACTTGTATTCACCCCACTTAGTTCAGATACTCAATCTTTTTCATAATCTGAGTAAAATTTATATTGAAAAATAGCACTAATGGCATGTATAAATATAAATTTCAGTTCCATATAAATATATTATATAGATAGATAGATAGATAGATAGATAAAGATGATAAAAAACTATGTGCACGGTGAGTTTTTCATCTGAACAAATGAACAATTTTGAATAAAAGACATACCTTTTTTTTTCCCCTCTAAAAATAAGTAAAAGCAGTGAGTACACTATAGGAAGGCATTATAGATGACCTGAATCATAAATGTCAAACTGCACTTATAAAATGATTGGTGTTCATTCTTCAAATACTGAAGTACACCCAATTTTGTCAGAACTTTGCTGGACTGTGCGTTTTCCTCAAAAGTGAAGACAACAAATAAGATGCTGGCTAGCAATAAGGGCAAAAACACTTCTTTTGTATCCATACATGAATAAAGGCTCCCTGTGTTCCTTTTTGTTTGGCACAGATAAGAGACATTGCCTCTTTTTATCCGTTCTGAAAATCTTTTGCTGAAACCAGCCTGGGCTTCAAGCCAAGTCATACAATGAAAGCTTTACAAGTACAGTTATTAAACATAATCATTACTATGCATGTCAGTTAACCAGACAAATTAAGAAATGAATTAATACAGTGGGCAGATAGAAGGATTTGCATTATTGACCAGCTTTTACTGGTACACAGAAAAATTCAAGGAACACCAAAATGGAAGACAACGTGTTGCCTATTACTTGAATTAATAATAAAATATGTGTTTACATAACTGTCTACATGTACATTTCTGGGAAGACTGCTTCTGCCAAGGAATTAAAAAAATATATTTTTTTAATCTCACAATTTGGACTTTCTTACAGTTCTGAGGGAAAAAAGGTCAGAATTTGTGAGATATTAATAGAAGCAGCAAGACTTTTTTCCAAGGACCAAAACGATTGTGTGCTGCACAGCTTTTCACACATGGCCGTGATATTCGTATCATACGATAGAACTTCTCATTCCAGACAACTTTGCCTCTAGAAACCACTGCTGTCAATCAAATGATTTGTTAAATTGCAAAAGTCCTAGGATTTTGCTGGAACAAAAAAACACACTGCAGTACAATTCTCTGGACTCTCTAGGTCATTAATTATTTAAAAAAATGTTGCCATTTACACTTTAGGATGCTATAACGAGTCATTTAGAAAAGGGACCTTTCCAAATTTACCCAATGTCCAATAAATCCTAAAGAAAAACTCAAAACTTCACAAATCCCAGTGAGCACATGCAACAGGTGACTCTAAACAAGCATGCAAAGTTTTAAGAAGGTCAGACCACAGCTGGTGCTACAACTAGAGGTCGACCGATATATCGGTTTTGCCGATTAATCAGCACCGATAGTTGATTGGCGGAACTATCGGTTATCGGCAAAAATCCATGCCGATAGTTTTTTTCCGGGTTGGGTCCGTTGCTGGAGCGGCTGAGAAGGTCGTCATTATACAGCAAAGTCCCTATAGTCTTTGTTATACAGCACAAGAGCGGCCTCTAGTGAACACTTCAAAGGTGGATTTAAAACATCGACAACGAAACGGTGTGTACAGTATACCGTAGTGCATGTTTTAATGTCATTACTAAGCGATAAATTTGTTGACTAGATGCTGCATTAGTGGAGAAAGGACAGCAGTATACTTTTGGCCGTTTGGTGATCAAATAAAGTCTTTTAGACCACAGCTTGAATTGAACGCAACGTGTCCAATGTGTGTGATACCGGATAGCTGTGAGTTTTTCTAGACGTGGCGCTGCACTTTTGTCCGTTGTGTGACTAACATGTTTTTATATTTTGATTAGATAACCACAAATGTTCTAGAATAGAAGCAGTTAAATTGTGAAAGTACACAATGTCCATATGTATGCAATTTCAATACTGTGGCCTTTGTGCAGATATTTAAAGATGGCCATCTTTAGCTTGATTGTTGATGTCATGGCAGAACTTTACAATACGAGTCCATTTGTCACATTAAGATTGATAAAAGCTGTAGAATAGAAGTATTGTTCCTTGTTAGAGTGTGTTAATTTCAGCATTTACTGATGTATTTTAAAAATTTTAGTTGCTTTTGTTAACATTAATGAACAATGAACTAACTGTAATGATCAATATATAATTAATATTAATATTTTTATTCATTTACAAAGTATGGTTCAGTAGGCTGCTTTTTTTTCTTTTTTTTTTTAAATAGTAGAGCTCTATTTATTTTCAGTTCAGTATCCATTTTAAAAACTATCTGTCGATTAATCGGTATCGGCCAGTGTGGTCCAACCTAGCTATCGGTATCGGTAAAACCCAATATCGGTTGACCTCTAGCTATAACAGTCATAAACGTTAAAAAAACCCATAATATTTCTATGGCAAATTACCTGTATTTGCCACAAATGTTTTTTTTTTTTTTTTCAATCATTGATTTAGATGGTTAGAGACTTGCTAAACAATTCCATATTTGCATAAAACATGTTTCCATATTTGCTTAAATGCCGTAAAGCGCTTGAACCCCGGTAATCGCTGCTTGCATTTATATTTTTTTCACATAACTGCAAGTTATAAACACAGTTAATGCAATTCTGACTTCTGAGTATATAAACTCAGAATTGCAAGAAAACTGATACAATTGTGAGATAAAATTCTCCATTACATTTAAATTTTTTTAAATTCTGTGGCTAAAACAGGCTTCCATATATTTCAGTAATTTGCTAAGGCTCAATATGTAAGACTGGCATACCACTATTTATTATTAGTTATTTAGAAAAATTTCAAAACAAGTTAATTCTGTTTAATGAATGAGTTAGGAGAGTTAGGTTTAAACTGAAGTTGTTAGGGACATTTACCCATCGTCTCTGTGGTTTGGCTTGCGGCCACACGCAATGAGGCCAGGCTGGTGTCAGATCTCGGAGAGGCAGTGGAGGGTGAGGACAGGGCAGTGCCATTCACCTTGGACTCAGTCTGTGGCTAGGACATAGGTAGAAAGGAACCATATAGATTAGGCAGGGGACTGGACGCAAACATCAGCACTGGGTTGTACTTCTGTATTTCCAGATTCATTTGAAAACATTCATTTTTATGGTATTTTCAGTCTAAGACTTTACATTCTTTTACAGCCAAGTTCTTAAATCCTCTCCAAACATGTATTGACGAGTTACTGAATTTCTTCCCCAAGGACTTTCACAAAACATTAACAATTGCAGCATAAAACAACAGCAAGGGCTCTCAGAGTTGCTGTGTTTTTGCATCATTCAGTTTTTTAGAAACAAGGCAGTCAAGACAAAACAAAAGCACAAAGATACACTCAAAACAGTGGACATGATGCAGCTTAAAATAAAATAACCCAAACAGTTAATGCATTCAATAACATTCACAGATATCACAAAACCCTTTAGCAAACGTAAATTGCGCATTCATTTTCATTCATCAATATTAATATTCACATCAGAACTCAAGGCTGTTGTCAAGGTTAAACATATAACCATTAATATATGTGATCCTAGACCACAAAAAATGAATAAATAAGCTTTCCTTTGATGTATGGTTTGTTAGGATAGGACAATATTTAGCCGAGATACAGCTATTTGAAAATCTGGAATCTAAGGGTGCAAAAAAAAAAAAATTGAAAAAAAAAATATATATATTTTTAAATTTGTCCAGGTAGGAAATGTACAAAATATCTTAACAGAACATGATCTTTACTTAATATCCTAATGATTTTTGGCATAAAATTGAGCATTTTTACCCATAAAACGTATTGTACTTATGACTGGTTTTGTGGTACAGGGTCACATATTATATTAATATTCTAATTTTCATACATAATTAATAATATTATATAATATAACATTTTAATGTGTGCATTATATACACATCCATTAATATAATAAAAGTTATTTATATTTTAGTACTACAGTTCGAAAGTCACTCATGCTCACCAAGTCAGCATTTCTTTGACAAAAATACAGTAAAAACAATAATATTGTGAAATATTACAATTTAAAATAACTATTTCTATTTTAATAGATTTTACAGATTTTATACATTTTTTTCAGGATTCTTCGTTCAACGTTTGAACAAAAGGTGCATAATAAATCTTTGATTAATGCACCCTTTATTTTTAAATATATTTACCTCTGCATCTTAAAATTAATATTTTATTACAATTAATTACAATTTTAGATACTACTAGGATTTAAAAATAATCTGCCTTAATTATGAAATGGTTGATCACTGCACAACTATTTAAAGTTATTTAAACCTCATTAAACCTTCTACTATTAACAAATCATAACATAAATCCAGAAAGCCCTCTTGAATAAAGCATGATGGTTCTGGTGATTTCATTGGTTTTTCTGAGATATTTGCCAAGCGAAATAAATGCACATATGTTAAACATAAGAACATGTTTATTAGCATATAACAAAGATAAAAAGTGAAGTAATTGATGCTACTAAAACAAGAACATACACCGGTAGGCAAAGGCTTGATTGTAAATGTAATGAAAACTCTATTTGGATAAAAGGTTATAAACAAAAAAAACAACAGTGAAGTGAAGCCAATAATCCACTGGCTCTGAACAGAGCGAGAGCTAATTTATTTGCGCATTCATGGAGTCTGGTTCTTCTAGCTTCGGCCCAAATCGGCCACTGGAAGGAGCTGGAGTCTAGTGAGATTTTAGTTCAAAGGGTCCACAGAGAACACATGGAGCCATTTCTTCAAGAACAAATCTGATAGAAATCCATTTGGCAGAGACCCCCAGCCGACTAATGTTTTTTTTTTTTTTTTTTCTAGAAGTATGCATCCAGACATTACGCTTGATTCATCAAGACATGACGCAGACAGAATATCTGATTTCCCCTCTATTCAAGCAGAAGGAGACTGCTGAAGAAGTAGACATCAAACAAACTCCACAAACAAATTACAGAGAGAAATGGGTTGCTTGAGGAAGAATGACAGCTCACTCAAAATGTTCTTTCGGCCACCAGAAAGATCTGGCATCCCTCCTCAGCTTTAATAAGGACAAATATGGTAGGAAAATACTCAACCTTATTTAAAAATATTCGGTTACAACCTATAATGTATATGCCATGCTGCCACTTAAGGCCAAAAAAAAAAAAAATTGTCATCTGAAGAAAAAAAAATAAACATTAATGCATTATAGATCTTTTCACACCAAAAAAAGAAGAAACTATTCAAACCATGTCAAATAAACTGAACAACAGAACAAAACCAAACCCTTGAATGATTAGAGTACAACATTTTGGTATGACAGAGTACATAAAAGATGCTAAAAATGATTCGGTGTGAATACGGCTGTATTCGTAACACAATCAATATCATTTTGGCTTGCACAGTGCTGTGGACTGAACTGAAATCATTCTGAGTAGTACTTATTATACAGAACAGTGAATGCCAACAATGTCCTGCAAGGACAATTAACACAGATGTCTGCATTCAAACAACATGAACTAACAATATCCCAAACTATAGTTCCAAGTCTTTGGTTTAAACATCTATGCAATTTTATGCAATTTTTAAACTTAAAAGAAAGAAAAAAATCTTTGATGACGCATTTAATGTTAACATTACAAACCACACAGTTGCAGAAAATAACATCTTTAAACAGATGAAACATTTCAGGAAGATTGTGTCAAAATAAATCTTAGACTCTTGGATTTAACAAAATCCTGGAAATTGCAATTGTACAAAATGCATGTACATGCAAATCCCAGCTTTTATACAAAACATTTTCTATAGTCATTCTGACAAATTTAGCAATTTAACAATTTTCAATTGTTAAAGTGATGAAACTCATATTTTAAAAACCTAATGAGCTGCTAACCTCATTTTGGCCGAATTTTACGGAAATGTTACACAGATCGTCGATAAAGAAGTGCCAGAATGCATTGCAATGAGTCAAGAGAAATATCAGCTATAAATATACTTAATATATATACCAATATACTGAAAAATATTGATAAAATTGACTTTCCCAACAAAGTTAGTTTTTCATATAACTACAAATATGACAAACATTAAAAGCCAAAAATTGACATTAAAATATATCATTGCTCTGGGCATTTCATTTCTTCTGTCGACAGTTGAAAGGAAGCACATGAACAGTGTTACATTCCACAGCTATGATTTGAAAAACGCCTTGTAAATGATCAGAAGACATTTACTCGTAGCAAAGTTTAGACTTTTTAGCACAGGAGCAGGTTCCTTTATCTTTAAGTTGTTTTTCACTGGCAGAGAGTATAAACATTGATAAAATCTTAAGGATATGTGCCACCCACCTGCTCAAGTAACTGTCTAAGGCGTTTGAGCTGTGATTCCAGCTGTTTGTTGTGATCCTCCAGGATTTGCATTCTTGCTTCCAAGCGTCCCTTGTGCTGCCGCAGTAGTTTAGCCTCGGCAATCAGTTCAGCGTCGCGTGGACTCGGTGGTGAAACCGGCAGCATCTGTGGGGGTGAGGGCAATGGTGACAGACCCTTGTGGTCGTGCGCCTTCTTCAGACGATCATACTCCGCTTGCAGCTTCCTGCATGACAGGGAAGACAACTTTAGAAAGAAGCTCTGAAAATAGCGACTTACTCAACCCCAAGCCATCCTAAGTGTATATGACTTTGTTCTTTCAGACAAATACAGTTGGAGTTATATTATGGCTCTTCCATGCTTTATAATGGCAGTGAATGGGTGTTGAGATTTTAAACTACAATAAAGTGCATCTATCCATCATAAAAAGTACTTCACACAGCTCCAGAGGGTTAATAAAGGTCTCTCAAAGTGAATCGACGCCCTACGTCATCCGCTGGAAAACCGCTCTCTCATGAATGCATGAAACAATAGCAGTAGCTAAAGATTGCGGTTTAAATATGGATAAATATGGAGGCCTTTATTAACCACCAGAGCTGTGTGGAGCACTTTTTATGATGGATGGATGCCCTTTATTGAACTTGAAAGAGGCAGGACATTTTTAATATAACTGTAATTGTATTTGTCTGAAAGAAAAAAAGTGTTATATACACCTAGGATGGCTTGAGGGTGAGTAAATCATGGGGTAATTTTCATTTTTGGGTGAACTATCTTAGAAAGTCAGACAAATATGTTTTTTACATTTTCTATTTATCAAAAAACCCTGAAAAAAGGTATCACAATTTGCACAAAAATATTAAGCAGCACAACTGTTTTTAACATTGATGATAATACTAAATAAATGTTTCGTACAAATTAGCATATTAAAATGATTTCTGAAGGATCATGTGACACTGAAGACTGAAGTGATCATGCTGAAAATTCAGCTTTGTATCAAAGAAATAAATTCAATTTTAAAATATATCAAAATAGCAAATCGTTCTTTTAAATGATAATTTATACACAATATTACTGTTTTTATTGTATTTTTTATTCCGCATTAAACAAATGCAGCCTTGATAAGCATAAGAGACTTTATCGACCCCAGAATTCTGAACAGTAGTGCACATTTTAGTAATAAGGCTAATATATTGTATGGTTATAAAATGAATCTTCTAAAAGTATTTCATCTGTTTGATTATTTCTGCTTTCTCATCTACTCACAATTTTAATATAGCTCACTGTGTGTAATATTAGACTCAAAAGTGTAGCCCACGTACTTGACTCAGCAGTGTGGGAAGATTTGTGTGTGCTAGGTAGTACTTGGAAAGTCAGATATAATTAGAAGCACAATCAAGTACTTAATTCGATTAATATTACAAAATACAGATAAGCAGTGAGCATTTTCTACTCGTGACAGCTGATCAACCTGTTTATTTACTATGCACAATTATGGCTGGCTGATTTCATTATTTTATAGATTTTATTATTTTCATTAAAACAGCATTTTGCTAAAATCATTTTAGTTGGTGACCAAATCTGAGAATCTCAAACCTAATGCATGATACTTAAACGTGATTTATAAAAATGACTGTGCAAGCAAATAAATGGAGAGAGCTGTTTTATTATGAATTTCTAAATATATGCAGCATGTCATCACAGACATATTTTGACGGAATACAGTCCGGTGTACATGCATCCTATTTAATTTAAAAAACAGTCATTTGATTTCATTTGATTGATTGAAGGAAATGGATATGCAATCAAACCTGTTTTCCTGCTCCAGATCGTTGAGCACTCTCTCAAGCTCTCCCTTCTCTTCAGTCTCCATTGAGATGAGGATCTGAGCGGGGCTCTGCGGCTGGCTGAGAGGAGAGCCTTGATTCAGACTCTGGCAGTAGTGCTGGATCAGCAGATGCTCATCATCCCTACAATAACAACAACAACAACAGCACTCCATTTCCAGTTCACTACATCACATCCATTGCTCAAGTTTTCAATTATCATTTGGTGCACTAAACTCCTAATAATTGAAAAATACACCAGCTCAATCGGCTTGGGAGCAGTAAGCTGGTCTAAAAACAATCCTATTGCTTTAATACCACAAAAAAATGCAGTATAAGAGCATTTACATATAATCGTTTTATTATAATTCTATCTGAGCGTGCTGGGAAAATGATATGGGTTTATTACTGATCTCCACTTCTTTGTGTATGGATTTGTGTATGTATTTCATAGCCACATTTGCCCATTTTTAGTTTCAAAAGGAGATGTTTTCAGGCAAAAACAAGCAGTTAAATGTATGCATCTACCTTTAGCATTCTTAGTTTTAGGTTCTTCACACACGGTTACATTTATTTATTATATAACACTATGTACAGTAAAGTGTAAAGGAGTTGCAAGCTCACATGCTTTCATTGGGCGATACATTGTCATTCACATACGAGCCATTTCGGTTCTCCATTTCAGCTAGCCTGTGAAAACACAATATCATTCTGTATTCATTCATGAACAGCTCATGCAGTTGCCTTCATTCACGTGAGTAAGGCACCCCTGTTTTAACTTGCGTGCTTAATGTTAACACAAACGCATTTTGTTTGTTACTAAACACCGCAAGCATCAGTCATAATCAGAAATGCATATTCATTCTGTTACAACTCATCAATTCCTTCAGGTTAAAATACAAATTTCAAACCCTTGGAAATATATCACCCGTGGTATAAATGGTACAGCAACATGTCTACTGGATCACACATTTGTACCATTTTATATTTATACACCACCACATTACCCAGTTCTAATGTGATCCAAGTCTGGTGTCTGTTAAATATACAGTTACATAGTAACACCAAAATAACCATGCTTAAAAAAGACTGACCTGCTAGCGTAATGCTCGATGCGTGAGTGGGTGTCGTCATGGGAGAGTTGTGGGGAAGATGCCGGCCTACCAATGACAGAAGAGCAAAGGTCAGAAAACAGAGATGAACTGAACTAAATATATGAAAATTATATTATGGAGGAGCAACATTTTATATAACTCCGAGCTTTACAATACAAATGAAATAAGGATATAAAACAATAATATTAAAGAGATAGTTCACTCAAAAACGAAAAGGACCCTGGGAATTACTCACCCTCAAGCCATCCTCGATGTATATGACTTTCGTCTTTCAGACGAATATAACCAGAGTTACATTAAAAAATGTCCTGACTCTTCCAAGATTTATAACGGCAGTGAATGGGTGTTGATTTTAAGTCCGATAAAGTGCATTCATCCATCCTAAAAAGTACTCCACACGTGAAAGCTAGAGATTGCGGTTTATAAAGTTTTAAATATGGATATTTTTCTTGCATAAACGCATCGATTCGCTTTGGAAGATCTTTATTAATTCCCAGAGCCGTGTGGAGCACTTTTTATGATGGATGGATGCACTTTATTCAAAATCTCAACGGCCATTCACTGCCATTATGAAGCTTGGAAGAGCCAGGACATTTTTTAATATTACTCCAATTATATTCATCAGAAAGAAGAAAGTCATACACACCCAGAATGGCTTGAGGGAGAGTAAATCATGGGGTAATTTTAATTTTGGGGTGAACTTTCCCTTTAACTGGGAACCACTATTGCATTTTAGTGGCATACTAACTCTTAAGAGATATTGTATAGTTTATTGGAACTTATGATTCTGCTCAATATGCAAACCTTCTCCACAAAATTTTGAGCTGCATTTATGGTTAGAGCAAATATATGCAAATATTAAACAATGTTCAACAGTTTGGGGTCTGTAATATTTTATTAAAATATCTTATGCTCATTGGGTGTGCATTTATTTGATAAAAAATAAATACTGAAATTCTATGACAATTTAATTCAAATAATTCTATTTTAATATATTTTAAAATGTAATTTATTCATGTGACGACAAAGCTGAATTTATCATCATTACTTCAGTCTTTAGTGTCACATGATCCTTCAGAAATCATTGTAATATGCTGATTTCATGCTCAAGAAACATTTCTTCTTATTATCAATTGTGCAGCTTAATATTTTTGTAGAAACAGTGATTTTTTTTTTCAGGATTCTTTTGATGAATCGAAAGTTTAAGAGATCAAAATTTCTTTCAAATGAAAATATTTAGTAACATTATAAACTTAGTAACATTCTAAATGCCTTTTGTGTCTCTTTGCTAAATAAAAGTATTCATTTCTTACTTTAAACAGAAAAAAATATCTAACTGACCCCAGATTTTTTTTAACTGTAGTGTATGTTACAGTTAGGGCTGGGTGATTTTTCTGATTTTATCAATTCATTCGAATTTAATGTTTTGCCACCATTATATTTTTTAGAAATCGATGAATCGTGATTTTGAATAGAAGTATTACCAAATCTTAGAATTAAACACTATGACAGTATGCTGCGTTTAAGAAAGCAGTTTCATGCATGAGACGCTGCAAGAGACTCAAGTGCAACAGTCAAATGTGTCCATGTTTACATAGAAAAAACTATGGAAAAGCAGCGCAATGGAATAAAAAAACCCTTTGAATAACTACTACTGTATGTCTGGTGTTTCATGTTTGCATCATAATGACAGGCTGAAAGCTGCTGTTCATTGTTTTTACAGAACATTTACAGTTAAAAAGTATTTTCCTTGTATTGTTTCTTAACATAAAATATATGTATAAGTCAAGCAGTGTTGCCAAGTCCGCGGTTTTCCCGCAGAATTGGGCTACTTTAACACTGTTGCTGTAGGTTGAAGCGACGTATAATAACGTAATATTTAGCCCCTGGAATGCTAATTTTACCAGGGGAATTCTGCCAAAAACGCATATTTTTCCCGGAAAAACCGCCGAACAGCGATTGGGCTACTTTTGGGCTAGTTTTGAGTAGCAATGGGGCAGGTTTTGTTGTGAAAACCTGGCAATCCTAAAGACAAGTTTGTACAAGATGTAGCTGTAGTTCATGCATCTTTTCTGCAAAGATATTTAACAACTGATTTGTTTAACATTTACATGATGTTGACAACGTCATGTGTGGTGCACTTGGAATATAATTTTCTTTAACTAGAGGGTTAATAAAGAAAAAGTTATTTGAATCATGTTGTAGTTACATTCTTAAAAATGGTAAAAATCGTACAAAAACTGTAATTTTATGCCATGTCGCCCAGCCCTAGCTCACAATTGGGACTTAGCATTAATGATAACCCTTTTCAAAGAACACCTAACATACCCTACACCACGGTAACATGTTAGTCTAGCAGATGAATGGTGGAAGCCATAGGATGAACACGTTCCAAAAAATCTCACAGTACTGACAATGGAAAATGAGTGTTTTATGGAGACTTGTGTGTAGTTTCATACAGAACAGTAGAAGATTCAAACAGTGTGCTTTAAGTGATAAAACAGCTATATTACTATATGATATCCTTATGTTTGCTAACCAATAAAACACTAGATATAATTTAAAAGTATTAGACTTAATGACTCAATGAAACTTGTATTTAAATTTCAAATGCACTCAAATTAGGACTACGGGTCATATTGTATCTATGATTTGAAAATCCTGAATGTTCTTTCCTATGCTGTGAATATATCAATAACAACTAATGGCACTGTTTGCATTACGTGATCCGGTAAGCAGTTTGTCGTGGGTGTGCTTGAGCGTGTCTGTGTGTGGATGTACTCACGGATGGTCAACAGGCCAGAAGTTGATCAGTGTAACAGGACTGCAAGACAAAAAAAGATGTGATGATGGACAGGACAAGTAGATGCATTGAAAGCATGATGGTGACATGGTTGTTAAGAAGCACCAAACACACAAACCCACCGAGATGACAACACAGTTAAATCCTAACCGCATTTTTAGTGGCCAATAATAACATACACATGGCAAGAAACTCTCTTGCAAAAACTGTTTGTTGAGAAATAGTTTGATTCAACTTTGCTGGTTGTGTGTAGGGTTAAAATGAAAAAGGAAAAAAAAGCCAGTGCTTTAAGAATAATGTGTGTATGCATTTAGCACGGCTTTACGATTACTCTGACAGACTGCACACATTTGCAGCTGCTGCTCTACAGGGGGAAAAATAATTCCACAGCATAAATACTCCTACTGTGAACACGAGTAGTGATCAACGCACACGGTAAAGCTGAGAAAATCCAAGCAAAACTCAGTTGCAGCTGCAATTTAAGGTTACCAAGTGTTCAGAGTCATCTTTATTTGTCTTGTTTGCTGGCATGCCAGTTCTATACAGCTTGACCAGGTTAAAATGTTTTATTAAGAGTAGCTTTTTCTCCACGTCAGTGTGCAAAATTTAAAGTAACGATTCAAATTTTCCACCAAGAATTTGGCTTTTATGGCACTTTCAGCTGAAGAGCTTTAGTAGTCAAAATGTAGGTGAATCCAAATTTTAGAGGCTTTAAACAGGATGAGACAACACTTTTTAATTCACCAAGCAGACTGTCTACAAATTCACCCGCTTGAAATAAAGTAAAATAAAAATATTAGATGAACATTTTAAAATTAAATGAAAATTCTAAAATTACTTAAACTGAAAACAAAAAACAACACACTAATTAAAATGTTGTAAAATTGTTGCGGTTTATTTTAATAAGAGCATATCAAATTACTGAAGTTTAAAAATTAAATAAATTAAAAATATAAAAATAAAACCAAATATTAATAAATGTTATAATAGTATATAAATATTAAAATGGCACTTTAAGTATGATTTTAAATTTATTTTAAAAATATGGCTGATGCCACATTATCTGCACACATTAATTCTGCTCTCCTGATAGCATCTGGAGTTGCAGTGTGTTGCACACTGTGCTTTTAATAATAATAATAATAATAATAGACAAAAAAAGTGGTCCTATCAGCCGTCACGTGTCTAATTGATCAGTAGCTGATGGTAACAAACAATGAAGTGAACACATAAAAAAAAAAAAAACAAGAGTCTCACGTCTCCATGTTGTCTCCCTCAAGGATAGTTTGGACGGGAAGGTAACCCATGCGAGGATGCTTGGCAAAGTAGCGCTTTGTCCTGAACTTATTCTTTAAAACCTTGGCAAAGTCTCTCACGTCCTCTCCTGACGTCGTCTGAAGTGAAAGGACACATAGATACAAAAAGTCATAAGTTGCACTTTAATCTTAAAACGCACTGACACTGCCATCTACGCCAGATACTAAACTGCCAATGCAATGTGATGAAAGCAAAAAGCAAAAAACCTACCGGTGTGCAATATTCAACCATAGGGTACTGCATCTTGTGACCTTTGGCCACTCTGCCAGAAAAGAAGCAGCTTTGGCAGATATCATAGTTAAAGTGCTTTAAACTTCGGTACCTGCAGAAACCAGACACAAACAGTGAGGTAAATGATAAAGTCATTGCAGAAACATTCAAAACATCCTGGATCTGAACAGACACGCATGCAAGATTGTTTCCCAGAAACGTGTAGTTACATAATTATCCTCCAGGTGGAGCTGTTCCCTGTTCTCACATACTCTCAATAGAGCGTATTACAGTCATTCTACTTAGAGGGAGAAAAGTTTCAGAAGAAAATTCTGTCGTGATTTACTTACACAGTACATACACTACCAATCAAAAGTTTGGTTTAAGTTTTTTTTTTTTTTTTTAAGAAATTGTTACTTTTACTTGGCAAGGATGCATTACATTGGTAAAATGTGAGAGTAAAGATATTTATTACTAAATATTTTTACTTCAAATAAATGCTGCTCTTTTGAATTTTTAATTTATAAAAGAATCCTGGTTTCCACAAAAATATTATGCAGCACAAGTGTTTTCAACAATGATAAGAAATAATTCTTAAACACCAAATCAGCATATTAGAATTATTTCTGAGGTATCATGTGACACTGATTTACAGAAATAAATTAGATTTTAAAAAACATTAAATTAGAATATTTATTTTAAATTATAATAATTTAATGCTTGGTCAGGGAAAAAAATAAAAAAAAAAACATAAAAAAAAAACCTTACTGATCACAAACTTTTGAAAGGAAGTCACATGGGTTTAGAATGACATGAGGGTGACATTGACATTTTTCTTTTTGTGAGTGAACTGGAGTGAAAAAAAAAGTCTCTTAATCTCTCCAACAACTTTTTTTTTTTTTTTTTGCCTTATATAACCAGAAGCACAGAGAAACAAAAATATTATGTCACAAACTAAAATCCCTATTTCAATGAAATCCCAATGGATAAGACATACAAAGTCACGTCCTACATTATTTTACACTGTAACTCAATGGGTTATGCCAAGTGAAAATATTTTAAAAATATTTTAGACAAAATATCACATCCACATGGCTCTAAACCAGTGGTTCTGAGCTAGTTTTGCTTCGGATCGAAGTGCTGACCCAACACAGAAATGTATAAATATAGAGCTCTCTGAAATCTGAACCCTTTTTATTTTTTTCCAAATTCCGTTTTTTCAATGTTCATTTTTCTGGATTCTGTTTTTCATATTTAAATTTTTTTTAGACTCTGTTTTAATGGTTACATTAAATTTTATTAATCAAAAAGAATGTTTAATTAATTGAAATAATGAAACTTATCAGCAATTTATTAAAAGTTTGACAAAAAAAAAATCTTTTTTTTTTTTTTTTTTTCCAAATTCTGTGTTTTACATGTAGTTTCTGGGTTCCATTTTAAAGGTTTCATTAAATTGTAATAATCAAAAGCATCTCTAAATAATTAACTAATTTACTATTATTATTTTTTTCAGAAATACTGTGTTGTGCATTTACATTTTTATGGTAAATATATCCAGGTAAATATTCCTTTTAAAATAATATTTTAATAATAATTTTATTAGAAGTAGTAGTGCTATCATTACAATAAGTAATATATTTCTGTCACAGTTTCTTCAAGTTAACCCAAACTTTTATTTTGATGGGTTGCTGTGAAGACTTTTAAGTTTCTGTTTGTAAATGATACGATGGTAGTTTTGGAGCAGTTCTAGAGATTATGTTTATGTATTCATGTACTCATACATTGAGACAGCATGAAAACACTGCAAGCGTCGCACATGCTTCAGTATGTATAGTAAACGAAACCGTACGTCTGCGCCATTCATTCACACAAGGATGCAGAACATGCAGAATTCATATTTAAATAGTATTTTGTGGCTTAATATTCACAGACATTAATCCATATCATGTTTTAATTTAAGTGTACTGACCTACTTTTTATTTATTCATCCAAAATTTGGCAAATTCCGTGACATTCCACGTTATACAGTAAATCCTATTTTTATGACCAGATTCCATGATTCTATCCTCTGGAAATCATAGGGCCCTATAAATACTACCACAAACCTGTGTAGAGACTTAGCATGAAAAGCGGATATATTGAAAATCTTGTGCATAATCAAAAACAGAAGTGTGACTTCTCAGCTTAACACATGCAACAAACACAAGGTAAAACACTGAATTAATATTATTATTATTGTTTTTTCCATGCTATCCAACCATCTTATTGGGTGAATTAATAAACAAAATAGTGTTACAGAACCAAATTTCTTTGAAAGGACAAACTAATGAATTGTAAGACAAGGAAGAAAGCAAATAGTGTCACTTTAATACCATTTTGAATTTAAATTGAATTATATGAAAATACTTTATGTAAAGCACAAGCCGAACTGTGTTCTCCCATCAATAAAACCTCTAAAAGAAAAAAAATGAACACTGCAGCTTTCCGTGCCTCAAAACAGACAAAGTTATTCTTTTTCAACATCTGCCTTGAAGTTTGGTGCAATGCTTAATAATGCACAAAAAAAAACTGCTGATACTTTTAAAGCACCTGAGGCGGAATCAGTCATTCTGAATAATAGCACTAAAGAAAAGGTCCATACCTGAAGCCAATAATAGGACATTCCTTACAAATGTTGCATTTAGCCTGGTGCTTTGCTGTCTCAGCGGCCGCCACACGGTGAAGGACAGGAAGCCAAACCATCGACTGAGGTTCTAAACGCATCCAGTCCAGGAAGACTGAAGCCTCTAACTCTGGTTTGTTATTGGCCTTCATATCAGAGCAAAAAAAGTAAATAAACGCATTAAAAAAAAATGCTACTAAAGTGCATTGCTACATGGCTACTTTAACGTAATCTGTTCATGAATGAAGACAGAGGTTACTTACAAACTGAAAGCAGCTGCGTACACTGGGCTCGATATTGCTCCCTCCGAAAGACGCCACCTCACCCAGCTGCCTGGGGATCTGAATGGCGTCGTGCAGGAGGAGGCCGAGGCGACGCTGGTCACAGAAGCCTGTGGCACTGGCCACCTCTCTGAATAAAACTAGAGAGTACAGGAGGAAATTATGAGTGAAACAGGTAACAGAGACAAAGAGTCAAAACCATATGTGACCCTGAACCACAAAACCACTCTTAAGTAGCATGGATATATTTGTAGCAATAGCCAAAGATACATTGCATGGGTCAGAATTATACATTTTTCTTTTATGCCAAAAATAAGTTTCGATTCCATGCCACTAGAGGGCACATTTTCAAAACAAACAAAGAACCAAAGGCGTAGATTGAGTGTGGAATCATGAGAGCTGTAGTCTTCACACAGCCGATGCAATCCATCGGGATTTGGGCAGAAATCATGTTCATAGATGAGCTAATGTATTAAAGACTTAGATTAAGGTCACTGTAGTATGAAGCAGGGTGGGGCTGAAAATCATGGAATCGAAACGAGGACGCTGGAGTGATTGCTAATGAAGGACGAGCGCGATACACTGTTTGAAAGCAGCAGAGCTTTTGTTATGCCACAGTCGACTGCTTCCACTCCTTCCGGTCATGCATATCTGGGGTAAAGCGGTGCTGTGTTATCATATTAGATACATTTGAGTGTGTTGAAAGTTCTGGTATAATGCTACTCTGTGCGTTCATCACCTGTCTAATAAAATGCATAACATTTTAAAGTGTCTTTGGGGTTTCCATGTTTTCCACAAAATAAAACCGGAAAATGTAGGGTGGATGACGTCACTGGCAGGCGACGCCCATTACACTAGTTAGAATTGGTAATTTCTCTGGATTTAAACATTCTTTGAAACATTTGGGATAATACAAGTACACAAATCAGCAAAAATTATTACACTGCTCTAGTGGTTTTTGGATATTTTAGTAAAAAAAAAAAAATCTTACATATTTTGCCTTTAAATAAAGATCATGTTAAATGAAGATATTTTGTAAATTTCCTTGTAAATATATTAAAACTTAATTTTTGATTAACAATAGGCTTTGCTAAGAACTTCATTTGGACATCTTTAAAGGCGATTTTCTCAATATTTAGTTTTTTTTTTTTGCACCCTTAGATTCCAGACTTTCAAATAGTTGTATCTCGACCAAATATTGCTCTATACTAAAAAAACCATACATCAATGAAAAGCTTATTTATTCAGATGATGTATAAACCTCAATTTGAAAAAACTGACCCTTATGACTGGTTTTGTGGACCAGGGCCATGTATTTTGATTCATCCAACTGAACTTTTCAATGGTCAGGGTCATGCATCAATTAAATTCGTTTGCAAAAAAGTTTTTATAGAATATGTCGTGTTATAATTACAATATATTAAACTTTTAAAAGAAAAGTTACTGATGCATTTATATATTTGTGGGTTTCCATGACACTGAAGACTGAAGTACTGGCTGCTAAAAATCAGCTTTACATCACAGAAATAAATTACATTTTTTAATATATTCAAACAGAACACAGTTATTCTGAATAATAATAATATTTCAAAATATTACCGTTTTTACTGTATTTTTGATCAAATAAATGCAGCCTTGGTGAGCGTAAGTGTATTCTTTCAGAAACATTAAAAGATTAGTTCACTCCAGAATTAACATTTCCTGATAATTTACTCACCCCTATGTCATCCAAGATGTTCATGTCTTTCTTTCTTCAGTGGAAAAGAAATTAAGGTTTTTGAGGAAAACATTGCAAGACTTTTCTCCATATACTCGACTTCAATGGGGATCAGCGGGTTAAAAGTCCAAACTGCACTTTCAATGCATCTTCAAAGAGCTCTACACGATCTCAGCCAAGAAATAACGGTCTAAAAAAAATACTAATTTATATACTTTTTAACCACAAACGCTCTATTGAACACACTAAGTAGTCACATTGAAAAGGTCATGTGTGACGTAGGCGGAAGTACCAACCCAGTGTATGCGAAAGTGCAAAGAAAATCAAATGCCCTTTACAAAAAAAAAAAAAGTAAAACAACGATGTCGGACGACTTTGAAGTTAAAGAAGAAAATGAGATGGAGTTTTTCGCCCTACCCTACCTTTTTTAACCTAAGTATAGAGACAAAGAACTAACCACGTGTGACCTTTCCAACATGAAGTCGTAGACACACATTGCAGAGCTAGTGCAAGATGAGCATTTGTGGTTAAGAAGGATATACATTTTTATTTATTTATTCATTTTAGAAAATGTCCAATTGTTTCACTAGATAAAATCCTTATTCCTAAACTGGGATCGTGCAGAGCCCTTTGAAGCTGACCTCCAGCCCATTGATCCCCACTGAAGTCCACTATTATGGAGAAAAATAATGGAATGTTTTTCTCAAAAATCTTAATTTCCTTTCAACTGAAGAAAGAAAGAAACATCTTTGATGACATGGGGTGAGTAAATTATCAGGAAATGTTAATTCAGGAGTAAACTAATCCTTTAAAAATACTTTTAAAAGGTTGTGTGTGTATCTTAGTAGAAATATGCTTTTCAAATTTTTCACCAGTTTTGTTTATATCATCACTGTGATGTGTATTAACACACTTGTTAATGTAAATGCCAGCAATTGCTGTGCGGCTGCTAGGTGGGTAAACATTTATTTCTCAGCAGCTGTTGCACTATACTGTGTGCTGTATACTCTAAACAAGCAAACTCCAAAGCTTTACAACTGAGTTCACAGCAGTGCTATTAACAAGCAAACAATGACAACATAGTACAAGACACTAAAAACACCTGCGAGAGCTGTAAACTGCTAGTAGTACAGTGCCATAAACCAAGTGAATATCTTAGCTCTTATTACAACTTGGAGACAGAACAGAAAGAAGGAAGCACATAAGATAAGCAGAGAAACTTACATCTGTACTTATCTTCAAGGTGAGCTTTGCACAAACAGATTACTCCCGTTTTGAAGGATAGGGTACGAATCTTTCCAGCTCGTCCTCTGCGGCAAAAAAATAAAATAACAAGGTGACAAATGACTAAAGCGAGACCGTCAATTGCTCTTTTTTCGTAGATAAAGAGACAAGATCAGGAACAAAATACTCTAGATGTTTTTGCATCACGGGCATAAAAAGGGTTTTTAAATCAAATGTAAGAAATTTCACAACCTTTTTCGGACACAAACAAACACAATCAATATTGAACATCCATACGGAACAAAGCCAAAAAACGTATGTATCTCCTTTATATAATTAAACAGACTGAGGCAATTATTCAACGAGGACTTAATGCTATTTAAATCAGCAAAACAGTGGAACTGCAAGTTTAAAATACTCAAAACATGCTTTAATCAATCTGTACTGAAAATGGTTTATGTACTAACATAATACATACAAATTAGAGGTTGATTCAAAAAGGATAGTTCTCCCAAAAATGAAAAATTCTGTCGACATGGTTTCTGTGGGTCCTTAAAAACTCTTAAAGGAATAGTTCATCCAAAAAAGGAAAATGCTGTCATTAATTACTCACCCTCATTTTGTTCCAAACCCGTAAGACCTTTGTTCATCTTCGGAACACAAATTAAAATATTTTTGATGAAATCCACGAGCCTTCGGACCCTGCATAGACAGCAACGCAACTGATATGTTCAAGACCCAGAAAGGTAGTATAGACATCATTAAAACAGTCCATGTGACATCAGTGGTTCAACCTTAATTTTATAAAGCCACAAGAATAATTTTTGAATAGTCGTTATTTTAGTTTTCTTTGCGCACAAAAAGTATTCTCGTAGTTTTATAACATTAAGAACACCTGATGTCACACTGACTATTTTAATGATGTCCTTACTTCCTTTCTGGGCTTTGAACGTGTCAGTTGTGTTGCTGTCTATGCAGGGTCAGAAAGCTCTTGGATTTCATCAAAAATATCTTAATTTATGTTCTGAAGATGAACGAAGGTCTTACGGGTTTGGAATGACATGAGGGCGAGTAATTACAACAAAATTTTGGGTGAACTACCACTTTAAATTGGATTTAGCAGATATGATAATTTGTTTAAGGAAAGGAAATAAACATTATCGTTTAGACACTAGTAAAATCTTTACACTGAATGTGTTAAATAACGTTTTAATCTTTCCTTTCTGTGATGGAGTGGCCCAGAGGGAAGCATTCTTACAACCATTTACAACATCTTACAATTTAAACACAAAAAAAGTCAACATCATAATTCAACAAACAGAAAAAAAAAAGCACTGTATTCATTGTCTAAAAACTGCTCTGAAACCTTGAGCCTGCAGGAAACACAATAGTGGCACATTATGACTTTGAAACACACAGTTCTCACATTTATGTAAACTATGTAAACTGGTTGGCACCGATAGCCCAGTGGTTAGTGTGCTGACATATAGCGCAAGTGTGCTGCCGGCGACCCGAGTTCGATTCCCGTCTCAAGGTCCTTTGCCGATCCCACCCCCCTCTCTTCACCCAATGCTTTCCTGTCTGGCAAAAGCCCAATAAATATAACTTTAAAAAAATGATGTAAACTGCCTTTTAAAGTTAAACCACCACATTTTTGCTTCCGAATTTAAGACCTCCTAAAATGACAACTATTTTTGTTAAGTACTTTCAACATTTAAGACTTTAAGGTTTTAAACTTAATCAAATTGCATTTAAAGAGATAGTTCACCCAAAAATGAAAATTCTGTCATGTTATGTAAAATTGTTATTTTTGCACAACAAGTATTCTCATAGCATCATAACATTACAGTTGAACCACTGATGTTCTCACTACCTTTCTGGGTCTTGAATGTGGTAGTGGTGTTGTTTATGCAAGGTCAGAAATCTCTTGGATTTCATCAAAAATATCTTAATTTGTGTTCCTAAGATGAATGAAGATCTCGCAGGTTTGGAACCACATGAGGGTGAGTAATTAATGACAGAATTTAAATTTTTGGATGAACTATCCCTTTAAGAGTTTTAAGGACCCACAGAAACCATGTCAAAAGCTCATCTTCGGTGAATGGCATTGCTTTGCAAGACAATCTAGGTAAAAAGCAGGCATAGAATGAAAAGACCTCCAGTGCTTTTCTCTCAGTTTGCTTTGGGGGACAGACGGGGGTCTTCTGTGGAATCTACCACCTCCATGTACAAACACTGCATGATTTATGGCTCAGTGTGATCCTACTGAGAAACATGCTGAGAACTGACTTCAACTCCAGCTGATTCTCTCTGACTCATATGTTCCAAGATTTAATGGATTAGTTCACCCCCCAATTTAAAATTCTCTCATCATTTATTCACCCTCATGTTGTTACAAACACATGACCTTTTTTCAATCATGCAACACAAATAAGTTTTTCTGATGCAGTGCAGCAAGGACATTCTTCAAAATTTCTGTTTTTACATTTTAAAGAAAAAAGCATGTCATGATTTGGAATGACATGAGGGTGAATTTAAGCTATCACTTTAACATTTTAAATACACAAACAATAAAAAAAGGTTGAACGTACGTATCATAGACGTTGAGCAGCCAGTTGAGACACATGTCCACACACAGAGGCACGTTAACCAGGCTGCTGTGCTGCTGCTCCAGACGGTCATAGATGCTGGTCAGACAGTTGATCACCTGCATTATGTCCATGAATTGCTCATTCTGTTTCAGATTGTGCTGCTCAAAGGCCTCACAGGCTGCAGACATGCCTAGAAGATCCACTGTGCACAGAAAAAAAAAGCAAAGGTTGCTAAAGCACTGCTATACCGTTTCTTGGTTTTAGACAAAAGAAGGAATATTTTAGCTTATTTTCATGAGTATGATGAATGTTCAAATGTTCTAAAAAAAAGATTAACAGTGTTGTGTGATTGCAAAGAGAAAAAAAAAAATTGTAGACTTACAGCAGAGAGCTTTCTGCATTCGTCTGAGCTTCATTGCCGTCCTGTACGCCGAGAACCGTACGTTGTTGAGATCCGCTGTTTAGCAAGAGAAAATGTGACGAATGTTGTAATGTAATTTTAGCAAACTGATCGTGCAACATTTCATTACTGTCATAGTCACACCTCTCATCTTCGCATTTGACAATTTCTAATTTTGATCTTATTTGTTGGGTTCTGAAAAACAAGCAGCAGAAACATCAAGCTAGTTTCATCCAATTAGTTTCTCCATTTTTCTTCCATTGATTAAAAATGTTTTATCTAACAACCTGACATTTTACTCAAGGGAAATTGCACTACCACACAGATTCAAATACTGCAAATGTGTTCTATGTTTCAGCCTTTTGACAATTTAATGTATATTTACATATCAACATATTTATATATAAACTTGTAATTTTACATGAACCATCATTTCACAGCCCCGCTGCCAAGAGTAAACATTAGATGCTCCGGCATTTTCAGCGCCGACTAATCTAAACGCCTCTGCCTGGTGCGTCTTCAGTGCTGACTAACCTAAGCACCTCTGATTGGCCAGTGTATTCCTAAGTTCAACAGAAGCGCGTTTGATTGATTATAAGGCTCAACGCTGCACAAAACAGCGAGCCTCTTCATTTCATTTTAATCGCAACAGCTGTAATTAGTTGTTTAACTGTGCAGGGGAATTTTTTTGCCTTATGTCTTAAATTTAACGGGCATTTTGTCACAAGCCTTCATTAATTTCCAACCCTGTTACACTGTTATTCAAAGGTTTGTGATCGGTGACTTTTAAATGGTTTTGAAGTCACTTATGCTCACCAAAGGCTACATGAATTTGCTAAAAAAAAAAAAAAAAAAACAGTTAAAAACTGTAAAATTGTGAAATATTATTATTTTAATTTAAACAAACTGTTTTCCATTCGAATACATTGCAAAACATAATTTATTTCAGCAGACATTCTTCATGAATTATTATAACACGCTCATTTGGTGCTCGAGAAACATTTGTTTGTTGATACTAATATCAATATGTTTTGTGGGAACCAAAATACTTTTTTTTTTTTCAGGATTCTTTGATAAACAGAACATTCAAAAGAACAGTGATTATCTGAAATAAAAAAATTATGTAATAAAACGTCTTTTTAATGTCACTTTTGATCAATTTAATGAATACTTGATGAATAAATACTAATTTTTACTAATTACTCATGTACATATACAATAAAATGTCACATGAAGATCTCCATTAAAAGTTTTGCGTGGCAACATTGCAGATATCGCGGCAAGAATCACCATGAATATACTATTCACATTTAATACCTAGCTGTACTACGTGCACATCAGATCTGAATCAGGCCTACCTAATGACTGGTACAGTTCTGCCATCTTTGGGTGGTCCCAACATGTTGTTTGGGTCTGGTGACTGAAACAAGATGAACAAAAACATGATGAAATACAATAAACAGTCTGAAAATTTTGCTTTATAACACCAAAAGCCTACAAAAGGCTATAAAGGCTATACAACATCCATAAATGTGTTTATGACTCATATTTAATGCTAGACACAGTGTCATCCATCTAGGGTAATACAGATTAAGACAAGGCCTTGAGTCATTTTACATCAAACAATAAATCTGTGCAGTCCTCAAACTCAAGAATAGCTCAATTATGTTCTTCAACTTCAACAGATACTCAAGCACATTTAAAACATCCATTAAAGCAGGACTATCAAGACAATGGCTAAAAACTTACCGTTTATGATAACATCTCTCTTTTAAGAGAATAGTACACTCAAAAGTGAATTATCAGTCATGAACTCATCCTCATGTTATTACTTACTTTATTTTGTGGAAGACAGAATGCGATTTTTTTAAAGAACACCCTTGCCCGGCCATTATTTTCAGTACAATGGAAGCAAATGAGAAATGGGGTTGTTAGGCGGTTAAAAAGGCAGCATAAATGTATCGTAAAATTGGTCCATACAAGATTTCCAATATGTAAGTTTTCTGAAGTCTAACAATACACACACACACACACACACACACACACACACACACACACACAACAACGGTACCACTTCTAGGATATAATTATGCTGTTCAGTGACTTCAGAGTCCCTATTTCTATTTCACTTTCATTATATTTAAAACAATGGCCAGATTTTTTTTTAAAAATGTCCCTTTAATGCTGCATGGAACAAACCAAAAAAAAAGTCCTATGGGTTTGGAACAACATGAGGGTGAGAAATGACACATCATTCATTTCTGAGTGAACGATGCCTTTAAGAAGAAACAAGATGAGATTTGTAATGTGCTTTCCCAGCAATGTAACACATAGGATTTTTAAAAAACATTTTGCCACCATTATGCCAGAAGTTTGTGGTCTCTTGAGTAGAGAAGACTGAATAGGCAAAGTGCCAAAACTAAACAAGTTAGCAAAGAATTGCAGGCATGTTTGTGAGTGAAACTCACTAAACTGCAACTCATCCCAATTAATAGTTATCCTGTTGAATGTGCATTTGGCAGCAACTGAAACAGTTGAAACTTGATGGAACGTAAAGCTCCAAAAGCTCATCTCTGCCAAAAACTCATCTTGCAACTCATAATCACTTCATCTGATATCTCCCATGAAAAAAAAACAAAAAACAGTTTAAAGTCCATTGTTTAGATCCTACTTCTGACCATGGGAGTAGTTTTAAGCAATCCGAGTTACTATCGTACTGGGTCATCTTTGTTTGAATCTTAAAAGAGGAGAGTTTAGATTTCTACATTCACAACAGTGCCTGTTTTGTTACAAGGGCTCTAAACGAATCCATTAGTGAAAATGCAATTTACACTACTGAGATGCCTTGTTTTGAAGTGTTGCTATGGGCCGGGATGTTTTTGTGATTTTGGGTCTAAGCCAGGCAAGCAGCTCTGCAGAATTCTAATAAGGTTGAGAAACTTCAAAACTAATAAATTATACTCAGACCCTACAGTGTTTTTAGTAGGGAAAAACAGAGACTGGGGTTCCAACCATCAACAAACATGAGATGAAAGTGAACTTCCAAGCATTGTTTTTTAGAAGAAATCTTTTGAAAAGTCAAAAGGGTCAAAATGAAAGTATGAAAATGTAAAAAGGGTTGTGGAAAACATCAGTGTCTCTGAAATGCAAACATTACGGCATGGAATTACTTTCACACTTAAACCACTAAAAGGTACTATAGTAATACCAATACCATGGGACTGCGACACCATTTTTGCTAACCTGGAACACCTGTGAAACATTTATCTGAAGCAACAATATGAATGATATTTGTAATACACATATTGGTATACTGACAGTATGTTTAAACTGGTAAGCTTGTATTTTTTTTTTTGAGTAATACTACCATTATAGCCTGTTTACAACAGCGAGACTAATGTAAGCCTTCTAGTCTCTTAAATTCAATCACAGAATCATGTCAGTGGCTTTTAAGAAAATAAATGAATTGTGAACGCCATCAGACTGAACTCATGTGCGAATGGCTTTCTGAATAGCTTTGAATGCATCACAATGTCCTGCATTGTTTGATGCCCTGCATATCACAATTTTATTCTACTCACAGCCCCTTGTAACAGAAAGAAATGAAATTGTTGTTATTTATGTTGCAAAAATTGATGCAAAAAATGATGCAAAATAAAAACAAAAAACGGTTGGCAAGACATTTTTGTTTAAATAAAAGTCTCATGCTCACTATTAAGGAATTTTTTAAATCACAATGCAGTAAAAACAGTAAAACCGTTAAATGTTATTACAATGTAAACTGTTTTCCTATTTTATCTACATTTTAAATGTAATTTATTCCGGTGATGGCAAAGCTGAATTGTCAGCATAATTTCTCCAGTCTTCAGAGTCACACGATCCTTCAGAAATCATTGTAATATGTTTATGCTGCTTAATATTTCAGTGTAAACTGTGATTCTTTGATGAATGGAAAGTTGAAAAGAATTTAACAATGCATAAACCTTACTGTCACTTCAGATTAATTTAAAGCATCTCCTAATAAAAGCACTAGAAAGTATTAAGAATAATAATAAAAAATAAACTTAAATAATAATAAACTTACCAACCCCAAACTTTTGAAAGGTGGTGCATACATTAAGTACAATGACTCAACAAAAGCCAACTAATTAATTACAATTAATTTAGGAAACATGCTGTCATGTTGCTTAACATTTCTTCTGAAGCAGTATAGTAAGATTCTGTGCACATCATAATATATGTCTGTCTTCATGTTTTAAGAAGGGATAATCTTTGACGTCAAAAAGTTTGAAACCCCTAACATACACAATTTGTGGGCACCACAGGCAGCTCTCTAGGCTTTGAGACACAGTCAGTATCTGGCAGCGCCCTCTAGGTTCAGGTAGTCTCGGTAGAGCATGCCAATGGCCTGATGGCAAATTTCCCACTGAGATCTCCATACCTGCACATCTCAAAGCAGTGCATGAGCGGAAGTACAGCAGTAATGTGGGTTTGGACAAGAAGGAGGAATGCCCACCTACATGCATGTATGCATCTTACAGCACAGGGTACCCACACACACACGCACGCATTACGCAGACACCTCTAATTGTGGCTCTTGGTTATGGTTGAATGCAAACGCAGCCATAAGTATGTGGTTAAAACCCAAAACAGTGATCTTCTGTGTGGCATAACGTTAACTTGTGGGAAGCGCACGAATATGGAGGAGTCTTAAAGGCCAAGCCTCGTTCTCAACAGAAGGATTTCCAATCAAATAAAGATCAAAAACATACATGACAATATGAACGCCGCGTTAGGTTTATCAGTCTGCATGCTGCAAGAAGGGCAGAGCAGGAACATCAGGAACTATCGATGTGTTTGGCATTGGAAAAATAAACAAATCAAGCGCTGAACGGGCATGTCGCTAAAAGACGAGGACATCCCCGGCTGCACTGGCTCCATGTAAAAACCGAACAAGCACCTGCTAAGCTGTAAAGAAAACGGGAACGGAAAAGAAGCAGCGGCTTTACGGCAGATGGACGAATGCAAAACTCCTTCGGCGTCCTCTACTCGCACGGAGCCGACATTTATTCGGGCTTGCATTGCACTTACTTTCTCAAGTTCTCCCTCATGTCGCCTCTCGGTAATCGCCGAATCCAAAGTGTTTGTTTTTAAAATCCCGATGGTTCGATGTTGTTCGGGGCGAATCACCTCCGCGGTGTTCCCTCTCTACAGGGGAAAAAGCATCCGACTTCCCTGCGATCTCCCTCAGCCAGAGCGGCTCAGACGAGGCGGAGCTTTTCCTCCAGCTCCCTTCCCCCTCTAACTCCTCTCGCTTTCTCTCTCTCTCTCTTTCGCTCACTTACAGGCTGTGCCTCAAAACATAGCGTGCCGCCTACCTAGACCGCATTTTAGGGTAATGCTATGGAAATAGTTTAAATATCGGAAAGCGACAAAAATACATTTCTAAAAATGCTGGAATGTAGCGCCTGTTATACTAAAAACAATCGACTCCACGTTTAAACGCGTCTGTGTGATTCGACAAATTGTTCGTGCAATGTTCGAACACTCATAATGCTCAAAGTAAACGTCTGAACTTTAAAATGATGCTCAAAAACGCTTAATTAACGGTTGAAACTTGCGACTGATAATGAAAATGCTCGATTATTATTTCCATTCTGCAATTAAACGTTTAATTGTGCCTATGAAGGAATAAAAATCGAACCAATAAAATGGAAAAAAAGCTCAAATGGGCGAAAAATTTAAAACGTTTAACTATGATTGCGCACTGGAATGTTTGATTCGAACGTTGGAGGATTCGTTGAGTTATGGAAATCATTTAAATTGCGTCAGAACGCAACAAAAAAAATAACCAAAATGCTCGAATCGAAGTCTACGCCGCAAATGAATGGAACGTTATCAAAACGCTCGGATAAAACATTCGAAAGTTCTGATGATTTGGTCAAAAAAATTAAAACATCAGTGAAATGTGCGAATCGCAATCTACAATGCAGTGAATAAATGGAATGTTGCACAACAAAAATTGATTCCTAAAATGCTTGAATTAAATGTTCTAGTGCCTATTATGCTAAAAACAATCGACTCTACGTAAAAACGGGCCTGTATGATTCGATAAATTGTTCGTGCAATGTTCGAACGCTCTGGTAATGCTCAAAGTGAACATCTAAACTTTCAAATGATGCTCAAAAAGGGTGTTTGATGCTCAATTTTCTGTTGAAACTCGCGATTGATGCTGAATCAGTATAAAAAACGGAAATGGTTGGAAAAAATTCAAACGTACACCTATGATAGTCTAAATACTCGAATCGAAGTTGGCGTGTTCTGTATTGAACTATCTGGCGAATCACACTGCACATTCGAATATTCGAAGCATTATGTGGAAATCATTTAAATATCGGAACGCAACAAAAATAGATTCCTAAAAATGCTGGAATGTAGCACACCTTATGCTAAAAACAATCCACTCCACGTTTAAATGCGCCTGTGGGATTCAATAAATTGTTTGTGCAATATTCGAACAGTGCTCAAAGTGAAAATGATGCTCAAAAATGCTCAGTAACTCTTGATGCTGAATATACGCATATAAAAAATTCGAACGTTCTGATGATTTCTATAAGAGAAAAAGCTCAAATCAAATGGTCGAAAATATTTAAAACATTTGCATATGTTGCATATGCATAGTCTACAATGCAAAAAAAAGTGTGAATAATTGGAATGTTGGCGCGTTATTATAAACTATTTGGCAAATCATGCTAGTGCATTCAAACGTTTGAATTGAGCATTATGTGGAAACAGTTAAATGTCAGAACACAACAAAAAACAGATTCCTAAAAACGCTGGAATGTAGTGCACGTTATGCTAAAAACAATCGACTCCACGTTCAAAGACCTGTGTGATTTGATAATTGTTTGTGCAATGTTCAAAATGCTCTCCAAATGCTCAAAGAGAACAACTGCACTTTAAAATGATGCTCAAAAATGTGCAATTAACCAAAACTCAAGACTGATGTGGAAAATCCTTGATTATTATTTCCATAATACATTCAAACTTTTGATTGTGAACCGATAAAACGAACCTATAAAACGGAAAAAAGCTCAAATGGTCGAAAAAAAATTTCTATGATAAAAAAAAAGCTATAATAGTCAAAATACTCAAGTCGAAGTCTACGACACAAAAAAAGGGTAAATAAGCAAAATGTTGGCACATTCTGCAACTATTTGGCGAATCACACTGCACATTTGAACGTTCAAATCAAGCATTATGTGGAAATAGTTAAATGTCGGAAGAGCAACAAAAATTGATTCCTTAAATGCTTTAATGGATTGTTATAAAACGCTTATTATGCTAAAAACAATCAATTCTGCGTTCGAATGCACCTGTGATTCGCCAATTTTTTTAATGCAATGTTTTGAACACTCCTGCAATAAAACGTTTAAACTGAACGTCAGAACTTGTTCAAATGTCTAATCAATTGTTTAAACTTGCCATTTATCCTGAAAAACGCAAACACAAATATTATAGACGTTGTGAAGATTTCAATAATGCTCAGATTAAACGTCTATACGTGCCTATGTAAAAAACAAAAAAATGCATGAATAATATATGGAAAAAAAGCTCAAGTGGTACTATAAATAAAAATAAAAGTTAGCCTACGATGGGTCAAAATCCTTAAATTAAACACTCTATGAAATAAATAAACAAATAAATAATGTCTGGATCCAATATTCAAATATGTCTATGATTAAAAATTGTGTCTAGGTAGGTAGCTCTCTTGGATTTAAAGGACAACCACTTAGTGTTCAAAATAACCAGTATTTACTGTCTTGTCAGGGACAGCTAGATGGGTTATTTATTCTCTGACAAAAGCTGGTGCTACAGTGCTGGAATCTCATTTTATTAGGCTTGCATTCTGCATAAATTCCAAATAAATTGTGATCCACATAATATGCAGTAATTTGCTTAGTTTGTTTAATGTATTGGACGGGATGGAGTTCATGAAGTTTATGAGTAAAAAGCCTATAAAAAGTTTATGGGTAAAATATTTCACTGGGTAACACTTTTATAATAGCTTTCATTACTGACATTAACAAACATTTCGATCACTACTGTACATATATAAATGTCATGAAACTTGGATTCATACGTATATTTCATGTAAATGAGTGAATGAACTACTGATCTGTTAAGAGTTAATGTTTGTTGATGACTTATTAATGAAAGTTATTATAAAGCGGTCCCCTTTATTGTCCTGCAGCTTATCATATGCAATAGGCTGGAAATAACAAATTCTACTGCCATCTGACTGAAAGTACTGCTCCGCTTGACCAGCATTAATGACATTCATAATCTATGACAGCATCATTAAGAGTCAGATCTCTCCTACTTGAAGTCAGATTCATGCACTGCCTTGAGCATAAATGCTGCCCTGAATTTATATGAAGATTGTGTACATACTTTAAAGATTAAATCAAATACTGTATCTCAACCGAATAAGTAATAATATGCATTGCATGCTGTGGGGTTTCAGCTTGGTTGCTTAGAATTGATCTGTAAATGGGAAGAAACCTGGCATAACTGGCTCAATAAATGAATCTGACTAGAGACACAAGTTAACCACACATAATCACATGACCATTTTTGAGGACAACACACAATATGCTGGAATGACTCTTATTAGAAGTCTGTGTATGTACACTAATGTTCAAAAGTGTGGGATCAGTATTTTTTTTTTGTAAAATGTTTTTGAAAGAAGTCTTATGCTCACCAAAGCTGCATTTATTTTATTTAAAATATTGTGAAATATTTTTATAATTTAAAATAACTTTTATATTTTGAGATATTTTAAAATGTAATTTATTTCTGTGATGGCTGAAATTAAGGCAGTCATTACTTGTCTTCAGTGTTTTACAATATTCTTTTATGAGTATAAAAGTTCAAAAGAACAGCATCTATCTGAAACAGAAATCTTTTGTAACACTCTGAATGAATTTGTTACTTTGGATCCATTTAATGCATCTTTAATGAATAAAAGTATGCATTTCTTTTAAAAAATCTTACCGATCCTAAACGTTTGAACATCATTGTATGTATATATTAGATTATTGCAACTTGCAAACAAGACACCCAAGTAGGACAGCGTGGGATGAGCAGTGCCACTTTAAAGGAGTGCCACTTTAAACTCCACTATCAAAACAACAATATACAAAAAATGTATACATGTATACATGTGGACGGGATCATTTAGAGCCATTAAAGCTGCATTTAAAATAAATTTTGGAAGTTCGAAATCGGGGGCACAATTGAAGTCCATTATATAAAGAAAAATCCTGAAATGCTTTCCTCAAAAACCATAATTTCTTCACGACTGAAGACAGAAAGACAAGGGGGTGAGTAAATTATTTGTAAATTGTTGTTCTGGAAGTGGAGTTCTCCTTTAAGTTGTTCTCTAGGCAAAGAAAATCAGATAGAAGTGAAAGTAATACTCAATTTTATATTGTAGGATGTCTGCTACAGTATCTACTGAAATAAGAAGCATATATATCATATAGATATGGGCTATAACTTCTAAAAATGTGCTCTGCATGTCGAGGGATATATTTTTCACATTTTCATAAATCAGCCATCAGATTTAATATCCAGAACATTTTAACATTCTGCAATATCATCTCCTGCATTTCAGTGTAAAACTTGCTATTGCATTTGTTGAGCCACTAGCACAACCTTTTCTCACAGGTATTTTTTTGGGGGAAAATGCTTCATTCAATAACTCATGATTAACCTTCAGTCATTATTTGACTGATTGAATGGTTTTATGCATATTTAACATGTATTAATATAGGTACTGTATATTTTTAACCTTTGACATGAAATTCATTATAGACACTTTGACAAAGAATTTCTACATTGCAGGAATAAAAAAACAGTATTAGAATGAAATGCTATTTGCAAAGCCTTTCAGTCACCATTGCTGACATTTTCTCATTATATTGTTTAGTTTTGTAACTACACATACTGTATATATGTACCACTTGTTACAAAGAGCAAAAATATGACTGGTTATCTGTATTTGCACTTTTATGTAAAGTATAGAACATTTAAATGGAAACTGCCAAACTTCCAGGTTTATTATGAAGAAAAGTTTTTCAGAAACTCATTCGCTCAGTCATCTGTTCTCAGCTATATGTGACGCATGCTGCTACATGCATTGGCAGAGCCTAATTTATCATCTCAGATTATTCTGCACAAATTTTCCAGGGTGATATCTCTGTTCGGAAAAAAAGGTCATGGAAAATCACTTTTCTTTGGTAGTCTGCCGCCAGCTGTGATATATTTCTTAGTCTGGGAGCTTTCATACTGTTGAAATTCAATTTGTTAATTCAGTGTGGACCTTGAATGTGCCTGACATCAACATGTGGGCTGAGTTTAGGAAGACTTACTTGATATAGTAGGGGACATTGTTGGGCGAAATAGAGCGTTCAAGAGGGCTTTCAACAGACGCTGTGTGAAGAAAAGAAAACCACAATTTCAAAGCCCCTTCTATTCAAACACTTCTTCATTTGGTACATAACACAACACATTTTATGTACAGTAACTGACTGACTAAATACACAGGATTAGTATATAAGTACAATGCTATGACATTACTATACTCATAATATTGCAAAACAGAACACAAAAACACACTCACCATGAAGGAAATTCTGAGACTGAGGGCCCAAGTCCTTATAGGCTGTGGTCAATTGGCTCAGATGTTCCTCAATGGAGATCTAAAAAAAATATAGAAAAGACAGAAAGGAGTGAGTTTGAACTAGAATTAACGGCTGTAAATTATGTAATTTTAATATCTTTTATATAGCATTTTATTCTTTGTTACATTTTGAATTAGCTTTTATTTATAATATTTTATTTATATTTTTAGTTTATTTGAATTTGTCATTTTTATTAGTTTATATAAACAGTTCTTCTGAGCTTTAATTAACCATTTCCCCGCCAAACATGGAATTTTCGAGAGGGGTATAACTGCAGCCTGGAGATCCCCAAATGGGGGCGGGAAATCCTAAACGGGGTGGGCGCTCCAAAATAGGGCGTGGCTTCCTCCCTTTGACAGACAGGCACATGACATGCATGCGCAATTTTTCCCCCCAATCCACTTCAGTGCAAACTCCGCAACACAGCTGATTTTAAAGATTTTATTGGTTGTGTCAGTCACAGTGTTGATTTCCTACACTATGCTACACAAATGCTAACCCCTAAACCTACCCCACACCTTACCCTAACCTTAACCAGTGAAACTGACTGCACAGTGGGATTGGCGCTGAATAGTGTAGCAGATAAACAGTGAATAAGATTACGCAATATGAGATCGTCGGGCCGTTCTGAAACTCCCCAACCGGACCTCACTGGAAAATTGGACCTTTTTAGTTACATCCAGTATCACTACTGCGAATTTCAAGCCCGGGATGCCCCCGTTGCTTAAAAGAAAGTGATAGAGTAAAACCTTTCCCCTGTGCTTCACTGGGACCACTTGCGTGAGAGCTCATAGGTGATTCCCATTTATATCATTAACCACTGGCCACGAGCTTTGGGGCTCTGCTATCACTGAGCATATTTATTTATATAGCATGGTTTATTTGATTTGAGATCAACTACAAACAATGTTTAATTTATAAAGTTTAGTTTTGGAATGTAAGTCAATAACAACAGGCTGAAGCTAGAGCCAATGGGAAAAGTCTTTGTGTGCCGAGACCCTGCTTTAAAGGAGAAGTCCACTTCCTGAACAACACTTCACAGATAATGTACTCACCCCCTTGTCATCCAAGATGTTCATGTCTTTCTTTCTTCAGTCGTAAAGAAATTGTGTTTTTTGAGGAAAACATTTCAGCATTTTTCTCCATATAATGGACTGATACGGTGCCCCGATTTTGAACTTCCAAAATGCAAGGGTCTTATCTAGCAAAACGATCAGTTATTTTCATTAAAAAAATACAATTTAAATACTTTTTAATCTCAAATGCTCATCTTGTCTTACTCTCCCTGAACTATTTTGTATTTTCTCCCTCAACTTCAAAAATCATTTCAAAATCATCCTACATCGCTGCAGAAGTACCGACACAGTCTTTGCAAAGTGAACATGCAAAGAAGATCAAACACCCTTAACAAAAAAGGTAAAACAGTGATATAAGACGATTTTGAAGTTGAGGAAGAACATGAGATGGGAGTTTTTCGACATACCCTAACTGTCATGAACCAGAACAAAAACAGAGGTCAGGAAGAGGAAGACAAGACAAGCGTTTGACATTAAAAAGTATTTAAATTGTATTATTTTTATGAAAATAACCGATCGTTTCGCTAGATAAGACCCTTCTTCCTCCGCTGGGATCATTTACAACTGCATTTGGGATCGTTTGAAGCCGCATATAAACTGCATTTTGGAAGTTTAAACTCGGGGCACCATAGCAGTTCATTATATGAAGAAAAATGCTGAAATGTTTTCCTCAAAAAATATAATTTGTTTACAACTGAAGAAAGAAAGACATGAACATCTTGGATGACAAGGGTGTGAGTACATTATCTGTAAATTGTTGTTCTGGAAGTGGACTTCTCCTTTAATCATCGTACTAAATATGATCCAACTGTGCCATTTGACAAAAATGTGATTTTCTCATCTTTTTGCTCAAAATGTTTTTTAATGATACTTACCTACATTCAAGGCCATGTCCACACTATTACGTTTTGGTTTGAAAACTCATATTTTTCTCTCCTTTTTGGCCTTCCATCCACACTGAGGCCCTGTTTACACTTGTGCATTTTTGTTTTAAAACGGCATTTTAAAATGAAAACTATCCTCTTCCTTGCATTTTCACTGCGTTTCAGAAACGATCTCCATCTACACTACACAACCGAAAACGCATGTCACATAACCATTGCCGGTAAATCCATAGATATATATACGTAGATGTCCTATTATTTAGATGGCAGATGAATGGGGAATCTATCTATAAATATCTATGGGTACAACAGTGAGCATTATGTTATTTTACACAGTCATCAAGGATACACAATGCAAATGTTTTGGTCCGTTTACACTGAAACGCAACTCTGGGGTTTTCAAACTAAAATGGGGTCTGCAGTGTTTTTGAAAGTCTCCATTTTTGAGGGCTCAAAACGCCAGAGTAGTGTAAACGACAGGCGTAACCGCAGCAAAAGTTATGCGCTTTAAAACGAAAATGTACTACTGTTAACGCACCCTGAAATGCATCCATCTGTATAATCTCAGTGAGCTGTTACGAGGTTTTACACATGTGCAGCAAGGTAAATTTAATGTTTTCTGATGTTTCAGTGTGGACGAGAAACTTGTGGACGGAGAGCGTTTTAAACTGAAAACGAAAACTCTGTTTTCAAATGTAACCGGATTAATGTAGATGTTGCACAAGTGTTGCTCAAAAAAAAAGAAAGCTTGAAGCTAAAATAAAACAGATGTTTTGTTTAAAAGTAAAGGCTCTGTTCTTTATTTTGATGTATTGCAAGTTCAGATATTCATACAACAAATTATTCTGGGGGCCATGAAATTTTAGTGAAAATTATCAAAAATGCTGTCAGTGACTGGCAATTTTTTTCAAAAACGCTCGCAAGGAAAGAGGTCATTTTTTTTCCTCAGTTTTAGTTATGTTTCACATAGTTATCAAGGTAAGTTTTAGAAAGTTTTTTTATCTACTTTTTTTTTATTTCAGCTTTTCAAAACCTTTTTTAGCATTTCAATTAACAGAAATGATATTTATAAAGTTAAAAAGTTTTAGCTGACAATAAACCACTTACATAAGGAAACAATGACTGCAATGGATGATAAAACGATTTTAAAAGAAATCTATGGTACAAAATGTTTTGTGTGCAGAACACTTCATCATATTTGTTTTTATGTTTCTGTCCTACCTCCTTTTATTAAATAATGCCTTTCTGTGTCCTTTGTCAAATCTCTGAAGGACAGATCATTCCTGCGATCTGCTTGTTGCATCTATTGCTGACATGTACACTTTTCTACAACTTCTCAAAGATTGAACTGTATTTTTTGACTCTTTTTGTTTTAGAAACTAAATCTGTTGGTCCATTGGAATGAATGCTATATTAAAGAAGTCCACTTCCAAAACAACGATTCACATATAATGTACTCACCCTATTGTCATCCAAGATGTTTATGTCTTTCTTCAGTCGTAAAGAAATTATGTTTTTTGAGGAAAATATTTCAGCATTTTTCTTCATATAATGGACTGATATGGTGCCCTGAGTTAGAACCTCCAAAATGCAGTTTAAATGAGGCTGTAAACGATCCCAGCCGAGGAAGAAGGGTCTTATCTAGCGAAACAATCTGTTATTTTCATAAAAAAATACAATTTAAATACTTTTTAATCTCAAATGCTCGTCTTGCCTTGCTCTCGTTGAACTCGTTGTGTATTCTGGCTCAAGACAGTTAGGGTATGTCGAAAAACTCCAATCATATTTTCTCCCTCAACTTCAGAAATCATTTCAAAATCATCACTACATCGCTGCAGAAGTACTTTCATATGTAATTTCTTTACAACTGAAGAAAGAAAGACATGAACATCTTGGATGACAAGGGGGTGAGTACATTATATGTGAATTTTTGTTTTGGAAGGGGACTTCTCCTTTAAATCAAACTTTGTTTGTACACATTCCTAATTTTATTTTATTTATCAATTAATTTGTGCATGTTATTCCAAATGAAAACTATTTTGTCTTTGTAATCTGTAATCAAAATTTTATTTATTTATTTTTTAATCTGAAACAACTGTCCTTTTTGCTCACGAAGGCCATGTTGGTTATCACATTTGATAATGTGAAAGGATTAGTTGAATTCCAAAATAAAAATGTAAAGATGTTTAAAATGATCTTTAAAATAAAGACGTTCATGTCTTTCTTTCTTCAGTCGTAAAGAAATAATGTTTTTTTTGAGGACTGTCACACCCCTGTGGACTGTTTTGTTGGTTTCACCCTTCTGTGACCTTATTTGGTCTTTCCTGTTCCGTTTCTTGTTAATTCGTAATTGGTTAATTATCTACACCTGTCTGTGTCTCGTTAGCTTCCCTTTATAAGTTTGATTCAGTTCCGTTGTCCCTGTCCAATCTTAATGTTATGTTGGAGTGTGTTCCCCTGCTGTTCCTGGCTTTACCCTTGTTGGATTTATTATTAAAACCCGTTTGTTTTTATTTCCTTGTCCTGGGCTCCTTCCTACACACAACCTGACAAGGACAACATTTCAGCATTTTTTCTTTAGTCTAAAAGAAATTAAGGTTTTTGAGGAAAACATTCCAGGATTTTTCTCCATTTAGTGGACTTCAATGGGAATCAACAGGTAGGCAAACTGCAGTTTCAATGCCGCTTCACCGGTCTCTATACAATTCCAGCTGAGGAATAAGGGTCTTATGTAGCAAAATCATCAGCCATCACAAAAAAACAAATAAAAAAAAAAATGTATATACGTTTAAATCACAAATGTTCATCTTGCACCAGCTTGACTTCATGCATTACGTAGTCATGTTGGAAAGGCGAACGTGCAAAGAAGGTCAAACGCCCTTTACCAAAAAAGGTAAAATAACAATGTCATACAATTTTAAAGTTGGAGGAGAAAATGAGATGGAGCTTTTTACACCACCCTACCTTTTTTAACCAAAGCACACAGACAAAGAACTAACCATGCGTGAACTTTCCAACATGATTATCTAATGCACGACAACATGGACACTAGTGCAAGCATTTGTGGTTAAAATGTATAGAATTTTTTTTAGAATTTTTATAGAATTTTTTTCTTCAGCTGGGATTGTGTAAAGCCCTTTGAATCTTTATTGAAACTGCAGTTTGGACCTTCAACCTGTTGGCTCCCATTGTAGTCCACAATATGAAGAAAAATCCTAGAATGTTTTCCATAAAAACCTTAATCTCTTTTTGACTGAAGAAAGAAAGACATGAACATCTTGGATGACAAGAATAAATTATCAGGCCATTTTTATTCTGGAAGTGAACTAATTCTTTAACCATCAGCCAAACTGCTATTTAAGCATTGTTTTGGCAATACACATCAAATTTGATTTAGAAGAACGAGGATGGTTACCTGCAGAAGCCTCCATCTCATGTTGAGGTCATCAATTCTGCTCAGGTTGTCTGGAGAGAGCTGAATGTCAGGTGGTCTAAATGTAGAGGCCAGTTGGTTGACCTGATTTACATTATCCTGGATGGGATCTATCTCCTCCTGGAACGCCTAGAAATTTACAGAAATCTTGATGTCTTTTTTTTTTTTTTTTTAAATGCTTAAAGATTAAAACAATAAATATATATACAATGGTATAAACATGCTATTCCAAGGTGCTTCATATAATACCATGGTATTGCCATGGAACATGTCCAAAACATCTGGATGAGAGGACACTGACCTTTACTCTGTCTATGTGGTTTTGCAAATCATCTACGAGCAGGTCCCCAACAGGCGTCCAAGAATTCTTCACGGTCTCAGCCTGCCGGAGCTTGAAGTCCAGCTGATCCTGGGCGTCCTGGAGCTCCATCAGCCTCTCCATGGCCAGTTCCAGCTGTTGCTGCCAGTCAACAGAAGCCGCACCCAGATTCTTCCATCTCACTGTTACATCCTCCACTTCTTTACGCAATATGCGGCCCACGTTTTGAACCCTCTCCTCAGGACTTACATCTGGGTGGCACACGAGAAGTATAATACAGGTTATAGCATCTGGATTTTTATGCATTGGACATATGTGTGAGTGCAGATTACATACCCTTTTGTCCAGGCCTCTGTTTCAGACCCTCACGAGGCATCTCGGCGAGGAAGGTTTTAGCATTGTCGAGTGTTCCATTGATTACAGGTTCTTTGGCACTCAATTCTCTTCTGAAGCCCTATGAAAGCATGAGGATTTGGTATCAACAGTACTGTATGTCACAATGAGGGGTGAATATTTCTGCAACTTTAGCACATGTGTGAAAATCTGCATCTTATTCACATACTACACCCCCTGGAGTCAAACTTAAACAGGTGGTATTTGTGCTAGTAGTGACACTTTAGCATATTTAAATTAAGCTATTGTCATTCCTTCCTGGGCAAACATGCCTTTTTCCGATGCAAATAGGGCTCATTATAGAATGCACTGGATTTGTAAATATCATTGCAACTGGATGCGATTAACACAGTACTGTTACCAATGTTTGTGTATATTTTCAAGTGATCCTGGTGTGAGAATTTTACTGCTCACTGGCCATTTTCCATTTCACATAGCCATTTTCTAGGTACATTTCCATACTGTTGCCCCATACGAACTGTCATCAACAGTTTCTACATCATTACATGATATTCATAATTCCTTCAAAGAACCAGGTGCTAAAATAATGCAGACATTACATGCCAGTGTTGAATAAAATAAAATAGAAAGTTAAACTAAAAAGTTAAATAGAAATCTAAAAAATAAACATGACAAAGTCACATAAAAATAATTAAAACAAAAATGTAAAGTATTAAAATATTAATCAAAATAAATAAGTAAATGTCAATAAATAAATAAATAAATATTTACTAATATTAGATTAATATTTTTGTAATACATGAATACTTTTTTTATGTTTTCAGTTTTCGTTTTAATTTTAGTTTAAGTAAAATAAAATAATTTAAAATTAAAACTAAGTTAAAATAAGTATTAACATTACTAAAACTGAAATAAAAATAAATTAAAGCTAAACAGAAATATATAAAAGACCATTCTAAGATATAAGAGGAAGTTGAGCATTTTAATATTTGAACACGTTTTTATATTTTCGGTTTTCATTTTAATTTTAGTTAAAATAAAATAAAATAAATAAATGAAAATAAAAAAATGGATGAAAAAGTTACAATTAAAACTGAAATAAGAACTAAACAGAAATATTAGTAAAATGAACATGACAAAATCACAAAAATAAACAAACTAAAATTAAAATGAAAATTGAAAATATAAAGTGTACAAAATACTACAATATGACAAATATTGATCAAAATAACTATATAATATAATACTAATAATACTAAAATATAACTCTAAAAATGACGTTATCTCAACCATTAAAAATATAAATATAACCATTCTAAGATATAGGAAGTTTAGCATTATTTTTTTTTTTATTTTTTTTTCTAATGGTAATAAAATAATTTATTTTTAATTATATTATCAGCATATAAATTTGAGTAAAAGGTTGAATTGAAAATTTTCACTTCTACATGAATGACAGCAGCAATCGAGTTGTGTGACGTTTAGGTAATAATAACAATAATACATTTTATTTATAATGCACTTTTCTCATACCCAAACAGTAAATACAAGTAAAATTACAAAATTGAATACAATATAAATAAAAACCTCAAGATCAAGTTATCTGCTATGATTTGAGAATGATCTGAAGAACATCCTGTGCTTCAATGGACAAAAAAATCCAACCTTTTGAGTTCATGTTTCACACTGTATATTTAATAAGCAAAATGTACACCATAACTTTTCCAAATTAGAGTGGAAAAATAAAGTGTAGGTTTTTATTGACGTTTGCTCAAACACAGCACAGCGATGTCAATTTATTTAATAGTTTGCAAAAACTTTGTTCAATTACATTTCTGCTGAGAGTTTCTTTGCAGCTCCCACACACATGCCAGTTTACTTCCCAGTTAACTGCACCTGTAGAGTGTGACGGTGACTCAGCTGTCACCGGCAGCACACGCTCGCTGAGCTCCCTACACTAACTACTCTACGACCGCATCCTGTTTACAGCGGCCCCTGACAGCTGATGGCCATCAGCAGATGTTAATTGGTCCGCACAACCATGCAAAGAGACAAGGGACTTTGCACCTCTCCTACGCAAGATATCATCTCCATCTGTTTAAATATTTAACAAGAACAGACTCCGATAATGATCACACTTGGGCGCAACAAAAGACAGAATGCATAAATCACGTCTCGAACGTCATTCCTCGTGCTTTCGGATGCGTCCCGGACTCACCTTGTGCGTAAGTAGTTGTTGGTGCACGGTCGGCACGTCGCCCCCTACTGGTTTCTGCTTCTCTAGCTCCTCCCGCTTCAGCTGCAGCCAGTTGAGCAGCTCTTGTAAAGACATGTGCATGTGCTTCCACTGATCCACACCTGCATCCAGATAGGGCCTGAGGAGTCGAATGGATGGTAAGATGCGACACTACCAAGTGTTAAATCACAAACACCACTAGAGAGCACTATACTGTCAGAGCGCACATTGAATTTTACAAAGAGCGTGCTGGATAAAGGAGGAGATTTGAGAAATCTTTTATTTGAATCTTGTATTTGAATATGCATGAAAATTAAAAAAGCTTTTACCAGCTCTTTCTCCTACCACGGCTAATGTGGTTCTAGAAGCTGGGACTTGGGACTAATGGAACTCAAATTTGCATTCAAACATCATGAATTCAGATATTATGTGGAAGTATTACAGATTCTGCCTGGAGAAAAAATGCAGACTTGAAAGCAAAACTAAAAGATTTTGACTTTTGGTGGAAATATGAGCGATGGTAGGTAGTTGCCACAGTGTTTTGTTATGTGGTAGCTAATGTGTTTTAGTGTGATTTGTGTGGTTGCTTTCTAGGTGGTTGCTGGAAATGGCTTTGGTTTTACCACTTGGCTTTACCAAGTGAAAACTGTAAAATAAATAAATAAAAATGTAAAATTTCCATAATTCTTATATTTAAAATTTCAATAATATTAATAACAATAATAATAATTATTATTTTTGTTATTATTATCATTATTATTATTAATAGTATGTTTTAACTATTATTTTTAAAATAATTACAAAAATAAAGAGATAAATATTACAGTTGTAAATTATAATAATTTAACAACACATTTGAATGTTTATGGTTCTCTGATAAAGATAATAAAAATATGAATAATCTGAATTAAATATTAGCAGTAGTAGTAGTAGTAGTTGTAGCAGTAGCAGCAGTTTTAAAATAATAAATAAATAAAATAATAATGAAATAATTAAAATTCAAAAATATATTACAGTTAATACAGATAAATACAGATCATTTTTTAAACACTTTTAAATGTTTATGGGTCTCTGATAATAATACATGATAATAATAAAATAATTTTATTTATAATTACTACTATTATTAGATGTTTTAACTATTAAAACAAATAAATAAATAAATATATAAATATTATACATATAAAGATAAAAATAAAATATATGTAATATCAATACTTTTACATGTGAAAATGTAGTTACATTTTAAAATATTAAAATAGACAAAAGTTATTTTGAAATTGTATGGTTATTAGTTGTTGAGGATAATAAAAATATAAATAATTGTAATTAAACATTATTCATATTATTAATAGTAGCAGTAGCAGCTGCAAGTTTTAACCAATAAAAATATTTAAAAAATTCTCAAATATTTATAAAAATAAAGACAGAAATATAGTACAGTTGTAAACTATAATAATTTTAATAATAACAATAAAATATCAATGATTTAACATTTAAAAAAAAAAAAATTCTAAATTCTAAAATTCTAAAATAATTACAAAAATGATAATTTAATGACACTTTTAAATGTTTATGGGTCTCTGATCATAATAAATTATAATAAAACAAAAATCTAAAAACAAATATATTTGTAAAGTACAATAATTTTACATTTTAAATATAAAATGTAGTTACATTTCAAAATAATGTAATAGACTTTTAATAGACAAAAATATTTTTAATTGTAATATTATTTTTACAATATTCATGTTTTTTACTGTATTTTTTAGCACATTTATAACTTTACTAAAAACTTATAATGTAGAGGTCATAACTTCATTTTAAAATCATAATGTTACCAAACTTTTGGCAGGTATTGTGTGCGTGTATATTTCTGTAATGCAAATGATCCAGACAAACAACAAGTCAAAGTGTAATAATAATAATGTTAGTGAACCCTAGGTTTTCGTAATGTCTTTGCAGCAGGACTAAAAACATTTGCATGCTTTAAATATAAAGTCAAATAAATGCAATGCTTTGCACATGATATTACACAGGCCTGGGGCTTGTATATGATCATGTTATTTTTCAAAGCCCATTTCTGCTCAGCATGAATTTTTCCCAGGTTAAATATAGATGATTAATTTGCCTTACCTTATACTCATAACTTTGTTACACAACTCATGCCACCGATGCCCCATGTCATCAAGCCGTTTTTGTAGCACAACGGCGTTGTCTGTCCCCTCCAGAGATGACACAATACGCTGTCCGTTTTCATCTAATGAATGGTACATCTCCCGGTGGGCATCAATCTCTGCTTGGAGATCCTGCGAGGATTAAAAGACATCACAGACATGCAAGTTACAGTTCACCCTCTGATAAAGGAGTTTCTTTTACTTACACTGATACTTGTTACATCTGTTTACATGTTTTGCTCTAATTGAATATAACATGCCTCAGTAATAGTGATGTTATAAATTATTTTAAATGGTAACACTTCCATAATATAATATAATATAATATAATACAATAATTGTTTTTTTGTTTTTTTTTTCATATTTTAATAAGTTTTTATTTTGGTATTTTCCATTGTCCTTTTAATTTTAGTTTTAGTAATCTTGTTGTGTGTTTTGTCATTTTTATTAGATACCATTTTTATTAATTTTTATTTCTGTCAAAATTAAGTTCAAAAATGAGAAAAGTGTATTTAATCACTTTATGTTTTCTAAGTAACAAAAATATTTTTAGGGTTTTAGTAAATTACAATAACCCTAAATAAAATAATCTAATCTAATCTAATCTAATCTAATCTAATCTAATATAATATAATATAATATATACTTAGTGTTATTTTAGTATCATTGAGATATTATTATAGTTTTTTATATTTTAATTATATTTTAATTTATATTTCCTTCTAATTTTAGTAATTTTAAGTTTTAGTAATTTTTGTCATTTTTATTAGATAGCATTTTTATGTCTATATAATTTTTATTATTTAAATTTTAATTGTAATTTTAGTTAAAATATATGAAAATAAAAAATGTTGCTTTTGCATTTTATTTCAAGTAACAAAATATTTTCATGGTTTTAGGAAAATTCAAATAATCATTATAATGTAATATAATATAATATAATATAATATAATAATATATACAGATTTAAGGACAAATGTCAATAATAGTTTCTAATGTTATCACTGCTTTATAAATTAAAAATAGCATTTTTAATAATAACATTTTTTCTTATTATTATTTTATTATTTTGTAATTTTAGAACATCAGGTTATAAAATGAGAAATGCTACTTTATTTCAAATAACGAAATATCTATTTGGGGTTTTAATATATTACAATAACCCTGAATATAATATAATATAACATAATGTAATATAACATAATATAATATAATATAATATAATATGAAATTTTTAACTTTAAATCTTGTTGATTTAAAGACAAAATCAAAGTCAATAATATTTTCTAATGTTATATAACAGCTTTCATAATTTAAAAAGAGTGCATTTTTAATCATTAAAATGTTTAAATGTAATGTTCTATTTTAGAACATCAAGTTAAAAAAAGATGAATGTTACCTTATTTTATTTCAAGCAACAAAAATATTTTTATGTATTTAGTAAATTAGAATCACCCTGAATATAATATAATATACAATATGATCATATTTTTTATTTAAAGGGGTCATCGGATGCCCATTTTCCACAAGTTGATATGATTCTTTAGGGTCTTAATGAAAAGTCTCTAATATACTTTGATTAAAAATTCTCAATGGTTCTGTAAAACAACACCCTTTTTACCTTGGCAAAATCAGCTCTGCAAAAATCATCTCATTCTAAGGGCTTGTTCCTTTAAATGCAAATGAGCTCTGCTCACCCCGCCCCTCTCTTCTCTCTGTGGAAAGGCGGTCTTGTTTACATTAGCCGCGTTTAGCGCGTTTAGCCGCTAAACTTCCTAACTACCACGTTATAAGGAAAGGCGATCGCAAAGATTCATAAAAAAACGCTTATACTCACTTCTGCTGTAAGTGAAGCTGGATCATGAATGATTCGCGTGAACATAGACAGATATATGTAGATCGGGAGGTGCATTCTATTCACAAACAAATGTAATCTACTGCATCTTCAGTGCTCAGATGTCGGGAGTAAATGACGACCACTATGTTCATTATTACATCCAGCAACACAACACCTCAATCGCTCAATCGGAGATATTCTTGTCTAACTTACATCCCTGCTCCGGCATAAAAACATGGAAAGTTACTGGACTGAGACAGCTGGTCTAAGGTAAGAGCTCATGTCAATCAACTATTGTGGGAGCGTCCTCTGTCGGTGTGACGCCACACCGACAGGCATCTGAGAACAGCTCGATTTGAAAAAGGGGATATTATTTTTACAGATTAATTAAAAACCACTGCATGGATTTTAATCATTATAGGGTAGATTTGTACATACACTGCCAACACACATTAATGTTCAAACAGCATGAAAAAGTGAACTTAGCATCCAATGACGCCTTTAAAATCTTGATGTTGATTTAAAGACAAAATCAAAGTCAGTACTAGTTTCAATGTTGTTCAATGCTTTCTTAAATGAAAAATGCCATTTTAGACATTTCATTTCATAACATCAGCAGAATTTCAAAAGTCAAGTGATTTAAATGAAAATCTATTTCATCACCATATTTCTCTATAAATGCAATGATGCCTTCAATTCCAAAGAGAGTTGTTTTTTCCCCATTATTTTAGAATAGACTAATGCGATACGTTTAACAAACCAACAATTTTCATGCATTTTCTCTGACAACATTTGAAGTGTTTGTTCTCATAGTTTGAGCTGGCATAAACCAATTTGATTCAAAGTCATGATGCAAGCCAAACAAATCCAAAGTCACGAAGCAACCGTGAAGCTGACAGCGAAGATCAAACCTTAACATGATACGTCTTCCTGTGCAACATATCCAATGAATGAGCGACATCAAATGAATGGAAAACAGCCCGTCTGACTGTCGGCAGCGACAATCCTTTAATTCCCCACCATGTGGACGTGTCTGACGCGAGGCGAAAACGAGGGAGAAAAGGACATGGTGAGGATGCGAGCGAGGAAATGTATTCTGCGACCATGTGTCTACATGCGACGTGAAACGAGCTGCAGAATGCCAGTCGCGGAGGCACACTGGCCCTGTTGTTCGAGGCGCGAGTGGGCACTGCGAGCGAGGAATGGGTCAGAGCTGGTTTTCTGGGAGAACAGAGGCTTCTCTTTATAGCCCACGTCTTTGTCTGCCTCTTCATATTTAACTGCGTCTCTGCACCGTTGCCAAATGCACATATCTCTCATACCAGTGAGCAGCGGGCGATCTGGACAATGGACCCATCAGTTTACTCTGCCTTCCTAATAAATAACACTTAAACTCACAACAGCTGATAATGGGAATGGAGTTCAACATTATTTACTCTTCATTAATATCATTATAGTGTTTATGTCCTAAAGCCCCTGAAAAAAAGCTCTGCATCAAATACTACACCGTACAACTGTTTAACTCAAAGGAGGAGTGTTGTCACGCTTAGTGATATTAAATTGATACTGTGATATTATTGTGATATTAAAACCAAACAATGAAAGAATTATACTACGGATTAGCAACTAAGGAGTGAACACTGTGTAGTTTTCCCAAATGGGGTTTATGAGGAAACTGCAGTGTGTTTGTGAGTTGATGAAAAGCTAATTAATTACAAATTAACTGATTATCAAATCAAAGTCTGTATAAATAACTGTATACACGGTACATGTTTCAGGGTGAAGCACGCAGCGCATTTCATATAAGTTTTTTATATATTATATTATATTATATTATATTATATTATATTATTTTGTATGTTTTAAATAGTTTTTATTTTTGTATTTTCCATTGTCCTTTTAATTTGAGTTGTTTTAGTAACATGTTTTTAAGTTTTAGTAATTTTTTGTTTTGTCATTTTTATTAGATACTGTTTTCTATATGTCTATAGTTTTTATTCATTTTTATTTTACCTTTAATTTTAGCTATTTTAGAACAAGTTAAAATAAATGAAAATGTGAAATGTTGCTTTATTTCAAGTAACAAAAATACTTTCATATTTTTAGTTAATTAAAAAAGTCCTAAATATATAATATAATATAATATAATATAATAAAATATAAAATATAAAATTGTAATTTACAACAATAAAATATTTCTGTCTTTATTTGTATATTTTATAATGTTTTGTATATATTTTTCTTTTCTTTTTTTTTATCATTTATATCTTAGTTAAAACAGTTACCAATAACACACTGTTACTGCTACTAATAGCAATTACTACTAAATACTACTACTAACAACAATTAAAAGTATTAATATTTTTAATTAATTCATTAATTAAAACATCAGAGAACCTGAAAAAGGTGGTGTAAAATATTAATTACTGTAATTTACTGTAATATATTTCTTTTTTATAATTTTTTAGAATTGTTAAAATATTCTATTAATAATCACAATTAAAACTATTATTATTATTTTGATTGATATCACAGAACCGTGTACATTCAAATGTGTTGTTAAATTATTATAATTTACAAATGTAATACATTTCTGTCTTTATTTTTGTAATTATTTTATAAATAATAGTTAAAACATTCTGAAATGTTATTTTATGATTTTTTTTTATATTAGTTAAAGCAGTTAATAATAAACAGTTAAAAATACTACTAATAATAACAGTTAAAAATACTACTAATAATAACAGTTAAAATTAATATTAATATTTTTATTAGTATTATCATCAACATCAGAGAACCTGCAAAAGTGGTGGTAAATTATTGTAATTTGCAACTAATATATTTCTTCATTTTTAATCATTTGTTTATTATTTCATAATTATTTTTTAGAATTGTTAAAATATTCTATTACTAAAAATAATCACAAATAAAACTATTATTGTTATTTTCAATGACATCACAGAACCATGAACAATCAGTGTGTTGTTAAATTATTATAATTTACAAATGTAATATATTTCAGTCTTTATTTTTGTAAATAAGTTAAGACATGCTGAAAATTATTTTCTGCCTTTTTTATAATTTGTTTATTATTTTATCATTATTTTTTTAGAATAGTTAAAATATTCTACTAATAACAAAAAAAATCACATTTTAACTTATTTTTATTATTTTATTTTATTATTTTTAGTAACATCACAGAACTGTAAACATGCTGTTAAATTATTATAACTTACAACTGTAACATATTTCTGTCTATATTTCTGTAATTATTTTATAAGTAATATATAAAACACACTACTACTACTACTACTACTACTACGACTAATTATAACAAAAATAATTCAAATTATTATTTTATTATTATTATTATCATCATTAACAACATCATCACTGTGAACATTCAAATGTGTTGTTAAATTACTGAAATAATAACATAAAATCTCAAGGGGTCCTTCAACTAAATATTTTAGATCTGTAAATAAAACTGGAAATCCTGGAGCAGGGCTTCTCTCACCAATGAGTGTGGGTAACAGGAAATGGAAAACCTGGACCAGAGCTGGACCAGAGCGCCTAAATGCTTTAAACTAAGATAGAAAATTGCTGTGACATGTACAATTTGAAAATACTGCTTACCTGCCATTGCTCAAGTAAATGCCGCACTGTGGCAGGGTTTTCCAGAAGTCCTTCCTTAAATGTGGCATCTTGTAAGACATTGGCTGTAGTTTCTGCTTCAGTAAGCCAATTAAGAAATTTCTCCAGGTCCAAGTAAAAATGCTGCAACTGTCGCAGTCCGGCTTCCAGATCTGCCTCCTTGTCCCCTGCACTGAAAGGGAAATAACTTCATTATTATATAGAAAGAAAATGAAATTAAATCAGTACCATAACATACTTTAAAGGGGTGTTCGGATGCCCATTTTCCACAAGTTGATATGATTCTTTAGGGTCTTAATGAAAAGTCTATAATAAACTTTGGTTAAAAATTCTCAATGGTAGTGTAAAACAACACAATTTTTACCTTGTCAAAATCAGCTCTGCAAAAATCATCTCATTCTAAGGGATTGTTCCTTTAAATGCAAATGAGCTCTGCTCGCCCCACCCCTCTCTTCTCTCTGCTGCTCTGAGAGATTGTTTACTTTAGCCGTATTTAGCGTGTTTCACGGCGAAACTTGCTAACTAGCACGTTATTAGGAAAGGTGATCGCAGAGATTCATTAAAAAACCCTTATACTCACTTCTGCTGTAAGTAAAGCTGGATCACGAATGATTTGCGCGAACATAGACACATTTATGTAGATCGGGAGGTGCATTCCCTTCACAAACAAACGTAATCCACTGCATCTTCAGCGGCTCAGATGTCGGGAGTAAATGACGACCACTACATTCATTATTACATCCAGCAACACAACACCTTAGTCGCTCAATCTGAGATATTCTTGTCTAACTTACCTCCCTGCTCCGGCACCGAAACAATGGAGGTCGGACTGTTACAGCTGATCTGAGGTAAGATGCTCATGTCAATCAACTATCGTGGGAGCGGCCTCTGTTGGTGTGACGCCACACCGACAGGCATCTGAGAATGGCTCGATTTGAAAAAGGGGATATTATTTTTACAGATTAATTAAAAACCACTGCATTGATTTTTATCATTATAGGGTAGATTTGTAAATACTCTGCCAACACACATTAATGTTCAAACAACATGTAAAAGTGAACTTTGCATCCGATGACCCCTTTAAAACATGTTATTATTAGATTGTTAAATCTGCTGGTAATGAATGCTTTAAACATCAAACCGCAGGATCTTGAATGGCACACTATTCTCCTAAAAGTTAAAAAGCCTTTAAAATAACCTCGTATGTACCCTTCACTGTGTCAGCAGTGCATTATTTTCAGACTTGACAAATACTTCCTTTCAGTGGAAATGTTATTATATTCCACTCCACTGCTTGGTGATACTGAAAAATCAAAGATTTAAACAAAAGCTCACCGCTTTTTGATGTTGGCCCAAGCTAGATTCATGCTCTCAGTCATTTGTTTAACTTTGCTTGTGTCGTCATCCGCATAAAGCGTCAGTAGTTTGTTTGCCAGCTCATTGGTGACATTCATCTGAGCTTGCCACTGCTGTATATCCTTAGAAAGTTGCTGCAATATAATAATACAGTGTTTATTTGCAATCAGATCACATGCATTCATCTGCAGATCATTCAATGAACGCAAGCACACTGACTCAAGTTTATTTCAGTTCTGTAATGAAATAGATATTGTGTTTATTCTACATTACCTTGACATCTGCATTTTGGCCTTTTAAATCATCCACGCTGTGAGAAACTTTCTTCCAGCTCTCTAGTTTCTCATTGGCTTTCTTAATGAGAGGCTCCACCCTTTTTCTGGCCTCCAGCCAATCACTGGAGTCCTTATACATATTCTGCAGTTGAAGGACCCTGTTTGTCAGTTTGGTGTTGGAATCTTCCCAGTGTGCCTGTAATTTTTCAACTTGAAATAAAAGACAGAACGTTTGTAAGTAACAAGTCTGAGATGTCAAACAATCACAGGTCGTATAATGGACTTAAGTCCATCATATAAAATGAATTATTTAATTATTTAGAATAAATGTAGAAATAGATTAATAAACTGACTGATTTTCTTAACCAAATACAATGCCATCGTTTTACTACATTTTTACATTTATGAAAAAGAAAGCAAGAAAGAAAGTAGTGTTGTCTACTATAGCTATATGACCTTGAGATTCCTTTTAAGATAAAATCCTTGCCAACAGTCATTTTTTTACTTTCTGCATTATTTCAGAGATACAGTTTTCCACCAAGCAGTTACAATGTTGACACTTCCATATCACCACAAACACAGTGTATCACTGAAAGAGAATATGGATATGGATGAGGCAAAGCTGACTTACTGCGGTCTGTAATGGTTGCCCGTGTCTCAGGGTTATTGGTTTTGTTCTTCAGGTTCTGAGCCGCAGTGATTTGTTTGTTCAGCTGTGGGCATCTCTGCTCCATGTCTTGCAGTGTTGACTGTTAAATCAAAACACAGATTTCTTTACTACAGAGTTGTGTGGCATCTTGTGGTCTCATGAGACCACTATAAGAGGTAAAATAATCACACTGTATATTTTTGTATTATGCTAGTCTAGCAAATATATTTTGGTCCACTTATAATATTACTCTGTAATAACTAGGGCTGCAATTTAACATGTTAATTTGGTGTGATTAAATAGGGAAAAAAAGTTACATTAACGTCTCATGTTTTGATTTTTTGAGCAGTATGATGTCATATAAAAGTGAAAACATAAGAGTTTTCATTTTCTCCTGACATCAGAGGCGCTGAGGACGCAGTGGATTAGTTTTGTTTTTGATGGTAACACGTCACCGAATACACCGAAAAAAAAAAAAAATGAAAGAGAGGGGTGAGGTGAGCAGTAGCTCAGTAGGTGCACTGAAATGGATTATTGTGAACAGAGCTGTTTTTGACGAGGTAAAACGGGTGTTGTTTTCTTGGGGTTACTCGACTCCAAAAGGAAAATTCCGTCATTAATCACTTACCCCCATGTCGCTTCAAACCCTTAAAAGCTTTGTTTGTCTTCAGAACACAATTTAAGCTATTTTGGATGAAAACCGGGAGGTTTGTGACTGTCCCATTAACTGCCAGTTAAATACCACTGTCAAGACCCAGAAAAGTATGAAAGACATCGTCAAAATAGTCCATCTGCCATCAGTGGTTCAATCTGAATTTTATGAAGCGACGAGAATATTTTTTTTTCGCAAAGAAAAAAAAAATATAACAATTTTATTCAACAATTCATCTCCTCCGCGTCATTGGATTTCATCCAAAATACCTTACATTGTGTTGTGAAGACGAACAAAGCTTTTATGGGTTTGGAATGACATGGGGGTAAGTGAATAATGACAACATTTAATTTTGGGGTAGAGTAACCCTTTAACGGTCTGCATAAATGCAGCCTCTGAAAACAATGGTATGGTAATACTGTAGCCTAAAAAATTTTTGTAGTATCTATCCATTTCTCATTTAACACAATAACGACTTTAAATGATCTTTTAGGGTGTAATTTCTCAGCCCAAATTGATGTGAGATTAATTTGTGAATAATTGATAAGTTAATCGGCACATCATTTAATGAATTACATGGGGTCTGCAAAATAATTTGCTACACTGTATTTTCTGCAGTGCAGTCACTTAAAATACTGTCATTTTTGGTCACACAGATAACAGCAATATATCTTTCAAATCTGTAAAGACTTGTTTATTTGGCTGCACTGACAACAAAACGTGCTTTTGTAAAAAATCTCGGGTTCTGTGAACCCAAAAAACGAAGAACCAAAACTCCTAGTATACTTGATTTACAGACATGAAAAATGCATACCTGTAAAGAGCGAAAAGTCTACTTTCAAATGAAAACAAATATACTCAGATTATGTAATCTGTATAAAGCATGCGTGCAAGTGTATATATTACTGTGGAGAGGATGAGTCAGTGTCGCCGACTTCATCTCAAAAACAAAGAAAGTACTAGTTTATCATTATATTAAAATGCTATTGCAGCCTCCATACTGTTTGTCCCTGACATTCATAATCATTATTTCTGCTAGTGTGCTGTGGCAAGCTTTATGTGTGTGCTTGAGCAAGACAATTAAAGGCTCATTATTATGTATTATTTATATATCAACAGTAAAACGCAACTTTTACACAGATATAACTCATGTGTATGTGTGTGGGATTTTTTTTTCCTGACCTGGTGCAACTTTCCAGAAAATCTGGTAAATTTAATTATATTATGTTGTAGTATTAAAAAGTACACATACAATGGGGACCATCATATTATGTTCATTATTCCCATCCACATTAAACTTTAGCCTTAAACACTGTTATAATTATGAGGGGGTCCTTGGAAAATTTTCTCCCCTGTAAGGGGTCCCTGGCTCCTAGGGTGTTTATCACGTTATGGGGACCAAATGTGCCCACAAGGATGGTAATACCAGTAAATTTTGACCTTGGAACAGGAAACAGGCTTATAAATCATGCAGAATGAGTTTTTTTGAGAAAGTAAAAGTGTGCACAGTCTCCTGTGAGGGCTAGATTTAGGTGTAGAGTAGGTGTAGGGCGATAGAATATTCGGTTTGTACAGCATAAAAACCATTACGCCTATGGAATGTCCCCATAAAACATGGAAACGCAACATGTGTGTGTGTGTATAGTGTTTAGAAACCAAATATTGTATATAAAACTATATAAAACTAAGTATAAAAAACGAAATTCTCTTTGCTACTTTAGGGACTTCAGAGTAGTATTTTACTGACCTTGAGTTTCACCGTCATTTCGTTGATCTCGTCAAGATCTCCAACCATTACTCTCTGAGTCTGGACCATGTGATCCAAAAGAGTGAGCCAATCATCAAGCTCCGTCCAAGATTTATTGAATTTATCAAAGGCTGCATCTCCTGCTGCACTACCAGTCAAAGTTACGGCTGGAAAGTAACAAATGATCTTTCGTTCAGATTTTCACATCTAACATCACATGAGATGTGAATGAATTTTAATAGCATATTATTGTAGTTTCAATCATCATGCATTACGTGATATCATACCTGCGAGCTGACATTTGTCTCGCCAGTCTTTAAGAAGAACTTGAATGGATGTCCAATCTGCACTGAGCCCATCAAATTGCCCCTGGAATACATCAATCCAGGAGAATTATATTAAATAAAGTTTCATGCCATGAAGCTGATAGACTGATATAGTCTGATATATTATATTACAGTACAGTGATGGTAGACACTACTTGGTAGTGTGCAGAGTAATCTAATATCATAGTCATAGTGTTTCTGAGATCGTATTTAATAATATCATGGTCGATTACACACCTTCTCCGGTTGGCATGGTGGTCTCTCTTTTGCCAAAATGCCTTCCACTGCTGGTTTCTTTTCCTTTATATCCTCCTCAATCTACAAAAAAAAAAAATAAAAAGAAAAGAAAAGAAATGAACAACAAACCCTCATTAAACAAGCAATCTACCTTTACGTAACATGTCCGGGACGAAAAAAAAAGTATTATTTTGCCTGGGTGAGCTGGTTTAATTTGGTTGGTCAGCTCGTCTCCCAGCCTGACTATCTAAAGAAGTGGTCAAAACCCCTCTAAAGAGAGTCTGCTGACCAGGCTGGATGACCAGCTAAAACCAACCAACAAGCTTAGGCTGGTTTTAGCTGTGTGTGTGTGTGTGTTTTCTCTCTCTCTCTCTCTCTTTAAATTAACTGGTTTTAGCTGTTTTGTTTTTTGTTAAATCAGCTGGTTTCACCTGGTTTCCACTAAATGAACTGGTTTTAGCTGTTTGTTTGTTTGCTAAATCAGGTGGTTTTAGCTGGATTTTTTTTTATTAAATCAGCTGATTTTAACTGGTTTTAGCTGTTTTTTAAGCTTTTTTCCAAGTAAACTAGTTTTAGCTGCTTTTTAGCTTCTTTTTATTAAATCAGCTAAATGAACTGGTTTTAGCAGGTTTTTGCCAAATTAGCTGGTTTTAGCAGTTTTTTTTTTGCTAAATTAGCTGGTTTTAGCGTTTTTTTCTAAATCAGTTGATTTTAGCTGTCATTCGTTAAAAGAACTAGTATTAGCAGGTATCTTACCAAAGCAGCTGGTTTTAGCTGGTTTTTAGCTGGTTTTACTAAATCAACTGGTTTTAGCTGGGTTCTAGACGCTATTCACTAAATGAACTGGTTTTAGCAGGTTTTGCCAAATTAGCTAGCAGGTTTTTGCTAAAAGCTTAGCTGGTTTAAGCGTTTTTCTAAATCAGCTGGTTTTAGCTGTTATTTGTTAAAAGAACTGGTATTAGCAGGTATCTTACCAAATCAACCCGGTTTTAGCTGGTTTTAGCTGTTTTACTAAATCAACTGGTTTTAGCTGGGTTCTAGACGCTATTCACTAAAATGAACTGGTTTTGGGTTTTGCCAAATTAGCTGGTGTTAGCAGGTTTTGCTAAATTAGCTGGTTTTAGTGTTTTTTTTCTAAATCAGCTGGTTTTAGCTGTTATTTGTTAAAAGAACTGGTATTAGCAGGTATCTTACCAAATCAGCCGGTTTTAGCTGGTTTTTAGCTGGTTTTACTAAATCAACTGGTTTTAGCTGGGTTCTAGATGCTATTCACTAAATGAACTGGTTTTAGCAGGGTTTTTTTTGCTAAATTAGCTGGTTTTAGCAGTTTTTTTTTTTTTTCGCTAAATTAGCTGGTTTTAGCTGGTTTCTCTAAATCAGCTGGTTTTAGCTGGTTTTTAGCTGTTATTCACTAAATTAACTGGTTTTAGCTAAATCAGTAGGTTTTAGCTGGTTTTTAGCTGGTTTTACTAAATCTACTTGTTTTAGCTGGGTTTTAGATGTTTTTATTTGCTAAATTAACTGGTTTTAGCTATTTTTGTTAAATCAGCTGGTTTTATCTGGTTTTAAAATGACCAGCTAAATTTTTTTTTTATGGCCTAAATCAGCTGATGTTAGCATTTTTAAAGTGTGTTTCCACTAAATGAACTGGTTTAGCTGTTTTTTTAGCATTTTGTTTTTTGATAAATCATCTGTTTTTAGCTGTTTTTTGCTAAATCAGATGGTTTTAGCTGATTTTCAGTAAATTAACTGATTTTAGCTGGTTTTTAGTTGTTTGTTTTTTGCTAAATCAGCTGGTTTTGTTAAATCAACTGGGTTTAGCTGGCTTTGAAAGTTTTTAAGCTGTTTTTTGCTAAATCAAGTTTTTTTTTGTTTGTTTGTTTTTTTCATTTTGGGGGTGAAATACCCTTTGAAATCCCCTTAACCCTGAAAAAGAGCAATAGTAATAGTCATGCTTGCCTTGATAAGCACCACTAACGAGAAACAAAGAATTGGTTTCGAGAAAAACAACTGTATAAAGAAACAGCTTTCAGCAATGTACAAATCATAATCAACTAAGTACAGCCAAATCAGAGTAAATCAGCCACAAACAATTCAAAGTCACATAAGTACAGATGCACTCATTTTTTCAAGTTTAAGTTTAGCAGCTGAAAGAACAAATGATTTCCTGAACCCATTAGTTCCAAGTCTAGGCAAGCGAAACCCGTGTCCTGATGGGAGCAGCTGAAGCTCTGTATGAAGATGATGCTGAGAGTCTAATTAAATAGACAGCCTATGTCGTCTAATAGGCCCTCTTGGTACAAATTTGAGAGATTGTGTAAAATGAGACCAGTGACTCGGTGACAGTGTAATAATATTATTCTCTTTTCTCTAAAAACTCTGACTGGTAAAGCAATGGGTCATTAAAAAGGTTAAATCAGACTTTTATAATAGAGTACAACTTCAAAGTTTTCTTAATCTTTGAAAACATCTTGTTGGTGAATGAAGCCATGAACCTCTATCACTACACCGCACCAAAATACGATGGTATAAGGTTGAAATAAGACAGAGAGCAGTATTATGAAACAGCAAGACTGTGGGTAGTATGTTCTACATATGCTTGATCACGCCTGTGAGATTACCTTCGGGTCCATTGCAGTAGGGGACTGCTCAAGCTGATTCTTTGTAGTGGAGGCCCAAATTGAGAGCTTGGAGAGCTGTTCCTGGTACAAAGACAAATCCCTCAGGAGATCCTCGATTTGTCGCTGCCTCTCAGGAAGATCAGTAGACACCTTTGGAGGAGAGAAAGAAACATTTAAAGTCACTGCAGGAGGGAATCTTACAAAACCTTACTGGAACACGTCCAGGCCACATTCTACGCCAAAATCAAAAGAAATATTGAATATAATATTAAAAATATTACAGTAAATAGAATAGGAAATGCTATTTTTCATAAAGAACATAAAGCTTATTTTAAGCTTATTTCCATATTTTTTTATTATTTTACTGACATTTTCATGATAAAAAGAGTATTTGGAAGTCACTGAAGTTACATTTTGAAAATGTATGAATTTTACTGTTTTAACAACATGGCTTTTATAACAAAATAGCAAAAAATAAATTAATAAAAAATAAATAAAAGTATTTATATATCATGGTGTTTCCAAAGTTATAAATAAAACAAAGATTATTGGTGTTTTCATTTTTTTAAAAAAAAAAAACAAAAAAAACAAAACCTTTCTACTTCAAAATTTCACTTTTATTTAGTGTTGCTTACTGTTTTGTTTTGTTTTTTTTTAAATATATGCTGTTTTTATCATTTATAAACCTTGGTAGCACACTATAAAAAAAACATTGTTTTACAAGTTTTACAAGGAAATATGGTAACACTTAATAATACAATAAAGTTCATTAGTTAACATTAGTTGACTATTTCGGTTAACATGAACTAAGAATGAACAATACTTAGCATTTATTAATCTTATTTAATGTTAATTTCAACATTTACTAATGCATTATTAAAATCAAAAGTTTTGCTTGTTAATATTAGTTAATGCACTGTGATTTAACACAAACTAATAATGTACGACTAATGTTTCATTAACTAAATTTAACATCGATTAATAAATGCCATAATAAATGAATTGTTCATTGTTTGTTCAGGTTAGTTAATACATTAATGAAACCTTATTGTAAAGTATTACTGAAAATACTATTATTGTCTAAAATTTCAATTTAATTTAGTGTTATTTACTGTTTATTTATAATTAATTGTGAAATTTACTAGCATATTCTGAGTCCAAATTGTTTCTACACCTTTTTTTGTGTAGTCACAAATTTTACTGTATCAACAAAATAACAAAATAGTACAAAAAACAGTATTTATATATAACAAATTTGTAAAAATGTAAAAAAGCATTCATTGCCTGGTGTTAATCACCAATTTTGAGGAATTATTGAGAATTTAGGGGGAAAATATGCTTACTTATCATCATAATAAAATAACGTAAGAATGCAAATAAAATAAAAATGAATTTTAATTTTATAAACATCTATGATTACTTAAATCTGATTATTCATTGATAATGCCCTCATTAAGCTGTAATCACACCAAGGTCACAAAATCATTGAATTTAATGGGCCAGAAAGATCAAACAGTAGAGATGGAAAGAAACGATTTAGATTACCTTGGCCCATCGCATGTTGATAACCTTTAGATGCTTCTCCAGAGGTTTGACTTTATCTGTTGGGAGAGATGAGCCTTTGCTGTTGATCTGATGAAGCGTATGCTTCCTGCTCGGCAGTTCCACCACCCGGGCCTAAAGATTTTCACACACACATATTAATTATCTGTTTGTCTTTGTGACTCATTTTTGGTGATTTGCCTCATGGGAGAATTTTAATTTTAATATGTTTTTTATTCCCCATGTGCGGTATCTTTTTAAGCAAGTGATTTTTTTTACCTTCACTTTTTCTAATGTTGCACTGAGCTGTTCCTTGTGACCTGCTTCCACGGGAAGTGCAACCACAGCCTCTGCATCATCCAGCCAGGACTGAAACTCCCCCATGTCTTCATTTAACTCGGCAAGAACAGTTTTTGCCCCTGCAGACCTAAAACACACAGCAGCCGTATATTTATGCATTCCTTCAAAATAAGGACAAAAGAGGGCAATTACGTAGGTGTTTGCTGCTCAAATTGAATTATGCTAAGATATTCAAACGTGTGCGGATCTCTCACAAGCTGCCTGCATTAATACGTCCCAAATTTCTACTAACCGTCTCTTGATCTCACTGAGCTGGTTGGACACTTTGGCCCAGCGGGAGTTGATAGAGGCGAGCTGTTGTTTAATGTGGTCCCTGTCGTCCTTACTGCACTGTGGAGTCAGATCTGTCCCAAGAGCATTGAGCCCCTTCACTGCTGCTTCCTGTTTCTCCAAACCCCCCTGGAGCTCCTGGGAAAGTACAATGTCACAGTATGGATGGTCTGAAACTAATCTAACATGTCTTACTGCCTTAAAAAAACACTTTCCATGAAACCAGTATATATTGCTTAGGAATAATCCATCCAAATATGAAAATTCTGTCATTATTGTTCCAAACCTGTATGACTTTCTTTATTTTGTGGAACATAAAAGAAGACATTTTGAAGAATGCTGGTAACCAAACTGTTTCGGTTCCTGTTGATTTCCATTAGATGAACAAAAAATAGTAGAAGTCAACTGGAACATTCTTCAAAATATTTTCTTTTGTTTTCCGCCTAAGAAGGAAATGCATACAGGTTTGGTAACACATGACGTGCATAAATCATTTTTTGCCGGAACATTCCTTTAGCAGTAGTCTTATATTATATACAATGCAATTTGTAATTTATTATATTTAAATAATAAAACAAAATTTATGATTACCTTGAGGTGTTCTCTATTATTTATGGGGTCTTGTTCATACTTCATGATCGTCCTCTCAGCATCCGTGAGCCAATTGTCAAGCATTTTATGTTCCTCACTGAATTTCTTGGATTTTTCAAGGCGTCTGGAAAGCAGACCGAACAAAACATTGTGAGTCAGAGAGTAAAAAGAAAGAATGTACTGAAAGTAAAAATCAATATTCTGATTTAAACTGCAACATTTATTTGAACCAAAAGTTAATGTGAACCTGATATAGTTCTAAAGCATTTCAAAACACTTTTGTGGTTTATTTTGTTAATACTTAATCTGAACTAACTGACAGCTCATTTAGAAGGTTAGAATTAGAATGGCCTTCTAAATACTTAACGTGTTAGCAAATGCTTTAAATTAAAACTTTCAAATGTTGTTTCTGCAACTGAAGTTGAAGTACTGAAAGAGACAGTTCACCCAAAAATGAAAATTCAAAAGTAAAAAAAAAGTCAAATTCAAAAAGTCATTAATTTTTCACCCTCATGTTTTTTTCAAATCCGTAAGACCTTCATTTATCTTCACGAACACAAATTACAATATTTTTGTTGACATCCAAGAACTTTCTGACCCTGCAAAGACAGCAACACAACTGACACGTTCAAGGCCCAGAAACAGAGTAAGGACATTAATAAAATAGTCCATGTGACATACTCTTATTAAAGCGTGTCAAGGACAGACACGGAAGAGAAGAAACTGTTGAAAGTGATCATTTTTGTTTTCTTTGCACATAAAACGTATTCTTGTAGCTTCATAATAATACGGTTGAACCACTGAAGAATCACTGATGATTTTTAACAATGTCCTTACAACTTTTCTGGGACTTTGAATGTGTCAGTTGCATTGCTGTCTATGCAGGGTCAGAAAGCTCTTGGATTTCAACAAAAATATCTTAATTTGTGTTCTGAAGATAAACGAAGGTCTTACAGGTTTGGAACAACAAAATTCAGAATTTTCATTTTTGGGTGAACTATCCCTTTAAATTCCTAAAACATCACATTCTTACACATACAGAATCTGAAGAATCTGTGAAAATGTGAATAATTTTAACAAAATAAGAGAGATCATACAAAATGCATGTTATTGTTTATTTAGTACTGTCCTGAGTAAGATATTTTACATAAAGATGTTTACATATAGTCCACAAGACTATAAAATGCTGAAATTCTTAAAATAACCCACTTCAAAAGCTGTGTGTGGTTACCTGGATGATCTACAACTGTTTTTTTTTTGTTTTGTGATGGTTGTTAACGAGTTCTGAACAGTTAAACTGAGCACTGTTCCTCAGAAAAATAATCCAGGTCCACAAAATTCATAGTCCACAAGAGAAAATAATAGTTCAATTTATAAAAATAACCCTGTTATTTTTATAAGTTTACATACACTTTATTCTTAATACTGTGTTGTTACCTGAATGATCCACACCTGTGTTTTTTGTTTTGTAACAGTTGTTCACGAGTCCTTCGCTTGTCCTGAACAGTTCTTCAGAAAATGCTTCAGGTCTCATGAATTTTTTGTATTTTCAGCATTTTTTGCATATTTGAACCCTTTCCAGCAGTGTTGACTGTATGATTTTGGGATCCATCTTTTCACGCTGAGGACAGTTGAGAGACTCAGAAACAACTATTAAAAATAGGCTCAAACATTCACTGATCACTGATGCCTGGGGGTGAAAACTTTTGAACAGGATGAAGATGTCTAAATTTTTCTTATTTTGTTGAAATATCATTTTTTCCCCATTTAGTACAGCCCTTCGCAAGCAACAGAAGATACTTGGATATTTCCCGGAAGACAAATTAAGTACAATTTATCTTGATCTTCAAATTCCAAAAGTTTTCACCCCCCGGCTCTGTGAATGTTTGAACCTTTTTTTTTTTTAGTAGTTGTGTGAGTCCCTCAGTTGTCCTCAGTGTGAAAAGATGGATCTCAAAACCATACAGTTACTGCTGGAAAGGGTTCAAATATCCAAAAGATGAGGGAAAACTTAAGAAGCTTCAGGACCTGGAGGATTTTTCTGAAGAACAGTGCTCAGTTTAACTGTTCAGGACAAACAAGGGACTCATGAGCAACCATCACAAAACATAAAAACAGTCGTAGATCATCCAGGTAACCACACACAGTATTAAGAACCAAGGGTTCCCAAACTTTTGAGGGGGGTTGTTTTAATAATTTCCGCTATTTTTTGGCCTTTTGAACTATATGTAAACATCTTCTATGTAAAATATTTTACTCAGGACAGTACTAAATAAAAAAATAACATGCATTTTGTAAGATCTCTCTTATTTTGTTAAAATAATCTGGAGAAAAATCTTTCACATAAAACTGTATATTTCATCATACTGAAATTAGTAAACAGTCAAAATTCATCCTTACGTGAGTCTGTCATGATAGAGCTTTTTAAGGTTTTCCCAGTTGGTTCTGAGTAGCTGCACTAGTAAACTCTCTTCCGGAATAGATGCACCCCTGCCCAGAGCCTCCGTCACTGGACTCTCCAGTTTATCCAGATTAACTTTAACCTCCTAAATCACATGTAGCACAACCGATTAAAGCATTTATATTAGTTTTACTGCTGTTTCAGTGGTGGGCGTAAAACAAATTGTGTCCATATACAGCTCACAAGCAAATCAATAATAGATTGAATCAGCTCTTGGATACAAAAATGCATCGGCTAATAAAAATCATTTGTAGAAATGAGACATGGTTTATGATACAACCTTAAGGCACTTCTCTTGTTGGGGAACGTTGATGAATGCTGCAGACCAGCGCTCGGGGGAGTTCAGCAGAGCCTCGTTTTCAGCGATACACTGCAGCAAAAACTGCAGCTCCTGGACATACAAGGATGGAGAACAAATGTGTCTTATTCAATTTGCCCATTTTACTCAAACAGATTACTGTGCAATGAAGAGCAATAAACAAATGGAAAAATGAATGTTCAGGAAAAAAAACTAAACACTTCATACTGCTCAACTGCTTTTTAAATCCCTCATTAAATCAATAAACCTTGAGAGGACATGCATTACAGTGATTTTACCACAGGAAATACTTTAACATTTTCCATTTTCTTTTTGTATATAAAAATATGCATTTTCAATATTTACTTTCTATTTACTATTAACTTATAAAAATGTTTTATTCTTTATTAATGCATTTATATATTTTTATAGTATTATGAATACAACACATAATTATGAGCACACTTACACTTTTGTGGCGAACTTGAGTAAACTTCACATCAAGCTCCGCCCAGCGTTTATTGACCGGAAGGAGGCGGGGCTCCACCAGCTTGCCAGCTCCGCCCTCCGAAAGCACACGGCCCAATCCACGCAAGTCCTCCAACTTCGAACGCTGCTGTTCAATCTCAGAACCAGCTGCCTGATGGAGAACAATCATCAATTCTTTTAGTGTACAGTCTTGAAACTTTCTTTAACTTCTTAAGAAGGAAGCAAAGCAACTTAAAAGACACAGTAAGTCCCTTTATACTGTTAAAAAAAATATCCCTGGTGGGAAGAACTTTGAAAAGACTACTTTGAAGAATCTAAAATATAAGAATATAAATAATAATTAAGACACAGTACACAGTAAAAAAACTTTCGCTCTCACTTTCACTCGCGGCTCCTCGGGGGGATCAGGAAGCTCTACTAGGGTCTTCTCAATTTTGTCCAGCCACTGCATCATGTCATCTGTTTTTTTACAGAACTGGTACCACTGCGGGGCAAGAGCAAGGGCCTTCTTCTTTCTCAAGGCTCTCAGATTCTGTGAATGCAGAATGAATATATTAAGACTTATTACACATGGTACATTCATACTCTAAAACAATGAATGGTAAGTCTATGACGATATTACCCAAGCCCAAACCCTATACACTGTAAAAAGTTTTTACCAGTTTCAACTTAAAAACTTAAGTTTAGCAGCTGCCTTAAAAAACTTAAAAGTACAAGTCACTTCAACTCATAAGTTAAATCAACTTCATTCAAGTCATTTCAACTTATTTTATTGTAGTGAGTTGAAATGACTTGTACTTTTAAGCTGATTTAACTTAAATTTTTAAGGCAGCTGCTGAACTTAAGTTTTTAAGTTGAAACTGGAGAAAATTTTTACAGTGTACCTAAAATGACTGGCTGCTTATAGTACAATAGTAACTACCCTAGAAACAAACCCCATCCCTGACCTTAGACCATGTTTCTAACCTCCCGGAACTGAAGCGTGACCTCATTCTTATTCCAGTTTTGACCTCATCACTGACCTGAATAACAGTACAGGAGTTCAACCTTACACTGACCTGACTGACTTTTTCAGTGCAGTGCTTTCTTTAGATTATTTCAATAATAAATATTTCAAATACCTAACTTTAAAATCCGACTGGGTGATTATATGGATGTTATTTCAGAAGCAATGATAGACTTTGCAATGAAGGACTTTGTGTACTTTATAAAATCATAATGAATCAAGAACTTGTTTCAACAGAATATAAATCTTTAAGGGGTCATGAACTGCCTTTTTATTATTTTGTAATGTTCTCTGATGTCCACTTATAATGTTATCAAGATTTTTAAATCAAAAAACATCATAAATTTAGAAGTGATAGGCTATTTTCTGTCTTGTTTTGACCACCCTCATCTAAACACTCTGTTTGAATAGGCGTGGCGGTTTGTAGACTCGAACGTAACCGCTCACTGTTATGATTACCTAACAATTCCGTGTACGTTTGACAGCCTACATTCCTCATAGATGGCCACTGCTGTGATGAAGCAATAGTGACCACGTAATAAAAAGTGTTACTCACACTTATTGTGGTGGTTAGTGTTGGTTTCTGTGTAGACCTGCGTTTGCCACTCTCGTTATTTACACTACATGCACAAATTGGTGGGCGGGCCTAAACAGGCAGTGATGTAGAAGCAGGTGTTGATCTTTTGCGGAGGCGGTGTTTAGCTACACTATTACATCAAAAAGTGACATTTCACAACCTGTCATTAACTTAAAAACTTGAGTTTAGCAGCTGCCTTAAAAAACTTAAAAGTACAAGTCATTTCTACTCCTAAGTTAAATCAACTTCATTCAAGTAATTTCAACTTATTTTATTGTAGCGAGTTGAAATGACATACTTTTAAGCTGATTTGACTTAAATTTTTAAGGCAGTGTTTAAGTTGAAACTGGAGAAAATTGCACAAATTGGTGTGCGGGGCTAAACAGGCAGTGATGTAGAAGCAGGTGTTGATCTTTTGCGTTTAGCTACATTACATCAAAAAGTGACATTTCACAACCTGTCGTTTTGGCAATTGGCTTCATTATAAGCTGTTTTTAGACTAACAAGAAAGTTTTGAGTTCTGAAATGTACAGGATGTTTTCATAGTACAGTGACCTCTTACATGTCAAAAGATCAAGGGAGTTTTGATTTCTCAGTTCATGACCACTTTAAATATAACAAGCCATTGTCAATTTCTTATGCATGAACTATACAATTTTTTGTTAGATTTATGCTTAAAGCAAGAAAAAATATTTTCTAATGTGAAAAATAAAATGGATTTGTGACCCTGGGCCACAAAACCAGTCATTAGCCACACAGGTATATTTGAAGAGTTCAGATGCAAAACCCCCTAAAAGCTATCTCGGTCAAAAATGAGATAATGATACTGAGTGAATGTTCTCGACACATATTATACGTCCATCAAATACTTTTACTTCAAACTTGCTAAAACCCCAGCCTCAGCCCAATCAGAACTGCTGGTACTTAGGTAGAAACCCATACATAGGAGTCTGATAAAAATGCATTTTTTTAAAGAAAGACGTCAGATGGATTTAGAGGCTTTTGCATCTGTATTCTTCATTTATAGCAATAGGCAACAATATATTGTATGGCTCAAAATGATTGATTTTTTTCTTTTATGCCAAAAATAATTAGGATAAGGATTAAGTAGAAAACATGTTCCATGAAGATATTTTGTAAATTTCCCACCATAAATATATCAAAACTTAATTTTTGATTAGTAATATGCATTGCTAAGAACAACAATTTTAAAGGCAATTTTTTGCACTCTCAGATTCCAGATTTTCAAATAGTTGTATCTCGGCCAAATATGGTCCTAACCAACCATAAATCAACTGAAAGCTTATTTATTCAGCTTTCAGATGATGTATAAATCTTAATTTAAAAAAAATGGACCCACAAATGGTTTTGTGGTCCAGGGTCACATTTGTCAGAAACTTTTAAAGTTCAGTTGTCTTGTTTTAAGAATGCTTTACTGAAAAACAAGAAAATACTTGAGGAAAGTATTTTTTGTAATGTATAATCAAACTAACAACTAACTGCTTTTGCATTACCGCAAAATTATATAGTATGGACCATTATATATTTAATGCAGCTGATCTTGGTTTGTGCTTAAAGAAAATACATTTAAATTGAGTGACTTGTTATGTGCCTAATGTCAAGAGCTAGCAAACGCTTTCTTAAATGTGTACTTGATATGTGGCAGCATACAAAATAATTACCTTCAGAGTGTCATATTTGTCATGAAGAAGATTGTGTTTCTCACGGACAGCCTCTTTTTTCTCCCCGCCAGGAGTTCTCTTGAGGAGACTTTCTCCTTTTACAAACAGTTCATTTAGAGCATCCTCATCTATGCCCTGTGAAAGAACAAGCAGACAAAATTAGCAAACTATCTATCTATCTATCTATCTATCTGCAAATCTGCAGCCGTTAAAACCCATAAGCAATGCAATGATGTACTGTGCCAGCATTTGTTACACATGAACCAGATCCATTCCCTGAAACTCATTATGTTTCTTGTCATGAGATCTTTACGATAAGCTTGGAGGCTGTTCAGCCTTTTCGCAGCCTGTGCGGTTCCAATGACTGAAATTAATTTTAGCCAAAGAAACAGCTGAGAGTATTTTCTTACCGCATCCTCCAGGAAATCTTCCTCTTTTAGACTTTCACCTAATTTAATCTCCTCGTCCAGCACCTGGAGCCATATATTAGCCTGTCTGTGGTACTCATCTAACTCTTGAGAGGAGGCCTGCAAGAAAATATGATCAAATACATAAAAATCCAATTATATACAGAAAAAAAAAAAAAAACTATTTTCTAAATGGGATAATAAGACAATGTCTCTAATGAATTTAAGGATCAACAAAGGAAGAGAAATCAGATGGCTCAAAATAGCTATGTTTCCATCATCCTGTTTTATGCGCATTTTGAAGTATGACAAATTTTGAAAGAAAAGAAAAACATTTTTACGCTCACTTGAGGTGGCTTTTGACTTGGGAGATGTAAATGCATTTACCAAATAAATTCCTCCATGCACATAAAAAAAAAAAAAGTCATGTGACTTTGCATGATGGGACGGCATAACCTGACTAACCAGCGGACTGATTTTGTTGCACAGCATTTGAAATGTCATTATGGTCATTCTGAAATGCCTGAGCAAAGTCTGTCGTCAATGCTTTTTTGTATAATTACACAACTGCGTTCCCAAAAAGCTGCATCCATCTCCGAAAACAATGACCGCATTTATTGTGTTTCATCTGCTTGCTCTGGGTGCAATTAATTTATTAAAAATTAGTACAGTTGAGATCAAAAGTTTACACACACTTTGCAGAATCTGCAATATGTTCATTATTTTACAAAAATAAGAGGGATCATACAAAATGCATGTTATTTTTTTATTTAGTACTGACCTTAATAAGATATTTGACATAAAAGACATTTACATTCAGTCAGCAAAAGAAAATAACAGTTGAATGTATAAAAATGACCCCATTCAAAAGTTTACATACACTTGATTCTTAATACTGTATTGTTACCTGAATGATTTTTTGTATAGTGATAGTTGCTCATGAGTCCCTTGTTTGTCCTGAACAGTTAAACAGTTAATTAAGAGTTGGGGGGTGAAAACTTTTTAAATTTGAAGATCAGGGTAAATTGAACTCATTTTGTCTTCTGAGAAACATGTAAGTATCTTCTGTAGCTTTTGAAGGGCAGTACTAAATGAAAAAAAATACGATATTTCGGCAAAATAAGAAAAATGTACACATCATTCTGTTCAAAAGTTTACACCCCTTGCTCTTGATGCATCGTTTTTCCTTCTGGAGCATCAGTGAGTGTTTGAACCTTCTGTAATAGTTGCATATGAGTCACTCAGTGTGAAAAGATGAATCTCAAAATCACAGTCATTGTTGGAAAGGGTTCAAATACACAAAAATTTGTGAGACCTAAAGGATTTTTCTGAAGAACAGGACAAACAAGGGACTCACGAACAACTATCACTGAACAAAAAAAAACACAGCTGTGGATCATTCAGGCAACAACACAGTATTAAGAATCTGGGTCATTTTTATAAATGCCACTATTATTTTCTCTTGTGGACATGTCTTTTATGTGAAATATCTTACTCAGGTCAGTACTAAATAAATAAATCCCTCTTAATTGGTTAAAATAGGCTAATTAACATTTTGCAGATTCTGCAACGTGTATGTAAACTTTTGACCTCAACTGTATATTCAGTGGCTTCTACTACTTTTGTTAGGGATATTTATTGCCAGTTTATCAGGAAGTGAGGATTTTGTTCCCTTTGACTTGTGCTTATTCACAAATGTTTTATGCCTTATTCCAGTTTGCACATAACTTTGGATGGAAACCCAGCTCATAATTGCATACATATATCAGACATACAATTTTTCATAAGAGTACCTTTCCCATTAAAATTCTCTTTGAAACAATGTCAAATCGTTGATTGAGCTGTTCTAGCTTCGGTTTCACTTGAGCTTTACAGTTCTCCCCTCTGTTTTTAATAAGGTCCTCTGCCAGAACCTGCACCCCCTCAACCTTCCCCTTCATCTCCTCCAGCTCCATCCGCAAACCCTGGACATTCAGACAATAAGAACACATCAATTTTGTGCATTCATAACATATATGCATACATCTCGACCTTCTAAAACTTCGAAATGCACCAAAAATAAATGTACTGATACAATTATTTTGGTAGTAAGTTGAAAGATATATATATCAGAAATGATGATCAGTAAAACTACAGCACTATTTTTTACAAAACACTGTCTATTTTGTTTTCCCTAATGGCCTAATCTAAAGTTTTATTTGCTGCAAATTGCTTGCAATTAATGAGCCATCAAAACATTATTGTCACAGAAGAGATGGATAACTGTTTATTTAAATTGATGGGAAAGTATGGCTGCATAAAACAATCTCTAGTCCTGAGTAATGGAGAACAGTTGGTTGTCAAGTGGAACATCTCATTGTGACTGTCTGTTATGTGTTAGAGAAGACCTTTATAACGTGTTCAATGCAGCCCTGGCTGTCCATCTCGTCCAGCGTCTGCTCAGCACGATCCATCCAGGTGTTGATCTGAGAAATGTTCTGCTCAAGTGTTTCCATTTGATTCTGATAATCCTGGATGACAGATGGAGAGATACGTTTACATTTGGCTGGTTTGCACAAGGAAATTTCATGTCACATTAAAAGAATAGTTCACCCAGAAAATGAACATTCTGTCATTATTTACTCACTGTCGTGTGGTTGCAAATCTGTATGACTTTCTTTCAGATGGTGAACACAAAAAAACATTGAAGATGTTTTCTATGCCACTTCCAATAATAACCATAAGGAAAAATAGTGCAAATAAAGGCTTTTGCGTCTTTTTTGACATACATTTCATCTTATGACTTGAAAATATAGCACATGAAGCATGAAAAAGTCTCTTTTCAAATGCACGTAAAAGAGTGAGAAGTCAAATCCTTACTTTTAAGTAACCTAGTAAGTCATTCGGGTTCAAGATGACATTTGGGTTAGAAAACAATGATAGAATTTTCGATTTTGGGTGAAATATTTCTTTAATCGTTTTATTATACCACAGAGGCCAAGCCTTATCTCTTGACATATTGTCCCTCAGATATTTATAGTTATTTACAAAGTAGAGCAAGGAGAAAATATAGTCAAAGAGATAAAAGATGAGAAAAATGATGGAGGAAACAGCAAGTAGTAGAAAGGTAATAAAGAAGAGCGGGAGATAAACGTGCTTAACAGTTTCATAACATTATTGCCGCCTCCAGAAATCGCTGTCTGGATTTAAAGGAACAATATGGAGATGTGAAATTGAAAGGAAATGAATTTAGCCTTGTAGGGCATATTTAGCATAAGAAATATTTTACCTAGAATTAAATGACTTGAAAAAGGGTCAGACGGTTGCTATGAATGGTTGCTCACCAGCAGGAGTTTCAGCCACTGCTCGCTCCGTGACGTCACCGCGATCCAGTTGCAGTTGAGCAGACTGACCTTGTCATCAATCAGGTTCTCCTGGCTACGAAGTAAACCCTTCAGAGTCTCTGCCAACTCCCTTACCAGTTTCAGCTGTGGCTTATGACGCTCAGTGTCCTCCTGTGTGGCCTGGGTGGGAAAGATGATAATTTAATAGGTTGTTTTTGAGCTTCCACCGTTTTGGAAACAAAACCTTGCTAAAAGGAATAGTAACATAAACACCTTTCAGAATTCTGTGTTTCACTGAAAGGTGTGGAGAAACACAGAAAATGATAACAGAACTGTCATTTTTTGCAAGAGCTATTCTTTTAATGACTAGCAAACTGTTTCAGATATAAACAATGCTGCTGAAATGAAACCAGTTGAGTATTTAGTTACCTTTGCCCAAGCCAACTCTGCATCCAAATCACTTGGCATGCCTTCCACCGAAGAGCGGCGCGTCAGTTCCTCATCAGTCGTTGCCAACCATTCTGTCAGGCTGTTTACCTCCTTCCTAAACTTCCTTAATAACTTTAAAAGCTTCTCCAGTTCCTGCTTTCCTTCTGTTACCTGCGCACAGACAAATGAGATGTTTTGTAAATCACTTTAAAAATCTATTTCAAAGATCGTTATTATATGTTCGTAAGTTTGTTGGTTTTTATACTTATTTGCTAATAAATACTGTGAAGAACAAAATTTGTACGGTTTAAAATAAATGTTGATGAATAGAAAGTTTAAAAGAACATTTCTATTTCAATTTTTTTTAACACAGAAATCTTTTGTAACATTCTAAATGTTTTACTGCTACTTTTCGTTACTTATACTGTTAATGTAATGGATCCGTGCTGAATAAAAGTATTCATTTCTTCTTCAAAAAAAAAAAAATCAGAAAAAACAGCAATATTGTGAAATATTATTTTAATGTAAAATAACTGTTTTCTATGTGAATATATATTTTAAATGCAATTTATTCCTGTGATGCAAAACTGAATTTTCAGCATCATTACTCCAGTCTTCAGTGTCACATGATCCTTCAGAAATCATTCTAATACACTGCAAAAAATGCTTTTCTGAATTAGACTTTTTTCTTGTTTCTAGCCAAAATATCTAAAAATTCTTAAATCAAGTAGGATTTTCTAGACAAGTAAAAATTATTGTCTTGTTTTCAGAAAAAAGAAGTCAAAATTAAGTGAGTTTTTGCTTAGAACAAGCAAAATAATCTGCCAATGGGGTAAGAAAAATAATATTATTTCAAGCAGAAACCAAGATTATTTTGCTTACCCCATTGGCAGATTATTTTGCTTGTTTCAAGCAAAAACTCACTTAATTTAGACTTTTTTTCTAAAAACAAGACAATAATTTTTACTTGTCTAGAAAATCCTTCTTGATTTCAAGAATTTTTAGATATTTTGGCTGGAAACAAGACAAAAAAAATCTAAGAAAAGCATTTTTTGTATTGTATGCAGATTTATTATCAATGTTGAAAACAATTAAAAAGAACAGCATTTATTTAAAACAGCAATATTTTGTAACAATATAAACTTCCATTTAAACCTTTGTGGTCAGTAAATTTTTATTCTTTCTTTTTTTGAAAGAAATAAATACTTTTATTCACCAAGAATGTGTTAAATTAATAAAAAAAAAAAGTGGTGATAGCGTTTTGAACAAATGCTGTTCTTTTAAACTTTTTATTTTTTTAAGAATCCTAAAAAATGATTTTGCCTTGTATTCACTCACTTGTGAACCTAAATCATTGTATGTGAGTTTGAGGGCCGTCAGCCTGTCGTCCAGCTCCTTGGGTTGCTCTGTCTGCTGCTTCTGCACAATCTGTCTTCCCGTCTTAATCACCGTCTCCACCTCCGATTTCACTTCACTCAGATTCTTATAAAACTTCTACATGGGGGAAATAGAGAATGTGATTAAACTCAGTGTGATATTGCTGCCTGACAAGAACTAAGCTGCAACTTATGATTAAACAAACACTACAATTAAACAGTGAATTTAGTAAAATTAGAACTTTCAAACGGTATGAAGTAATCAGTTCAATTTCAACAACTATTCATGCACTAACAATTAAAAAATAAGCTAAAAGCTATTAAAGCACCCTACATTACCCACCATGCACTGCTCCAGCTGTGACTGCACCACCTCTTGCTCCACACTCCGAATACTCAACACTCCCAGCTTCCCTTTCACCTCCTCTAACACTCGCTCACATTCCCTCAACCGTTGATCAAAGTTAGCCGGCTTTTGGAAAAGCCGGAACTTGCCTTTCACCTGCAATAGCTTGTCCTAAACAGACAAAAAAACAAGCATTTTTTAACTTTTTTTTTTTTGCAGGTCCTTTAGTGACATGACAAAAAAAAAAAAATCAGCTATTATGAATTGTAATAATCTGTGACTCTTACATATGTTGTATCAATTTCTCCCATCACTTTATCTGATGCGTCGGTCTCGACAGCCTTTTTCTTCATGTCATCAAGAGTCGCTTCATGACCATTCAACTCAGTCTGAATTTTCTATTACATGAGATAATAAGGCAATAATAATAATCTTTAAATAATAATTAACTAAATAATTAAATAAATAAATAAATACAAATAAAAACATACAAAAATATAGCTGCAAGCAGTGATTGCTGGGGTTCAAGTACTCAAGGCATTTAAGCATATAAGGAAAAAGACATTACATATTATTTAGCAAGGCTGTACCCACCTAAATCAAATTAAAAATGATTAAAAAAGCATTTTTGGTAAATCCAGGTAAATCCATTTAACATTGAAACACAGAGTTTTTGAGTCCTTTTTAACGGTTATAGTGCCAGCTGTCCAATCTCTCTAAAACTTTGCATGCTCATTTAGAATCACCTGTCTCATGTGCTCACCAGGTTTCTGGAAGTTCTGAGTTTTTCTTTAGGCTTTATAGTATTTTCTGTAAATTTGGACAGGCCCCTTTTCTAGAAGACCCCATTATAGCCTTCCAAAGGGTAAATTTCAACATTTTTTTGATAATTATTGACCTAGCGAGTCCAGAGAATTGTACTGCAGTGTTTTTTTTTTCCAGATTGAGCAAAAAACACTAGGAGCTGGCTCACAAAAGTAGGTTTTTGGCATCTCAATCATTTAAAAAATGATTTGATTGACAGCAGTGGTTCTACAGGCAAAGTTGTCTGGAATGAGGAGTTATTTGTCTGAATAACTCCTCATTCAGACAAATCGATATTCGATACGAATATCGAGCGTATGTGTGAAAATCTGCATCACGTACAATTGTTTACGCCTTAAAAAAAAAATTGATATTTCGATTTCTTTCAAATTTCTCTCAGACCTTTGGGGCTGTGAGTCGAACAAGCCCACCGAGATTCGTTCCGATTGGCCTCCGTTAACCTTATCTAATAGGTGCTCAAAATTCGTCGGACGATGGCGGCCATATTTTTCGAGATATGCAAATGTCCTTATAGACACTTGTGGAACTTTGGACCAAAACAGTGCACACCGATTTTCATGTTGAAAGCACAAACGGTTGCGCGGTTATAGCGGATATAGTTTATATCTTAATATTTTTGCTTTCCATCCAACAGTGCCACCAAGTGGCCAAGCTCTGCAATTTTTTTCCTATGGCCTCAGACTGAGCTTTTAAATGCGTGTTTTGAGTTTGGTGAGGATATCTCTTTCCATTCAGGAGAGTTTTTTTTGATGATTATTGATATTCACTATCAAGAGAATCTTTCTGCACTGGTTCGGTTCCGATTGGGCGAACAACCAAGGACTAGTTCTCAAAACTAGGTTTTTCAAAAACTGCGAAATAGCCGATAAAATCTGAGGCATGTGTTTTGTCCAGCATGAGTGAAGGATTCCAACGACATAAGACACTTGAGCCTGTGACTGACTGTTTAGGGGTTATGAGCGATTTCATACTTTTGCTCGCTGTAGCGCCCCCATCAGGCTATTTACTACTGTCCCTCCAAGTTTCAAAACTCTATGACATTGATGGTTTTGGTCTGCATGATCAGTTTTCTGATCCATGACCATTCTAACAATTACAATAGGGTTTCAATAGGGAAACCCTGATAAAGAAGTATTCCTGAGACCCTACATAGGACAAGCATTTCTAAATAATATATATATATATATATATGAGATAATATGAATACCTGTGCCTCCTGAGGTATCTGTGCAGCGTCTATGCCATCTGCTATATAAGCAGTCAAATGTCGATCAGTGGTGTTCAAAGAGTCCTGAATGAGGCGCAGGGTTCTGTCGTTCTCTTGGGCCCACTGCAAGCTCTTCTCCAGCTGCTGTCGCCTTTGTAAAGCCTGTTATTGACATCAGAAAACAGAAGAGAATCAAAACATGAGAAAATCCAATGAATATACTTAGGGTTTCCACAGCAGCAGTACATCTAAGTCATCTTAAATTCCTACCCTTTGCATTAGTTCATCCCAGCGTATGTTGTAGTCCTCCACTTTTTTGTGGATGAGCTCATCAAGGACTCTGCCATCCATAAGGGTCTGGGCTAATTCACGAATCTGGTTGCGGTTATATTCAGGATGCTCTCGAATCATCTTGTCTAAAGACTGGGAGAGAACAGGAACCACTTTAATACCTATGATTTAGATGGCATTTGAAAACATATAACCTAATATAAGACGCTCTCCAAGGTGATGATGCAAGATTGAATTTTTGGTGTGACTATTGTATCATCATAAGCGCATGTATTAGCTCATAGGAAAGAAAAATCACAAATGAGATCTATGTAATATCTCAAATAGACTCCTAGGCAACATATTGAGTTTGTTCTAGTAGCATTCCTCATTTTTAAAGTAGTTTTGGATAAAAGGTTCTGCTAAGTCAATAAATGCTTTGCTAAATTCTCAGTTTTGTTTCTCTAGAGAAGGGGTTTTCAACTTTTAGTCAGTCAAACCCCTTGAAATACCCACAAAAGAAGTTACTATTTCAATAATTTAACAACACATTCACATATTCATGGTTCTCTGAAGTCAGTTAATGGTCATATTACATGCTAGTAAACAAATAAAATATTTAATCATTTTAGTAAGCGTTTTATTTTTATTAGGGGACACTGGATGCCCATTTTCCACAAGTTTGTATGATTCTTTAGGGTCTTTATGAAATGTCTGCAACATACTTTGACTAAAATTCCTTAAAGGACGTGTAAAACAACAGCAAAAACAGCTCTGTTCACAGCAACTCGTTTCGTTGCATGTCTCTTTAAATGATAATGAGCTACTGCTTACCCCGCCCAGTCTTCCGATTTTTGTGCATTCTTATGTTCACTTTTACATCCAACTACAAAACACTTGCACTGCTTTGCAGACGAAATGGCGACAGCATACAACTGGCTGAGGGTGGTAATATGCTAATACGGGACAGTATGTCACAGGTTGTGGGCGGGGCCTGAGCAGTATGATATCATACTGCTCAGAAAATCCAAACGACGAGGATATAAAATAAAGAGTGAATGGAGTGTTATCATTGTAGGGTGGTTTTGTACACACAGCTAAGACGCATTATATGCAAACTCCATGCAAAGGTGAATTTTGCATCAGATTTCCCCTTTAAATTATATTTAGGGCTGCACAACTTGGGAAAAAATGATAAATAACAATATTGTGTTATTTAGTTTTGTTTTGCTTAATTGTGCAGCCCCATTAATTGTCCATTTAAATGATCAATTTTAAACATTTTATTTTTAACAACTCACTATCTCCCTGCAGTTCCCCTGTTTGGGAAGCAATGTTGTAGAGTTTCAGAAGAGATCATCAATAATACTCGGAGAAACGTCTGAGACAAAGTGAGAATGCCAATAAGAATGGCATTTAAGTCAGTGTCCTGCAATATGAAAGAGTAACCTCTAAACAATAAAATGCTCTTCTGGGAGAGAGTGACCTTTCCAAGTCAAACTCTTCCCTAAAATGAAAACGGTGTCATCATTTACTCATGTTCATGTCTTTCTAAACCTGTCTGCTCTGATTTTTCCAGTGGAACACAAAGGGAAATTTATTTACACAGCCCTTTTAACATCAACAGGTCACGGTGACCACAGACTGTCAAACTATAAAAAGAAAGAACACAGAATGTGACTCACAATATTCCAGGCTTCTAAAACCACATACACTCTTAAAAATAAAGGTGCTTTAAAAGGTTCTTCACAGCAATGCTATAGAAGAACCATTTTTGGTTCTTTTTATATTCTTAAGAACGTTCTTTCACCACAATAAACCTTTTGTGAAACAGAAAGGTTCTTCAGATGTTAAAGGTTCTTTTTGGAACCATTTAGACAAAAAATGGTTCTTCTATGGCATCATGAAGCACCTTTATTATTATAAGTGTGATATCCTTTTTCCCTTATAGGTAACCTATTTTTATATGACTGGCTTTAAAGATGCTTCCTCTTTTAGTAAACAGTCTTGTTGTATGTTCATCTCAAAGATTTTGAGCACTCACAGCCAAAGCTTCTTCTATTTCTTCTACACCTCCTTGAAGGCTTTCGGTTTCATCAAGTTTCTTCTCCAGAAGGTCCATCCAGGCATTCTCCAATTCCAAATAAGACAGCAGCTCGCACCAGCATGCCCACACCTCCTACAACAGCCAACAGGGCATGTGGTTAGTCAAACATATCAAATTGGGCCTGGGTCCTGAGAATTTGATCAAAGGTTAGAAGATCCACATTAGTGGTTTGAACTGAAAGAGGCTGGCGCTAGCAACATCAAAGTCTTGGGTTTGATTCCCAGGAAACACACACAAGCACACACACTGATAAAGTGTAAACCTTAAAAGAACTTTAAGTTGCTTTGGATGAAAGCATCTGGCAAATGAATAAATGTCAATGAACGGGACACTGTCTGACTCCCGAGCGCAACCCCATTACTGGCACAATATCAAGCTCACCTCTAAAGTCTTGCATTTTCCATCAAGCCGGCTGCACAGCCGCTGGTAGTTAGAAGTCAAAACATCCAGTTCTGCCTTCAGGGCATCATGGGCCGCAGGAGGAGCCTTTGAAATGAAATTGGTGACTTTATCCGTCAGTAGCTTCACCTTTGTTTCCTTTTGATGGACTTCCTCTTGAGCCCGCTGAGTGGGAGAGAGGAGAGGAGATTATGTGAGCATTCAGATGTTTTACCAAGGTTAGTGAACATCAGCATTCTCTTAAGCCTCTGCTTGCAAAGTTAAGCTAAGCTTGGCACTGGGACAGAGAGAATACAAGATCCCCGCTGTTGACTGCTGAACTTGGGAAGTTAAGCAAAAATGTGCCCCATTTACTTCACAGAAAAACACAAAGCTACAGGATCACATGGAGGTGAAAAGCTTCCCGGCTCCTGTTAGGAAATGAATGCATTTCAGTTGTCTAGGTGTCAGTCTTCTGCTATCATGACAACTGTCTGGGGAGCTTCTCTGACACTTTGTTCTCTGCACAACATGTTCGTTTTCTTTTCTTTAAACTTCGATGTCTTGGCACTTTCAATGAACGGGGTACAAATTGGTGTCCCTTGACTGTTGTTAAAAGCAATGAAGACACAAATCCCATGTTCTCTAGTGAGATTAAATGTGTTAGATAAGCTATTATCGAACGTAAAACTAACACAGCATGAAAAGTACTCAAACAATGCCTGTTTCCCTCTTAAAATGTTGATTTTGGCTTGTTCCACCTCAGTGGTCCTGCTCTTTTTGAGGTATCCAACATTAAAAATCATATAATTTTAAAATTAAATCAACTTATATTCAATTGTTTGTAGAAATAAATTATTTAGTAAATTGATAGTATTAGTTAGTCTGTGTAAAAAAGTAACATTTAGATGTGTCCCACATTTTGCATGCAAACCTGTAACCACGTGAGTTTTACATATAGCTGACGTCAAACGTTTACATACACCTTGCAGAATCTGCAATTAATGCATGTTATTTTTTATTTAGTACTGACCTGAATAAGATATTTCACTTAAAAGACGTTTACATATAGTCCACAAGAGAAAATATAAAAATGACCCAGTTCAAAAGTTTACATACACTTGATTCTTAACATTGTGTTGTTGTCTGAATGATCCACAGCTATTTCTTTTTGTTTGTTTGTTTAGTGATAGTTGTTAATGAGTCCCTTGTTTGTCCTGAACAGTTAAACTGCCTGCTGTTTTTCAGAAAAATCCTTCAGGTCCCACAGATTCTTTGGTTTTTCAGCATTTTTGTGTATTTGAACCCTTTCCAACAATGACTGTATGATTTTGAGATCCAGCTTTTCACATCAAGGACAACGGAGAGACTCATATGCAACTATTACAGAAGGTTCAAACGCTCACTCATACTTCAAAAGGAAAAACCACGCATTAAGAGCCAGGGGGTGAAAACTTTTGAACAGAATGAAGATGTGTACATTTTTCCTTATTTGCCTAAATATCATACTTTTTTCATTTAGTACTGCACTTCAGAAGCTACAGAAGATACGTACATGTTCCCTATAAGACAAAAGTTAAATTTACTCTGATTTTTAAATTCTAAAAGTTTTCACCCCTCGGCTCTTAATGCCAAGAATGATATGTTTAAGGCCCAGAAAGGTAGTAAGGACATTGTTAAAATAGTTCATGTGACATCAGTGGTTCAACTGTAACGTTATGAAGCTACGAGAATAATTTGTGCATAAATTAAACAAAAATAACAACTTTACTCAACAATTTCAAGTTTTTCAAAAAATTGTTTTGTCACTGATGTCACATGGACTATTTTAACAATATCCTTACTACCTTTCTGGGCCTTAAACGTGTCAGTTGCACTGCTGTCTACGCAGGGTCAGAAAGCTCTCAGATTTCATCAAACATATCTTAATTTGTGTTCTGATAATAAACAAAGGTCTTACGAGTTTGGAACGACATGAAAGTGAAAAATTAACGACAGAATTTTTATTTTTGGGTGAACTATCCCTTTAATAACGTCTTAAATTGTATTAGACTGAATGATTTTTGTATGTTTTTAACCAAATTCTTTCAAGACTAAATTAAATTAAGAATTTTGCTCTATGCTCTTACTGCCATTGACGACTGCATTATGTTCTCTAAACAGTGACATTTCCTCTGAAGAAACATGTTTAAAAAGAACAAACCTTCAGTTCCTCCACCGCCTTATGAAGCTCCTCAGGTGTTTTGTACTGGAAGTCTCGTTCCAGGTAGTCTTCCTCTGCCTGAGTGATCCACTCCTGCATTTCCTGCATCTCCTTCCTCAAACTCACCGTCATGTCCAGCCCTCCTTTCAGGGCTGATTTCTTTGCATAGGCCTGAGGACCAACAAAAACACATTTTTTGTTTTAATGACAACACTCCAATAACCTCCAAAATTTCACTTAGACATCGCCTAGGTGTGAAAATGGTATGCGTGGGCTTTTAAAGATGACTAAATTGTGCCTCACCTCGTAATTAATTAGTATAATGCACCGTAAGCCCATGTGGCCCGTTAATTACCTGTTTGCAAATGAGCTCCCACTGAGCATTGAGCTCATCAAGCATCTTCTGTATTTTGATGGCAAACGGTGCCTCAGCTTCCCTCTTCAAGGCCAGTCCCACCTCGTTGATGCCGTTCAGACTCGGTTGGACGGTGTTGATGTCGTTCACCAGAGCCTGGCAAATCAAGGGAGAATGTTTGAAATAGATGGTCTTGGCTATCCTGAAAACCAGGTCATGCCAATGCATTGACCCAATTCTACTAGATAGAAGCGAAGCTATTGCCATTATTGCAGCTAACTTACCGTGGGGCACAAAAATACTGAGACACCATTTGAAAAATGTGATTTCATGTTAAGCTAGAGTTTTCATGACTAGTAATATAAAAATCATTTCCTGCCATTGCTTGAAAAGAGAAGGCAGGGTCTTTACTGAGTCAGGTCCCGACGGGTTTATGGCTTATTCAACCACCGCTGCGGCTATATTAGCAGGTCTCCCAACATATTTTTGCAGATTTCATCTTAATGAGAAACAGCTCTTCCTCTTCCAGACCAATGCTTTAATTTAGGCTACGCTTTGCCTCTGCATAAAAAGCACTCTCTTCTGAATTTTAATTTTTGGGCCATGTTTGTGAAACACAATGGTATGTTTCTGGATCACGGCTGTTATTTTAGCACATCTTGCTCTAGGTCAGTATTGCATCAAGAGCTCTATTCCAAGTTTGGAACACAAACTTAGTTTTTATTGCTAAATAAATAAAGACTGTCCTCACCGTGCACTGTTCCAACTGTTTCTCCAAAGCCTCTGCATCTCCCAGAGCTGGCCATTCCTCATTCAGGAAAACATCGACCTCTGCCATCCACTTCTGCAGAGTCTTTGTGTCATTCTACCAGTGGAAGAAATGTCACTTTATCAGAAGATGCACTCACAACCCATAGGAATTTAACAAAAAAAATATTAATAATATTAACATAAAACTAACAAATCACACATGTAATACTCCTTATCACCAACAAGAATATATGTGGTGTTTTTGGCAAACATTTTATATTCAAATTAAACAATCTATTACATGAGCCAATCTACTTGTGGTTTTATGCAATTTTGTATTTGCTAAATATGTTTTAGCTACCACCACTATTTTTTTGTTTGTTTTGACATTTTCTGGTATGTTTTTTTTTTTTTATAATGCACAAGCAATTTAATTTAATTTAATTTAATTTAATTTGTATTTATGTTGTTTCATTTAAGTAACTGTATTTTTAGATCTTATTTTATTCCATTTAATTTTAGTTTTTTATTTAAGTTCAGTATTTTAGGAAAAACACTGGGATTTATTTTATTATATTTTATATTTAAGTTACAATATTTTAGGAAAAACTGTGCAATATTATTTTATTTTTCTTAATTTATTCAAGTTATAGTATTTTAGAGAAAACATTGTGGGATTTTTATTTTATTTTTTAATTTTTAATTTTTTTCTAAGTTCAGTATTTTAGGAAAAACACTGGGATTTTCGTTTTATTTCTTTATTTTATTGTATTCTATTTTATTTTATTTTATTTTATTTTTATTTAAGTTCAGTATTTTAGGAAAAACACTGTGGGGGGGTATTTTATTTTATATTTTATTTAAGTTGCGGTATTTTAGGAAAAACACTTACATTTTTATTTTTTATTTTATTTTATTTTTAAGTTCAGTATTTTTGGAAAAACACTGTGGGATTTATTTTATTTTATTTTTAAGTTACGGTAATTTAGATAAAACTGTGTTATGCGATTTTATTTTTCTTTATTTAAGTTATGGTATTTTAGAGAAAACACTGGGATTTTTATTTTATTTTATTTTTTATTTTATTTAAGTTCAGTATTTTAGGAAAAACACTGTGGGATTTCATTTTATTTTTCTTAATTTTTTAAAGTTACACTATTTTAGGAAAACACTGTGGGGTTTAAATTAAATTAAATTAAATTAAATTAAATTAAATTAAATTAAATTAAATTAAATTAAATTAAATTAAATTTTCTTAATTTAAGTTACAGTATATTAGGAGAAACACTGTGTTTGCAGTTGTTACTTTGATGAAATTTAACAAATTCCATTAAAGGAATATTCTGGGTTCAAAACAAACTAAGCTGAATTAGCAACACTTAATGACCACAAAAATTAATTTTGTGAATGGTACGAAAGAGTTAACAATCACAATATTCAAAAGTTTCAAAAAGCATTGCCGCAAGGCATACACAAAGTATGTGTTAACATGATTTTATTTTAAAAACACTTAGTAACCTTTTCTGTGTAAAGTTCTAGTATAACCAAGTTTACCAGTTTGTTGCCATGACAATGTCTAAAATCTTTAAACGACCTTAAAAGCAACGAGCACAACTTCACAGCTCATATAATACACGTTTTAACAAAAGAATGAATGTAAAGTGTTTTATAAAATTACAAGCTTTATAATTATGCTTTTAAATCCTCTAAAAAAGGTCTCAATCACTTTCAATGTAAGTGCCTCGGCGTAACCTTGATTTTTGCTCTTTTTAAAGAAAACAAGTGAAAAGTTATTACAAGCTTCAAATGCTGTTGACCGAGCTTAATTTCTATTAAACCGAGAATCGTCACCTGAGATCTAAATTGGCAACCTTTGAGCAATACATTTGCTCTTCTTGGAAGGATGTAGTTTAGAATCTCATAAGCTCTCTGGGTAGGCAGCTGACTAGGTTTTGAGACACAGCCAACATCGTCAGTTGCCTGCATTCAAGTCCATTTTACTTGGAAAGCACCCAGCGTGGTGTAGGTAAAGTGTGTCTGCTACAAAGAAACTAGAGCCAGTGTAATTTGAGGAAAAGCCTCATCAGCATATTGTTTCAGCACGTGCCTGGAACTGCTGTAATTTGGCCATGTGATCCTGCAGCTTCTGGATGTTGTCCTCCAGCTGCTCAGACACACGCCTCCAGCGCACCATCACGTTGTCCAGCTCGGCCCGGTACTTCTGACAGATCTCTGGTGGCGCTTTCTGGAACACCTGCTCAGCCATTTTATTGAGGTCATCCACGTCACCCTGATGCTCCTTCTGCGCTGCTTGAATCGCCTGAAAAATAGTTTGGCACTCATTCAAATGTGCATTAAGCTACAAATATTGACTGGCTAAAAAATTTAATCACATGTTCCTCATGGTCTACCATGTGGCATATTGGTAAACATGTTGCATATAGTACTAATAATACATAATATATTAAGTGAGACAGCCTAATAGAAACCAAATCAATCTACTACAAACCAAAGTTGATTTCACTGATGGTTGAGTGTGTAATTGTTTGAATTAGAATTTTATTTTCCCAGTTTAATGTGCATTGTCACATTTGGAATCTTACACAATTTAATAATGCTTTCATATTAATTTGATACATTCACTGTTATAAACACGAGATACAGTGAATAAACAGTTTGAATTCATTTAGCAGATTTTACTCAAAAATCAGAACACAAATAGCAAAATCAGTAAATTCTGTCAGTAGCGTCTGGACAGAAGTAAAGTATTTGCAGACGTAAACACTACTATTTTAATATTCAGGGTTGTTAATATTTTTAAATGTTTTATTATTCTCACCAAATATGCATTTATTTGATCAAAAACTAGTAATATTTTAAAATATTATTAAATGTAAAATAACTGTTTTCTATTTTAATATATATTTTACACTTCAATTTTTACTTAATTTATCCCTACTTATTAAATAAATTCATTCCTGTAATAGCAAAGCTGTATTTTCAGTAGCCACCATTCTTGTCTTCAGTCTCTAATGATTCTTCAGAAATTATTATATTAAGAATAATTAAAATAACTGATACTATATTAAACTGTACTAATATATAATTTTATATACTGGTATAATTAATATACATTAATTTCTTATTAACAATGTTGAAAACAGTTCTGCTGCTTAACATTTTTGTGAAAAGCCTGATATTTTTTCTGCAGGATTCTTGCATTCTTGCAATATATGATAATTACTGTAATATTATAAATGTCTGTCACAGTTTATCAGTTTAATGAATCATTTGAGGAATAAAAGTACTAATTTCATATATCAGTGACATGCAGTGGCATTCTCAAAATGAGGAGGCAAAGTCCTCACAAGTTTTTTTTTTTTTAATTAAATGCAAATTCAAGTTCCAGTCACATTTTCTTGGTTAAACAAACATTACTTACACTACCAGAATAAAATCTTTTTTTATTTTTACATTAACAATGTAATTAATGGACTATTCGATTTATTAAAACCAACTATAGATCTCACCAAGTTAGTGTTTTTAAGCATTTTATATTTTTTCCAAAATAATAACTCAAGGCAGTAACAATATAAACAACATCTTTTATTTAAACAATTCTGTATTTTATTTATGAACTGATGTTCAGCTGTTTTTTTTCATAATAAACTTATTTTTGGATCACCAGTCAGTAAACACTTTCACAGAAGACGCAGATCCACCCTTAATTTCAACAAGCTGATCTCACTTAAAAAAAAAAAAAACACACACACACACAGATCATGTTTTGAGGCAATTTAAAGTTTGATTTTAACTCGACAAAGTGGTGATATCTAAGTGTGTGAGTTGTTTACTTATTTTTTTTATTAGTCTTGCCATTAGCGCAATTATATTGTTCATTCAGACTGATTTGTGAACACAGAACGCGCACAAACACAAGAGACGGGACTTATGAACCAATCACGGCCAATCAAAACCAGTCACATCCAATCATATCGCAATGAAGGCATGTAACATTACACATTTTTCTCATCCAATATTGCTCTCTCTCTCTCTCTCTCTCTCTCTCTCTCTCTCTCTATATATATATATATCTCTTAAGGCTGTCAGTTGATTAAATTTTTTAATTACATGATGATTTAATTAATCTAATTAATCGCAAAATAAATTTGACTTTAAAATTACCCACAAAGGATTATTTAAAGCTATTTTTGTTGTACACCAAAGTATCAAATAGACATCACAAACTGTAGCTTTAGAAAGAAATACTTGATTCAACATATAATTTATTACACATAAACATTTAGGCTGCAACAGCCTAACGTAAACTATGGAACATAAAAGAAGATCATTTGAGAAACATCTCAGTGTTTTTTGTTCATACGATGAAAGTCATTTGTAATCAAAACAGCTTTGTTACCAACAGTCTTCAAAATATCTTCTTTCATGTTCCACAAAAGAAACGTTTGAAATGACATGAGTGAGAAAATGATGACAAAATTTAATTTGGGGGGGGGGGAGGTTGAACTAAACACTGCTGTGTTGCTCTGAGATGCTTAAAACCCTGCTATGGCTTTAAAGGTAATATGTGACCCTGGACCACAAAAACCAGTCTTGAGTCGCTGGGGTATATTTGTAGAAATAGCCAAAAATACGTTGTATGAGTCAAAATACTGATTTTGTTTTATGCCAAAATCATTAGGATATTAAGTAAAGATCATATTCCATTAAGATATTTTGTAAAATTCCTACTGTAAATATATCAAAACAATGCATATTACTAATCAAAAATTAAGTTAAGAACTTTATTTGGACAACTTTAAAGGTGATTTTCTCAACATTTTGATGTTTTTGCACCCTCAGATTCCAGATTTTCAATTCTACATCTCGGCCAAATATTGTCCTATCATAGCAAACCTCACATCAATGGAAAGCTTTCTAGATGATGTATAAATCTCAATTTGGAAAAATTGACACTTATGACTGGTTTTGTGGGTCCAGGGTCACATATGTTCTTTGCAAAACTGAGCAAAAACACAATATTTTGTTTAAATCATAACACAATATCAACTACTTTTACTGAACCGTTGGCTGAAATCACATTTAAACTTGTGATAGATCGGGACAAAATCAGCATTATATATAGAAATGAGACAAAACACATACAGGGCATTTTTTGCACCAATATCTTAAATTGTACAAAATAATCACTGTTTTTTAACAAGTCTGAAACTCTTCAGTTAAATCTCATACCTTGATGTCTTTGAGTCTCTGCTCCATGACAGGGTACTCAGTCACTGCTGTGGAGGGGATGGCTAGTTTATTCTCACATTGCTGCAGCCAGGCCAGCAGCGCTGCCATCACATCCTTATAATGTACGGGTGGAAGACTAGACTGGACTAATACAAGAGAAAAGAAAACAAGTCTGAACTCACAATCCACTACACAACACCTGCCAGCAGTGCTGCAGCTTTCCACAGATTTCAAATATCCATCATTCACAAAATTTAACAGATTTTTTCACTAAATAATTAGGTCATATTTTCAGTGTGAAGTACTGCCAGCAGCAATTTTAATCACATTTTAGCATTCTGCCTAATTCTGACGATTTTCCCCACACGATCAGCATAGAATAATACATATGGTGCATACATATTGGTGTCTTGGAAGCATAAGAATCTTCCTAAATTGTGTAGGAACTCATTAGACATGAATTACCTTTCAGCCACACAGTGCTTAAAAGTTAGAACAAGTCCATGAAAGTTTCAGATGCTTGTGAAGCATAATAGGATAGAGATGCTCGTTGAGTTGAAAGATTTATGAAAATGCTGCCAGCTCTGAGGCTAACGTGATCAAACCAGACCACACTGCAGTTTGAATCCTACAAACAAGTGCTGTCGTCGTACAGTATGTGAGTGATCCACTTTAAAACTCCCTCAACGTTAACCCAAATAGCACAGCGCCAGACATCCCTCACCCAGAACAAGCTGTCTTTCCCTGGCCCTCAGGTCCTCGAGGACATGGTGGTAGTGCTCTTGGAAGGCAGAGATGTCAGCATCAAAGAGAACAGGCGTCTCTTCCTTCTGCTGCAGCTCCTCGAGTTGTTCGTGCAGCTTGTCCACTTGTGGTTGTAAGGCGGAGAGGCGAGCGATCTCATCCTGTGAAAGGTAATAAAGCATTAGGCTTGTAACGGTTCAAGCTAAGTCACATAATGGCACTGGTACTGGCAGGAAAATGGCCCCATCTTTTTGCTGTCAGCCCTCGACACCTGAAGTGGGAACAAACGTGAATATTTAGCACTTATAACTTGACTCATAACCTCAAAGCGTCTACACTGATTCAAATACTAAGAATAATTTGTTTTGTTGCGAGGCAAATGTTTTTACAGACTTCACAAATTCAATAAAAACTTCATAAAATCTCATCTTTAGCTTTGAGTTTTCTCTCCACAACTCTTTCATTGCATTTCTGTCCTTTAATAAAGGGTACATGGAGCTTATTTACGACATGCTGTATATAAATTACAATTGCCAATAAAATAGCTATAATAAAGCAATTTTTATTGATCCAATAAAATAGTAACGTTGTAACTTATACAAATAACATTACTGCTGTCTGCTGCCATATAAGATTCTCAAATTCATTTTATATCAAATATATATATATATATATATATATATATAAAACCACATACACACAGTATGTTGACTGTTATATATTGTATTACAATTATTCTTTTAATTGATGTCTAATTCATTATGTGGGTATATGTAGGGTTAGAGTCAGTCTGTGTGTGAAATATTAAATGAGTAAACCTGGGGCATAGTAAGATAAAGAATGGGTTAATCACATCAAATGATAATATTATCACAGACATTCAAGGTCTTTAGGGAGACATGTCTCTTCTGAAAGACATATTACAGAAACAAAGATCTGGTAAAGAGAAAGAAGCGAGAAAGACATTCATATAGGAAGCTGTCAGGTACAGATATACTCAAGGATAAAAGAGGTAAGAACAGATGAACAAAGAAAGACTTTAAACCTGCAGAGCTTTGATCACTCAAACTTTTTTAATCACACAACTTGTCTCTGTGCCTGTTATATCATATTCATTAATCTAACAGGCCACGTCTAGCCCACTGAACACAGTCCACAGCCACCAGACAGTGGAAATGTGTTCCTTTTTCAATTAAATCACCCGATATAAGTACCATCATCACAGCTAAATTACATAAAAATCTAAGTGCACTTAAAATTCACCAGCCAGGCCAGCCAGAGTCCCTATCAAAGGGGTCATTTTATGAAAAATTGATTTTCCTTGATCTTTTGACATGAAAGATAGAATTATTGCAGACTGTTTTGTGAACCTGTCAAAATGTAATGCAAAAAGAAACGAGGAAAATATATTGGACCCGTCAGCAAAACCAAGAACCCATATCTAAGCATTTTACCTTCTCAAGCAAAAAACAAAACAAAAAAAAAAAACAAGACAAAGCATTAAAAAAAATTACCCCTTAAAAAAAACTTTTAGAATAAATAAGAATGTAGTTAAAGAACAGCTTGACTTCCAAAATAAAAATTTACAGATAATTTACTCACCCCTTTTTTGAGGAAAAAATTATAGGAATGTTCTCCATATAGTGGACTTCTGTGGTGCTTGTGAGTTTGAACTTCCAAAATGCAGTTTCAATGCAGCTTCAAAGGGCTCTAAACAACCCCAGCCGTGGAATAAGAGTCTTATCTAGCGAAACGATTGGTTATTTTCTAAAAAAACACAAGAAGCCAATTCTATTATTTTTGAACCTTAAATATCATCTTGTCTAGCTCTGCGTGAACTCTGTGTATTCCGGTTCAAGACAGTTAGGGTATGTCAAAAAACTCCCATCTCATTTTCGCCTCCAACTTCAAAATTGTCCTATATCGCTGTTTTACCTTTTTTTGTAAAGGGGGTTTGACCCTCCTTACGCGTTCACTTTGTAAACACTGGGTCGGTAATTCTGCAGCGATGTAGGACGATTTTGAAGTTAGAGGAGAAAATGAAATGGGAGTTTTTTGACATACCCTAACTGTCTTGAACTGGAATGCACAGAGTTCACGCAGAGCTAGACAAGATGAGCATTTGAGGTTAAAAAGTATATAAATTGCCCTTGAAAAACTATTTCTTTACAACTGAAGAAAAAAAAAATCTTGGATGACAAGGTGGTGAGTAAATTACCTTCTTAAAACACTCACCCCTCAGGCCATCCAAGATGTAGATCTTTTTTTACAAGAACAGATTTTGAGAAATGTTGCAGTACATCACTTGCTCACTAATGGGTCCTCTGCAGTGAATGGGTGCCGCCAGAATGAGAGTTACTGGAGAAAGCGTTATTATGAATTTTGGAAAGAAGTGAAGTTTTAAAGTTTTTTAAAAAAATGATGGATTAGTTTCTAACAATTACGCAGCTTTTCACTTCACAAGATGATAACTGATAGGCCGATGTGGATTAGATGTGCATTATTGTAATGTGTGGTGTTCTCTCTGTTTGGACTCTCATTCTGACGGCACCCAACCACTGCATTGGTAAACAAGTGATTACATTTCTCCAAATCTGTTCTGATGGAGAAACTCATTTACATCTTGGATGGTCTGAGGGTAAGTAGATTTTCAGCAAATTTGTATTTTTTGGGTGAACCATTCTTTCAATGTGGGTCATATCATACATTATTTATTATTTATAATTAAATTTAGTTATTTTTCTGGTGCCAAAACTTCAGGGACCTGGTTAAAAATAAACTTATTTCTAATTTCGGGAACCTTTCCAAATAGGATTGTGGAGGAGGTCCTGAAAGCTATAGTATGTTTTCAAAGTAAATCGAGCTCTTTTATCTCAAAAGATCAAGAAAAAATAAATCAAAGGTTATTTGTCTTTTCGGGGATGATAAAATGTCCTGCATGATTGCATCATGTGCATCATTGCATTTTTTTTCCTTTTTTTGCATGGGATCAGATGAACACATGCAATGGGTAAAGGGCATTACCTGGCCAGACACAGGAAAAGACAGACTTTGCCCTGTATATGGACACAGAACAGACACACATTGAAACACAAATCTACAAAGGAACAAGACCCCATGCACGAGGACAGACACCGGTGGTTACCCTGCAGCGCTCAAGCTGAATCCTCAGAGGCTCCGGCTCGCACGCAGGCGGCGACTGCACCTTCAGCCAGTTCTCAGCGGTTGCCACAGCCTGCTCAAGTTGCTGGAAGAGATTGTAGAAGGCCAGGACTTTGGTCTGATAGGCCAACCACGCCAGCCTCTCAGCCAGGAGAGCGCAGAAGTCGACCCATCGAGCACGTAGCTGCTGAGCCGCTTGCTGGATGTCCTCGGAATTCTGACCGTCTTTAGAGAAAGATCCATTAGGACAAATGAGACTCATGCATATTGAAACAGCATTTGAGGCAATTAAGCTTGCAAAGGCTTTAGACTTTCAAAATAGCGGAGAAACGTCCTGTCGATGTACATCTCTATCTATTATTAATAAAGCTGATATTATGCAGGATTTTATTACTTTAATTAGCAGCAAAATGCAGATTATTTCTTTCCAAATAAGATGGGGGATATTTGTGTGTGGCTTTTACAAGACAACAAGGGCGAGTTTTGAATTATGCAAAACTGATTGAAAATCAAGGGGTGTTTACAAGACATTTGAACTGAAATGAATGTGCATATAAAAATGATCATTTAGTATTCATTTACCGCTAGTGAGCTGATCCACCAAAGCCTGGGCTGAGCGAGTGGCTTCTTGTAACTTCCTGAACTTTTCTGTTTTTTCCCTGTCAATTGCCTCAAAAATGGTTGAAAGAATCACACAGTAAACACCAATGAAATAATACAAATATATCACATTATATTATATTATTAAAGTTCAAAAGTTTGTCAGTCGACTGTATTTTAGGGCTGTCAAACAACAATTAGGGCATACAAAATAAAAGTTTGAGTTTGCCTAATACATGTGTGTGTACGGTGTCTGATTATTATGTATGTATAAATACAAAGACATTCACGTATATATTTAAGAAATATTTACAAGTATATGTATTTATTATAATTTTTATATAATTTATATTATATAAATAAAAATATTTTGTACATAACATATTTCTCTTAAATATGTACATTACTGTATTTACATGAATCTGTTGTATGAAACATACAAATCACTACAGAACATGTTAATGTAGCCCTACCAGCACTTTCTCGTAGAGGTCCGCCACACTGCCCTCCTTACGGGAAATTGAGAACTCTGGATTTTGCAAAACAGCCTCTGACCGAGTCATAAAACTGTGAATTTCAGTGAAGTCCACATCAAATCTGCAGGGAATTTGATGAGAGAACAGCAAAACAAATTAGTTATTCTTGTTTGTTTGTTAGTCATTTGAATATTGTTGGTACTCGGGCATTGATTAGCATTTTCCCCCTCACTGCAGGCTTTGCATTTCAGCATCATTTCTCGAAAGTGTAGTTTCAATCATACAGTCAAAAAAGAAAAAAGCTCTTTTAGACAAAAAAGCCTATACTGCAGAAAAAAAAAACTTCTTAATCAGTATCTCTGTCTTGTTTTATAGCAAAAATATGTAATACAACAAAAAAAACTAAATACAAGATAAATTTCACTTCAGATATTACGACATGTTTTTGAAGAATCTTGATTCTTGATTATTTAGATAAATAACCTAATAAACTTTAAAGTGACATTTTAACGTAAGTTTTTGTCATGTGAAAAAGTGTTTTTTTTTTCAAGAATTAGATGTTTCAAAGATGTAAAATGTTAAAATGTTAAAATAAATTACTTAAAGTAATGTACTTTTTGATTACTTTCTAAATTTCTAACAAATGTTTTCAACTGTTAATCATTTTGAAACATTTAAAGGGCTAATCTTACAGTATTGTCATTTTATAAATTTCCTACCATAAATATATCAAAACTTAATTTTTGATTAGTAATATGCACTTCATTTGGACAACTTTAAAGACGATTTTCTCAATATTTAGATTTTTTTTTTTTTTTGCACCCTCAGATTCCAGATATTCAAATAGTTGTAACAAACCATACATCAATGGAAAGCATATTTATTATTTTCAAACTGACCCTTATGACTGGTTTTGTGGTCCAATTTTGTGGTCACATATGGTTTAATAGCTATGATGCTGGTTTTGAAATCAAATCTTTGCATAGCTATGACAGGAAACACTGGCATCTAACAATGCATTGGAAAGAACAGTTAATTTTAAAATATAAAACATATACATAAACCCAAATAGGAAATAAAACCGTTATCAAATATTATGTCCTATTCTGTGGCCTAAACTCCTGAAACATTGGTGACTCATATTTTAGAGCTGTCAATGCAATTTTGGAAAAAAATCAACCATGTGTGTGAAAATATTCAGATGTAACCCCCTTTGTAATTTAATTACACATTTTTTTTTTTTCTGAATACCTGTAACAGATTACGGTTACATTTATTTTGTAATAAAATTACACAAACTAATTACTCCCCAACACTGCAAATGGGTTCATTTTATTATACAATGCTCATACTGAGTGATCAATAGACTGCATTGTGCAAATCTATAATCAATGCTTTAAAAACACTGTTGTATCAATAAACATATGTAGCACATATATAACCTTAAAGGAACACTCTTTTTTGAAAAGAGTTAAACGGCTGAGTTTTACTGTTTTCGAATCCATTCAGCTGATCTCCAGGTCTGGCGGTAGTACTTTTAGCATAGCTTAGCATAGATCATTGAATCCGATTAGACCGTTAGCATCTCGCTCAAAAATGACCAAAGAGTTTCAATATTTTTCCTATTTAAAACTTGACTCTCTGTAGTTACATCGTACATTCTATAACCAAACTTAGTTACATGGTACGGCAGCAAAGTTTCTTGATTATTACGCCAGAATGAGAGTATAGTTCCTAGCCATATCAGCCTAGAAAATCACAACTTTTCATTTTCCATCAGTCTTAGTACACAATGTAACTACAGAAGAGTCAAGTTTTAAATAAGAAAAATATTGTCATTATATGGTCATTTTTAAGCGAGATGCTATCGGTCTAATCAGATTTAATGGTCTATGCTAAGCTATGCTAAAAGTGCTACCGCCAGACCCGGAGATCAGCTGAATGGATTCGAAAACGGTAAAACTCAACTGTTTAACTCTAGGGGAGTTGGACAATGAGCCTGTTTTCAAAAAAAGTGGAGTGTTCCTTTAAATCTTGTCCTATAAAATTATTACAAAAACATACACAATTTTGAAATTGAATTTATATATGAATGGATAAATAAATGTTTATTATTTTAAATTGTGTTTTTTTTTCCGTCTGCGCTGACGGCCCCGAGTTAGAGTCCTGGCTCACGGACCTTTCCCGAACCCATTCTCCTCTCTCTCTCATTTCACTTCCTGTCTAACTACTGTCCTATTGAAATAAAGGCATAAAACGCCAAAAAATAAAAATGTTGCGCATTGGCAACAATTGGACAAAATTCACTTTTAGCAGACATATACATTTACGTAAAAAATAAAAAAATAAAAAATTGTTGACTCATACTTCACTCACTCATTACATCCAATCAAATATAGAATCAGAATGTCCCTCCCCCTAATATTCCCTAATTCTTAATGGCAGATAACAAGTAGCAAATAATGTTCATGAATGCGATATAATTAAATCTCAACGGCTATTTAAAAAGAATAGACAAGCCCTTATACATTTCATCACAACTTTCTGTTTTAGTTGGAAAAACATCAACACAGGGGAAAAAGTGTGCTTTCACTGTCATTTAAACACAAACATCACAAAATTGATTACCATTTTATTTTCTAACAATCAGTTTTCCAATCTATTTAAACTTGAAACAGTGTTAGTCACAATAAAACATATTGAACTATCAGTAAACTATCAAAAACCCAAAGCAAAGCTTCTGTTGTCATAAACGGGTCCTCCACATTTAGTGACCTGTGACAAAACCGAGGTTCATAAGCTCACCTCTTCCGCAGTTCTGAATCCGCGACAATCTGTCGTTTCTTCTGAGGTGGAGGGGTAGACATGCCCTCCTTAGTATGCTTCACCATCTTTTTCTGGTTCGTGGTCACCTTGGTGACAGTTGCCATGGTTGTATGCGTGAGCTCTGACTGGGATGTGGTGACAATAGTTGAAAACTAAGAGGGACAAAAGTTGTAAGACACGCATGTGTAAATGTATAGAAGTCTGACTCTCGAGTGCATATGAAAGCGAGAGAGAGAGAGAGAGAGAGAGTGAGATACAGCAAGAGCACTTTATTTATTCTGAGTGATGGCACAGCCATGCAGGAAGCCATATCAAATTCTGAGAGAAATAGAAATAGATGGAACAGTATTGCGGAAAAGATGAGACACAGTAAATGGAATCGCATTAGCATAACCACCTTGGTGCTGGTGAGCTGAAGCGACTGTACCAATTTGTCCCAGCGCTGAGCAAACCTCTCCAGCTTTGCCTCCAGTTTCCCAGCGGCCTCTTTGCTCTTAATGTTGGTCAGCAGATCTTGAACGAGGGAGCAAAGCTTGTCCATGGTTTGCCTTTTCAACTCCAGGTCTGCTTTTAAAATCTGAGGAACGAAATTCAGCAAATTTCTTAAAGGAACAGTCCACCTGAATGCATGCTTTTTTCTTCTTCTATTAAACACAAAAGGAGATTTTTTAAGGAATTTTTGAAGTCAGTCAACCAATAAGAACTTAAAACAGAACTAAATATATCTAATGGAGGTCAGCTATCCAATGCTAGCTGGGAATTGTGTTGCATCACTAAAAAGGCCTGATTTCAAATCCATTACAAAGGATTTCAACATAAAACGTTCATTCGAACACCATTTTAATTCTGCAACATGAAAACTTTACATGTTATGCAGCATATTCGACAAGCGGGAAAAAAAAATAAAAAATCAAAACGCTTGATTTTATCCACCAGGACTTGATTGTTAATCATGCAAAGTAGGGTTGACTTTAATGCTTCGGTGAGTTTGTATTACGTGTGGCCACTTACAGCGAGCTTCCTTAGGTTGGCGGCTACTTCATTTGGGTCATTTGTGCCGCTGCTCTGGATAGTCTGAACTAACTCCTCCTTCTGAGTCAGCCAAGAATCAAACAGCAGCTATAAAACAAGCACAGCGGATTAAAGAGAGATTGTCAGATGTGTTCTGCACTGCTGCTTTTCCTGTTTCTTTTGAGCACTGGTGATGTTATCTCGCTGACTCTCTTGAGAAAAGAGGTCTTCAAAACCTTTATGCTTCCCCAGACATGCTCTCATTATAGTCATTTAAAAGGCAGGATTCAAAAGCCATTTTGAGAGCTGCTAAATGCATTGTAAAAGCTTTTTGGAGCACGGTCTGGAAGGATTCCGTACCTGCTCCTCAGAGAAATGCTGCCAGCACAGCAGGATCTTTTGAAGGAGGATCCAACGCTCTTCAGTCCATTTGCAGATCGCTGCCCATCGTTCCCCAAGGTTCTGTGTGTTATGGAAAACCAATTCAAATAAACAAAACATTATACCACAGGTTAGTTTAAACAACGATCAGACCTTAGGGCTGCGGTTACAGTTACAAAAGCATCATTTACACAGCATCAGAATGTAGCTTTCAGGGCTGCATTTGAGTAATTAATGCAGCTCCATTCACACACATTTTGGTTATTTACAGGAGTGAAAATGACATTCTATAACCAAATTTAGTTGCAAAAAAACCCTCTACGCTGTGCATATACATTTGATGTCAGACGTTTACATACACCTTGCAGAATCTGCAAAATGTTAGCTATTTTACCAAAATAAGAGGGATCATACAAAATGCTGGTTATTTTTTTTATTTAGTACTGGCATAATTCACATAAAAGACATTTACATACAGTCCACAGAAAAAAATAATAGCTGAATTTATAAAAATTACCCTGTTCAAAAGTTTACATACACTTGATTCTTAATACGGTGTTGTTACCTGAATTTAGTGATAGTCGTTCATGAGTCCCTTGTTTGTCTTGAACAGTTAAACTGTCTGCTGTTCTTCAGAAAAGTCTTTCAGGTCCCACAAATTCTTTGGTTTTTCAGCATTTTTGTGTATTTGAACCTTTTCCAACAATGACTGTATGATTTGGAGATCCATCTTTTCATATGGAGGGCAACTGAGGGACTCATATGCAACTATTACAGAAGGTTCAAACACTCACTGATGCTCCAGAACAAAAAAATATCCATTAAGAGCCGGGGGGTGAATTTTGTAAATTTGAATATCAGGGTAAATTTGACTTATTTTGTCTTTTGGGAAACATGTAAGTATCTTCTGTAGCTTCTTGAGGGCAGTACTAAATGAAAAAAATATGATATTTAGGCAAAATAAGAAAAATGTACAAATCCTCATTCCGTTCAAAAGTTTTCACCCCCTAGCTCTTAATGCATTATGTTTCCTTCTGGAGCCTCAGTGAGCGTTTGAACCTTCTGTAATAGTTGCATATGAATTGTCCTCGGTGTGAAAAGATGGATCTCAAATTCATACAGTCATTGTTGGAAAGTGTTTAAATACACAAAAACGCTAAATAAAAAAAACAAATTTTTGGGACCTAAAATTTTTTTCTTAGGAACAGTGGGTATTAGGTATCAGCAAGTAGGAAACATACAGAAATTGAATACTGTTATCAAACACTTCCAAACAATCCTAAAAGCTACAAAAGTTTTTTTTTTTTATTACTTTGGTTTATGATTATCTGACATCACAGCAGCTGGGTTATTAGGTTATCTGACTGCTATTACTTTAATAGCTGCCGCTGCTGAACGTGACGTGGATCTGACAGATGAAATCGTGCCTTAATTGAACTTTTGTTGTGTCAAATGCGGTTTTAGACATCGCCATATTTAATATTTACTTTAGTCACTGTCACTTATAAGTGATAGTATCAAATAGAATACAGGCCTAACATTTCGAGACTTACAACTGTTAGTAAATGCAGCTGTCAGTCCCAACAACATTTACCTGCAGTTTTTCCTCCAAGGCTGCGGTGGCGCCATCACCACTGTTCTCATCTACTACCACCACCATATGAGTCAGAGAGTTCACTCGCACTTGCTCCAGCTCCAGATCTTCCTGTAAAAGCTGTAGGAACAATTATGTCTTTACTTGTTTTATTTTTCGTTTATCAATCAACCACCAAAAATTACAGTACATACTTTTTGCTCTTCAATTTGTCGCTTTATGTCTTCAAGTTCGGGTCCTAAAGGCTGTGCTCCCATTCTTTTAATTCGCGTTTCGGTTGTGTCCAGCCAATCAGAGAGCTGCTTCAGCTGCTGGTGCTGCAGGTCCATCAAAACCTCATGAAGCCTAGAAATGTTCCAAAACATGAGTTATACGAAGGTTGTAAACAGCAAAGTTCTTTCTGTAAAGAGCGACAGGTTTATATTCCTTGCTAAAGGCTTATTGTGGAAACATGTGACCACCTGCTCTGTCTCTCCATACTGGCCACACGCAGATGTTCCCAGCGAGAGTTGAGCAGATTCATCTGTTCCCGCACCTCCCTCTCTTCATCATCAGTCAGCTGCCCTCCAGACAACAACACACTTCCTGCTTTGAGAACCCGGCCCACGCTGCCCTGATGAGACGTTAACTCCACCATGTAGCCCTGGACAGACATAAACAGACACATACGTATGATATACATCAGTAAGATTTTTTTTGAAAGCAAGAATGGAGCAAACTGATCCCAAGTAACTGTAAAGACTTACACTGTTGCAAAAGATTTACATTTTAAACTTTCTATTCATCAAAGAAAAAAAAAATGCATCACTGTTTCTACAAAAATATTAAGCAGGGCTGTTTTTAACAATGAAAATCAGCATTTTAGAATGATTTCTGAAGGATCAGAAAGACTGCTGAAGAAGTCATCAAAGAAATAAATTACATTTCAAAGTATACTGAAACAGAAAACTCATATTTAAAATTCTAATAATATTTAAGAGCAGTGTTGGGGAAAGTTACTTTTAAAAGTAATGCATTACAATATTGAGTTACTCCCTAAAAAAGTAACTAATTACGTTACTTAGTTACTTTTTATGGAAAGTAATGTGTTACTTTTTAAATCTGGGCAGGGCTTGCTTGTTTGTTTTTAATATAAAAAGTTCTATTTTTGGCAAATGTAAAAGTGAAAACGTCTGTACAGTAGACCGCAGAAGAAAAAATATAAACTCTTCAGCAATATAAAAAAAGGAAAACAAATGTTAGATTATCTTGAGTAATTTTTGCTTATTAGTATGGTTGAATTGGATCATCGAAGGTCAGCAGCAAAGACATGGGTTAATAAAATGGTATTAAATACATATTTGTATTATTTAACATTTAATTATTGCAGGTTGAATTACACTGTTTTTATTCATTTTGAGGAATACTGAATCTGTTTTTTGTGAGTGAGATGAATTAATGCATGTTCACATTTATTCTAAAACTAATATCTTACTCCCGATTTCTCTCAACATGGGGAAAGGAGAGCTTTTAATCAATAAATTGGGGGAAAAGTAACTGGCATTACTTATTTGAAAAAAGTAACTCAGATATTTTCTTGTCAATTAAAAAGTAATGCGTTACTTTACTAGTTACTTGGAAAAAGTAATAATATTACGTAACTTGCGTTACTTGTAATGCGTTACCCCCAACACTGTTTAAGAGTATTTAAAGACTTTTCATTTAAAGACATTTCAAGACTTTTCAATGACCCCAAACTTTGAAACAGTAGTTTAAATTTTTAAATATATATTTAAAAATGTATTAGAACACAGACTACATGACACAAAATTCTTAAAACCTTCAAAAAAATCCTGCACAATTCCATCATAGCAGATTTATCAACAAACAAAAACGTGTAAATCAATAACATGCTTTAAGAATTCTTAACTGTTCTATTTCTTTGCACTGTCATCTAAAAAAATCTCTCTGTACATCTGTTTTCATCCTTAACACTTCCCTCAATGAGCTTTTTCACTCATTATATCATGCCATCCGCTCAGTCATTTAATATCCCCAGATAACTTTTCAATTCACACCCACGCCCAGGCACAGTTTGATCCTTTGACTCCCAGACCAACCATTCTAAAAGATGTTAGAATATGAAACTGAGGGGAAACACTCATAATTACCATCTGTCACGATTGGAGAAATCCGTTTTATTCAGAGACCGTAAACACAGGGGGCTTACGAAGATCTGGGTTAATAATAACAACCCACTATTTCTGGAACGATATATCTTAGCCCCAAAACTTGCAGACAGCATCCTTCACCCTTTGGGTTCAAAGTTAGTTTGAAGAAATTAATCACCTGTCTGAATTTAGAGCCGTCCCTATATGTCTTACACAAGTGCAAAGCATCAGTCTTATATTGACCAGATGTCAAATACTGAATAAACGTATATAGACATGTCAACTGAAGAGCATTTCTGGGACAATACAGACTTATATTTAATTTTATAGACAAAATCTAAAATGTACAGGTAGTTATGAGCCATTTTTAGAACAACATGCAAAAGTAGCTCATTATCATTTAAAGAGACATTCACCGAAACGGGTCACTGTGAACAGAGTTGTTTTTGACAGGACAAAAATTTTGTTTTACACAACCACTGAGGAATTTTAACCAAAGTATGTTGCAAACATTTCATGAAGAGCCTAAAGAATCATACCAACTTGTGGAAAATGGACATCCGATGTCCCCTTGAACTTTTTATGTAATAAACTAATGGCTCAACAAGAGCTGTAAAAGGACCGTCTGGATTTTTCTGTATGGCCTTCAACCTTGGGCAAAGGTCATGTCAAAAGACTCTGAGCTTATGTAGGAATCCAAAGCTGCCATATGGAAGCTTAAGCTCGTGAAATCACAGCAAATACAGCTAGCTTTAATAGCAATTCCTGGATCATCTTTACCTGTACAGGCAATCTCTAAAGTCTGCTGATGCTGAAAAGACACAGGACATGACATTGTTTTTGAGCATTTAAAAAAAAATTGCTCTAAACTAGCCTAACATGGCAACTGTGCACTAGTCTTTCTGAAAAGATCCTACTTATAAGCTCTGACATCATAATTGAGACATGACGTGGATTCAAGTGATTTTGGTGCCACTTTAGAACAAAAGTGCCAATTTCATGTTTCTTTCTTTCTTTTTTTTACACCTACCGATAAAGACAGGAGACTTTTTTAATGCAGGAACAAAGATACTTTGTCACTTGTTCTTATTACTTAGCAATTCAGCAGAAGCACTGTATTATTATGTGATAATTTGGTGTCACTGACACTAAATGCTAAACAATAAATTGCTAAACTAAACTGTACAGTCAACATTCAGAATTAATTATAGCTAGTTTAGCCATAATTTCACTGATGATTCACACTTGGAAATTTGGAGACCTAGTTTAGATGGCCTAAAGAGTTTTCAAAATTGTGCAAAATTGTGTTCATGTGAGCATATCTTTAAAAACGACCCTTCCAACATATAAAGGCAGGATTAATGACATTAAAGCTTGAATTTATAGGGAACCATGGGTATAAAGACTTGTATGGAAAACCCACAAATTAAATTAATGTTTTACGCCTTCATTTGACAATCAGAAAATTTGAAATACACAACACAGAAACAGAAAAAAAAAAAAAAAACATTTCATTAAGCTATTTTAAGAATAAATTTGAATAAATTAAGTATTCATTCAAATGCATGCTAAACATGCTACACATATATCGTACAAATACATGCTATTTATACATGCTAAAACACAGAATTTGATAACAATAAAACATGGTGAGAAAAAAAACAAACAAACATTTTATAGGGCTCTAAACGTGTAATTTTTGTTAAACTTAATAAATTGATGTGAAATGGTTTCATGATTCAGTTTCATGATTCTAATTAATTAGACATACTTTTTGATTAAAATTAAAAATGTAATTTAACCATTAAAAAAAAAGAAAGAAAAATGAAAACAGAAAAAACAGAATCCAGAAAAATTAAAATTTGGAAAAAAATAAAGACGCAGGTCTTTAGGAAGTTTTATTCGTCCACAGGCATCTTCCCATTCTTTTCTCCTCTTCTTATTGCTAGGCGAAGCAGTATAGACTTACATCGCTTCTCTTGTTGCCCTCCAACTGAACATGACATCTAAAAGCCACACAATGTGGCATTGAATCTGTATTTTATTTTCCGAGTTGCTTACTCCTAGTTGTGCTGCGGTAAAAATACCAACAGGTAGTGCCAAAAACAAGTAGAATTTTTTTAAACAAACGTAAGAGACATCATTTATGTTATATTACGCCATACAAGTCTTAATTTTCTGGGTTCACCTTTAACAAAATTAGCAACAGATCTTTGTGGCATACATCAGAGTAAAACAAATTATGGAAAGAGTAATAAATGTAGGTCGGGTTCTTGGTTCTATCCATCAGTTGATTGGATGAAGCTTGCAGTTGATTTTAAGAAAGGGGAGGGGTTTAAGCAGACTAAATGATTGGAGGGTTCTGACATAGGTCACCAGAAAGAAGTTGTTTTAAAATTAAACAATCTTGGACAAATCGTTTACAATAAGATCAATAACTCATTAGAAAACAGTGAATTTTCATTTCATGCCAACTTTTCAACACTCAACTTTTTAACCAATATCCACTTACGTACTCTAGTAAGTACATAAATCAAACTTTAATCATTAGTTCTAGTGGTAAATGACATAAAATGGAAATTAACATCAATTTTTTCAAACAATACAACACCAACTGAGTAAAATATCACCTGAGGCCAACAGAAGCATCAACAAGCTTATCTACTTTCAACTCAAAAGCTTCAAAAGACGAACTAGCACATTACCTCATGGGTGTGAAACTGCTCTTTGACTTCTTCGACAAAGGAGGAGATGGGTGGCTGTGCTTGTAAGCCGTCCTCTGCAGAGAGCAGCCAGGTCAGGACCTCCTCCAGGGCACTCTGGTAGCTTTCCAGCTCATTTAGCCCCTGTGGCAGGGGACTGGGGGACGGTCGCAGTTCATCGGGCTTGTCTGGAGACTGAAGGCAGATAGACCGGAGACAAATGGGTTAGATGATGCATGGATTTAAAAATAATAAAAATATCGAGTTTTTTGTCATTAAATCAAGACTTGCCTAAAGAGCGTACTGGCACTGAGGCAGGAGGAGTGGTTGGCTAATCATAGGTACAAACATACGCGTCGCTAAAGCCCCTAGAGTTCTGGCTGTTTCATCCTCAAAAGCTGGGAGATCTTTAAAGTTAGCCTTCTAATGTTCTTTTCCTGCTTTGGGAAATAACCTCTGTCCTCTTATGTGTTTGAGTGAAATGTACTAGCTGACTGATAATATCAGGGTGGTTTCAGATTGAATTTGAAGATTGTGAAGGGTCTTTTGGTGTTGAGTTATGATTTAGCACTAGGTTTATTAGTGGAGCTTATGGTATAGCTCCTATTTTTACAAATTTTTAACCTTAAGTATTCAAATTCCGTGTATAACATGGACAATAAAATAATATTGTTTTCTAAGCAACCTTTAGCTTACAGTTTTCACCTGGCCGACCATGAAAAAGGCAGAAAATCACATACGCTGACAGTGAAGAAGAGACCTGAGTCATATCTTGGGGACCAAAATATCTTTAGGTTGACTAACCACCCAGAAACTTCCCACAACAATATGTTTAAAAACACTCAGAAGACTTTCGCAACCACATAGCAAAGCTTTGGCAGCCACCCACAACACCCTAGCATTTCACACCAGTGTTATTTTATTTTTATTTATATGTTATTATAATGTTTATTATCATTTTGAATTACCTTTTATTTTTATATTTTCAATTTTAATTTTGAATTCTGAATAAATAAGCTTTCCATTGACGTATGCTTTGTTAGGATAGCATATTTGGCCGAGATACAATATTTGAAAATCTGGAATCTGAGGGTGCAAAAAAATAAAAAATAAAGAAAATAAAACAATATTGAGAAAATTGTCTTTAAAGTTGTCCAAATGAGGTTCTTAGCAATGCATATTACTAATCAAAAAGTAAGTTTCAATATATTTACGGTAGGAAATTTACAAAATATCTTCATGGAACATGATTTTTACATAATATCCAATAATTTTTGCCATAAAATAAAAATTGATAGTTTTGACCCATACAATGTATTGTTGGCTATTGCTACAAATATACCCATGCTACTTATGACTAGTTTTGTGATCCAGGGTCACATTTATTTCCGCTTTATTTCAACATCATTTTCAATCATTTTAGATTAGGTTAAAAATAACAACACTGTTTAAAAAGCTCCACTCACATTTACTTCTGAAAATGTAAAATATATTTAAAATGTAAAAATGTGGCAGTGCTCCATCAACTAGACTGGTTGTTAAAACAGGATGTTGGTCAAAAAGAGATGCCTTATGTAGATAAAAGCATCTCAAGAAAATACAATTTCACACACGCAATGACTGTATTTTTAACTACTATGTGATAAACTATATTATCACATTTTCTTAAGAGAGTGTGAATGATGCTCAAAATGCTATTTTTGGTGTATTGTTATGCAGTTGCTAGGATGTTCTGGACGGTTCCATACTTAAAGTAAAAAAAGCCCACAATCGAGTCTCTGAAATACCCCTCAGGTCCTTCCTCATTGCATATCTATGGATTTTTGTCAATTTTGTTGTCTGCCAGGCCAATATAATACATTTGATCAACAAGTTGGAACAAGCTTTTTTTTTTGAAGTGTGACAAGTGTGACACAGGGTTCGCACAATTGCTAGCCCCATGTCACGGGGGTATTGTGTTTTCCAGTCGGCACACCAAAATGTATCTTAAATACAGGGTTCCCACGAGTCTTTAAACAGTCTTCAGTTGAGTTGTATCAAACGTAAGGCCATGAAAACTCTTAAATACCTTGAATGGTATTACAAAAGTCATATTTATAATTTTAAGAGGTCTTTAATTTGGGGATGGAAAGACAAAAAATTGCAATATGGATTAATGTGATGATTAAACTTCAAAAGGTTGATTTCCTTGTAAAAGCCCAAATATTAGAGCTGCACATTTTTATATGAATGTATCTCTGAAGGAAACAGAAAAGTTTTGATGGCATTTTCATTTCATCTTTCCTGTAACAGCTGATATAGTAGTTTATGAGTGCAGCATTGTTTTGTGTACAGCTGTTACAGAGGAAACCGCTATATTTCTGCCGCTCCAAAAGCACCACCTAGTGGCAGAGAATTCATTTGCTTTTTCAATAAGCCCATCTGCTGTTTTTGTTTAGACCAAGGGCCTGTCCCATAACACAACGTAAACCCACACATTCGTGACATTATGTGTTTTTGACTGTCGGGCAGAAGTCTGCCACGGAGCTCGTCTCGGTGCGGGCTTGGCAGAAGTGTGCAGCGAGGGTGCATAGCGGTCACAAAGGGGTGCTCGTGAGCTCCAATGGGGCAAGGCAACTCTAGCTCCAAATGACATCATTTTTGCAAGATGACTGTGGCCATTAATGACATGTTTTGGCTTTACTTTTCTATAGTAGAAGGAAGACGCATTGTCTATCTTTTTTTCCAGTCCACGGTTAAGATTTTTTTTTTGTTTTTGTGAAAACCTGTATCTGAACTGTAAATCATGTAATTTTACGGTTTATTGTTACCATAAACATTGCCCTACCCCACTCATACATTGTTAATTTTATTTGTGCAGGTCTTAAAAAGGGTCATAAAAAGCTTTAAATAGTTTTTTAAAAATCCCACAGATACCCTGTAAATAGGGAAATAAAATTCCTTCTTTGATATTTGTGTTTTGAAATGTTTTTGATTTACATTTTGACTCTTATCCAATTTTCTGTATAAAAAAAAAAAATGCAAAATGCAGTTTAATTGCAGCTTCAAAGGGCTCTAAACAATCCCAGCTGAGGAAAAAGGGTCTTATCTAGTGAAACGATTGGTTATTTCCTAAAAAAAATATTACAATTTATATACTTTTTAACCTCAAACGCTCATCTTGTCTCGTCTGCCTGAACTGTTTTTTCTGGTTCAATACAGTTAGGGTATGTCGAAAAACTCCCATCTCATTTTCTCCTCCAACTTTAAAATCATCCTACATCGCTTCAGAAGTACCGACCCAGTGTTTACAAAGTGAAGATGCAAAGAAGATCAAACACCCTTTACAAAAAAAGGTAAAACAGCAATGTAGGACAATTTCGAAGTTGGAGGAAAAAATGGGATCGGAGTTTTTCGACCCTAACTGTCATGAACCGGAAAAAAAGTTCAGGCAGACAAGACAAGACGAGCATTTGAGGTTAAAAAGTATATAAATTGTAATTTAAAAAAAAAAAAAGAAAAAACATTCGTTTCGCTAGATAAGACCCTTCTTCATGGCTGGGATTGTTTAGAGGAAGTTCAAAATCAGGGGCACCATTGAAGTCCACTATATGGAGAAAAATCCTGAAATGTTTTCCCTGAAAAAACAATTTCTTTACGACTGAAGAAAGAAAGACATGAACATCTTGGATGACAAGGGGGTGAGTACATTATCTGTATATTTTTGTTCTGGAAGTGCATTTCTCCTTTAAGTCAGTAAAAACAAACTGTGCCTGGCAATGATATGAAAAAACCAGCAGTCAACAATAACCAACCTGTGTGGTGAGGAACTTCCTCTGCTGTTCAGGTGTCTTGACATAGGCAGCTTGAGTGAAGGCATAGCTTTTGAATCGAGGCTTATAGGAGGGAGACGGGCTGCGGACATGACTCTGGGCCACACTGACTGTGATCTAAGAGAGGTACAGAAGACAAGAAAAACTGAAATAAGCAAAACAAACACCACAGAGATGGATGGAAATATTGAGGAGAGTTGAGTGATGGAGCAACGAGCTGGATATGGCAGTGAGAAGGACGATGAGGACGTCGGAATGCAGAGAGGCAAAATTAGATCACAAATTACAAAACATAATTCAATGTCAGCTGGCAAAGTGTGTTGACATACTAGTAGTGCATTCGACATCCTGAGAACGTCTGAAAACCTTTTTGAAACCAGAGAAGTCTCAGGCTTTCATTTAGACGTATGTGGCGCCAGAGATAATGGGTCCATGCATTACAATTACTGCATACCGTTCAAAACTGCGCGTTTATGAGTGTGCGTTCCTCTGACCTGCTGGGAGTAACGCTGCTGGGTTTGAAAGAGGAAGTGCTCCTCTTTGGTTACTGTAGCTCGAGGGAGGGTCTCCACCTCTTGGATGGCCTCCATGCTCACACCATGGGGCAGCACTTGGAACAGGGAGGTGACGTACATAATGATGGATTTTTTATCTGGATGAGCTGTAGCAACATCTGCGAAGGAGAGAAGATATGCCCATGAGTTAAGCAATTATTTAATTGACTTAATTAATCTAACTCCTAGAGGACACATATGTGAGATTATGAGTCTGTTTTACATTAGCTGAATGTGAGAAGCAGAAGATCCTTACATTGCTTTGCATTTAAAATATGATTGATAACTTTAGGATTGATACGATTTTTTCGTGTTTTGAAATAAGTCCCTTATGCTCACAAAGGCGCAATTTACTTGATCAAAAAATACAGCAAAAACAGTAATATTGTGAAATATTATTACATTTTAAAATAACTGCTTTCTTTTTTTTTATTTGAAATTTAAATTCCTGTGATGCACAGCTGAATTTTCAGCTTCATTACTCCAGTCTTCAGTGCCACATGATGCTTCAAAAATCATTCTAATATGCTGATTTGATGCTTAAGGGAGAAGTCTACTTCCAGAACTAAAATTTACAGATAATGTACCCACCCCCTTGTCAGCTAAGATGTTTGTGTCTTTCTTTCTTCAGTCGTAAAGAAATTATGTTTTTTTGAGGAAAACATTTCAGGATTTTTCTCTATATAATGGACTGCTATGGTGCTCCCTGGTTTGAACTTCTGAAATGCAGTTTAAATGTGGCTTCAAATGATCCCAAATGTGGTTGTAAACCATCCCAGCCAAGGAAGAAGGGTCTAATCTAGCGAAACGATCAGTTATTTTCATAAAAAAAAATAAACAATTTAAATACTTTTTAATCTCAAACGCTTGTTTTGTCTTGCTCTGCCTGAACTATGTGTATTCTGGCTCAAGACAGTTAGGGTATGTCAAAAAATAATCATATATTCTCTCTCAACTTCAAAAATCATTTAAAAATCATCCTACATTGCTTGAAAAGTACCGACCCAGTTTTTGCAAAGTGAACATGCAAAGAAGATCAAACACCCTTAACAAAAAAGGTAAAACAGTGATATAGTACGATTTTGTTGAGGGAGAACATGAGATGGGAGTTTTTCAACATAACCTAACTGTCATGAACCGGAAAAAAACAGAGTTCAGGCAGAGTAAGACAAGACGAGCATTTGACATTAAAAATTATATAAATTGTATTATTTTTATGAAAATAACTGATTGTTTTGCTAGACAAGACCCTTCTTCCTCGGCTGGGATCGTTTGAAACCGCTTTTACACTGCGATTTGGAAGTTCGAACTCAGAGCACCATAGAAGTCCACTATATGGAGAAAAATTCTGAAATGTTTTCTTCAAAAAACATAATTTCCTTACGACTGAGGAAAGAAAAACATGAACATCTTAGATGACAAGGGGGTGAGTACATTATCCGTACATTTTTGTTCTGAAAGTGGACTTCTCCTTTAAGAAACATTTCTATAAATGTTAAAAACAGTTGTCTTTTTTATTACTAGATAAAAGTTTTTTTTAAATACTGATCTTTCACTTAATTATATAAACTATGTATGTTCTCTATGCACTTATCCGTAATAAAAAGAAACGTCAGGCATATACCGTATATTAGATCTTTTTCTTTCCTTTGGATCTGTCCATAGAGAGCCAGTCATAAGTGGTACAAGCTCATCCATGAGTTAAACCCCCATGGCATAAATTATGTGATGAAATTCTGTTTTAGATGTTGATGTAACAAGACGTTTCCTCCCGTCCAAAAAAACTCAACTAAAAAAGCCCTGTCTGTAATACTCAGAAAAACTTCAAAGGCTAATGTGAACGAGAAGAAGAAAAGAGGAGGTCATACCCTCAGGGTCCAACAGTCGGTCGATGCCTAAACTCTTCTCCGCAACGGTAAAGGCATGATCCAGTCTCTCAATGGCATTATCCTGTTGCTCCACCACACTCCAGTTAAACAGCTCTGGCCTGACAAAACAAGACAGAGCAGATGATATAATTAATATAGAATAGTTAATAACTTGAAATATTTTCTATGCATATGCTTGAAATAGCTAAAAGCAGATCGAAACTGCTGGTTCATTACCCAAATGAACTACATGGAAAATAGAAAAACAATACGCCATAATCAGCTTCAAAAATTGCTTTAGGCCAAGCTAGGATTCAACCATGCAATAAATACAAGGCATTCATTTTCAATTTCATTAGTTGTTAAAACCAATGATTTCTGTGATTTTCAAAAAAAACACTCAAAAGTGACAACCCCACACACCTGTGGCTGTGAATGAGAGCATTGAAGGCAAAACCATCCGCCCAGCTGCTGGAGAAGTTGACCACATTGGTGTCTTTGTAGTTTTTAGTGGACTGCCTGACCCAGCTTAACAGAATCTTTTCACTGTTGTTCTGCTGTAGGTCTGCCATGACATCTTTCATCACATCCTTAACCTGTACGGTAAAGGAGAGGATATAAAACATATTTATCAGAACCGTGACCAATATAGCAACATGGCCTCATAAAGCTAATATTTACAGACAGACTTTATGACTATAATTTTATTAACAGGACAAGAACAACAAAAATGTGTGATAACACCATGGTACATACAGTTGAGGTCAAAAGTTTACATCCACCTTGCAGAATCTACAAAATTTTCATTATTTTACTTATATAAGAGGGATCATACAAAATGCACATTATTTTTATTTAGTACTGACCTGAATAAGATATTTCACATAAAATATGTTTATAGTCCACAAAAGAAAATAATAGTTGAATTTATAAAAATGACCCAGTTCAAAAGTTTACATACACTTGATTCTTAATACTGTGTTGTTACCTGAATGATCCACACCTGTGTGTTTTTTGTTTAGTGATAGTTGTTTATGAGTCCCTTGTTTGTCCTGCCTGCTGTTCTTCAGAAAAATCCTTCACACTGCAAAAAATTATTTTCTTACTTAAATTTGTCTTGTTTCCAGCCAAAATATCTTAAAAAATTTAAATCAAGAAGGATTTTCTAGACAAGTAAAAAATATTATCTTGTTTTCAGAAAAAAAAGTCAAAATTAAGTGAGTTTTTTCTTAGAACAAGCTAAATAATCTGCCAAGTAAAACAAGTAAACAAGTAAAAAAATAATTTTTACTTGTCTAGAAAATCATTCTTGATTTAATAATTTTTAGATATTTTGGCTGGAAACAAGACAAAAAATCTAAGTAAGAAAAGCATTTTTTGCAGCGCAGGTCCCAAAAATTTTGAGATCCAACTGAGAGACTCATATGCAATTATTACAGAATGTTCAAACACTCACTGATGCTCCAGAAGGAAAAATGATGCATTAAGAGCCAGGGGTGTAAACTTTTGAACAGAATGAATATGTGTCCATTTTTCTTATTTTGCCTAAATATCATATTTCTTAATTTAGTACTGCCCTTCAGAAGCTACAGAAGATACTTACATATTTTCCAGAAGACAAAATAAGTTAAACTGATCCTGATCTTCAAATTTAAAAAGTTTTCACCCCCTGGCTCTAATGCATCGTGTTTCTTTCTGGAGCATCAGTGAGCATTTGAACCTTCTGTAATAGTGTATGGGAGTATTTTTGTTCTGTAAATTTTGTATTTTGTTTTGTTTAAAAAAAAAAAAACGATATTTAGGCAAAATAAGAAAAATGTACACAAAAGTTCAAAAGTTTACACCCCTGGCTCTTAATGCATTGTTTTTCCTTCTGGAGCATCAGTGAGTGTTTGAACCATCTGTAATAGTTGCATATGAGTCTCTCAGTTGGATCTCAAAATCATACAGTCATTGCTAGAAAGAATTTGTGGGACCTAAAGGATTTTTTTGAAGAACAGAGGACAGTTTATCTGTTAGGACAAGCAGGGACTCATGAACAACTATAACTAAAAATACAATCATTCAGGTAACAACACAGTATTAAGAATCAAGTGTATGTAAACTTTTGAACCAAGTCATTTTTGTAAGTAATTTTATGAGTCATTTTATTTTGTGTTGACTTTAAATAAGGTAAAGATTGGATACTTCAAACACATCAGATTTAGATATCAACAGTTTTCCAGGAAAATTACCTCTTCAACCAGACGTTATAATTTGCGATCCTACTTTGCATTTATTTGGTTCTTCAAACACATATTCAAGCTGTCTGGTTGTTTCACTACATTTTATAAAGCAGAAAAGCTTTTGTGTCTGAAGGATTTTTTTGAAGAACAGAGGACAGTTTAACTGTTAGGACAAGCAAGGGACTCATGAACAACTATAACTAAAAATATAATCATTCAGTAAATACCAGGTACAAGAATGTGTTAATATATTACTGTTCAAAAGTTTGGGGTCTGTAAGATTTTTGAAAGAAACCTCTTTTGCTCACCGAGGTTGCATTTATTTGATCAGACATAAAATGAAAAGAAATATTATTACAATTTAAAATACCTGTTATCTATTTGAAATATATTTTAAAATGCAACTTATTCCTGTATTGGCAAAGCCGAATTTTCAGCAGCCATTACTCCAGTCTTCAGTGTCACATGATCCTTCACAAATCATTTTAATATGTTAATTTGTTGCTAAAGAAACATTTCTTATCATTAACAACGTTTAAACAGATTTGCAGACTAATGTTTGTAATGTAATGTTTTTCAGGATTCTTTGATAAACAGAGTTCAAAAGAACAGCATTTATATTATATTTGCAACATTATAAATGGCTTTACTGCCACTTTTGATCAATGTTATGCATCTTTGCTGAATAAAAATATTAATTTATTTGAAATAAATCCTAATGACCCCAACATTTTTAACAGTGTATCAAAGATTTTCATTGTGTTCCATTATAACCCCATGGCAAACTTTGAAATATCTAGGAGTGTGATGTAAATTCCAAGGTACATGACTATGATAAATCACTAATCAGTCATATATTTTTATATTTTTAATTACAATCAGAATCTCAATTCTGAACTGTTACCTAAATAGTCTTATGGTCTTAAATGGCCTTATTCCTTTAACCACTACCAACGTAAGCTGAAAGAAGACTACATCAGTAGCTCTGAACATAAACCACAGTAGGGCGGCCTTATCAGATGAACAGAAAAAACACAGAGGAAACGAGTTCCTGTACAGATAAGCACATGACAGTCCACTGCAAATGTGCTACATATAAAACCTTTGATAGAACAACATAATGGATGATAAAGGTCCTTTAGTGCGCCACTGCCCTTGAAGGCAAACCAGAAAGATTGCGGGGCTGATTTCACTGTATTGAACTCTCATACCTGCCAGTGGAGAATGATGCTCCAGATGAGCCCCAGGGTCAGTTTATGATTCCCATCTACAATGTCAGCTCCTCCAATGTTCACCAGCTCAACCTAGATATGGAGCGGAAGAGAATGTAAGAGCCTTCGTTGCAATAATGCGACCAGGAATATGTATTAAGACAGTAAACAGACTCAGTAAACAGTTTTGGTTTTGTGTTGACTTTAAATAAGGTAAAGATTGGATACTTCAAAGACATCAGTTTTTAGATATCAACAGTTTTCCAGAAAAATTACCTCTTCAACCAGACGTTATAATTTGCGATCCTACTTGGCTTTTATTTGGTTCTTCAAACACATATTCAAGCTGTCTGGTTGTTTCACTACATTTTATCAAGCAGAAAAGCTTTTGTCTGTGAAATGGATGAGTACCATTACCTTATCAAACTGTAAATTTTCCTCCTGCATTATTTTGTCTCTGATTTATTAAAAAAGCTCAACCGAAACATTGAAATTCCAAAAGCGGTGAACAGTAAAACAGCCAGTTGAACCAATTAACTCACATTGTTCTTCTGAAGGATCTGCAGGGCCCTGTTAACATTGTTGAGGGAGTGCACTCGAGTGAAACCACGTTCTTTAACCTGCAAATGGGGAATATACTGTATCAGAACTGAACTCTGAGCATCCATTGCAAATGAATTCAACCATTTATGCACTCATCCTTGTCCAAACGTTTTGAAACCAGGAGTATTTTTTTCCTTGACAAAAATAGAACAATAGAAAGCGTCTCAGAATATCACCCCTCAGAGCCAATTAAAGAGATAGTTCACCCAAATAGGAAAACTGTGTCATCGTTTACTCACCCTAATGAAAGCGTGGCTGTTATGACCAAACGGTCATTATTATGGTAACACGTACACTACCAGTCAAAAGTATTTGGACAGTAAGATTTTTTTAAAGAAGTCTCTTTTGCTCACCAAGCCTGCATTTTTTTGATCCAAAATACAGCAAAAGCAGTAATATTGTAAAATATTTTACCATTTAAAATAACTACTATTTGAACATATTTTAAAATGTAATTTGTGACCCTGGACCACAAAACCAGTCTTAAGTAGTAGAGGTATATTTATAGCAATAGCCAAAAATACATTGTATGGGTCAAAATTATCAATTTTTCTTTTATGCCAAAAATCATTAGGATATTAATTAAAGATCATGTTCCATGAAGATATTTTGCAAATGTCCAACCATAAATATATCAAAACTTAATTTATGATTAGTGATATGCTTTGCTAAGAACTTCATTTGGACAACTTTAAAAGCAATTTTCTCAATATTTTTATTTTTTTGCACCCTCAAGATTCCAGATTTTCAAATATCTCGGCCAAATATTGTCCTAACCTTAAAAAACACACATCAATGGAAAGCACATCAATTGACCCTTATGACTGGTTTTGTGGTCCAGGGTCACATTTATTCCTGTGATCAAAGCTACATTTTTAGCACCAGTACTCCAGTCTTCAGTGTCACATGATCCTTCAGAAAATCATTCTAATATGCTGATTTGCAGTTCAAGAAACACATTTATTATTATTATTATATAATATTTAAAACAGGTGAGTAAATCTTTTTATATATGTGTATATATATATGTGTGTGTGTGTGTATATTTATATATATATATATATATATATATATATATGTGTGTGTGTGTGTGTGTGTGTATATATATAGGGAAAGAAATTATACAGATTTATACTTTTGTTACAGATGCTTTAAACTGATCAAAAGTGATGATAAAGACATTTAGGATGTTTCTATTTCAGATAAATGTTCTTCGGAACTTTCTATTCATCAAAGAAACCTGAAAAAATATTATATTATATATAATTATTATAATTTATACAATTCTATATTATAAATTACATTCAGCTGTTTTCAACATAATAATAATAAGTGTCTTTTAACAGCAAATCAGAATATTACCATGATTTCTGAAGGATCATGTGACTGGACTGACTAATGTTGCTGAAAATTCAGCTTTGAAATCACAGGAATAAATTACACTTTAAAATATTTTCAAAAAGAAAACAGTTATTTTAAAAAGTAAAAATATTTGTAAATTTAACTGTTTTTACTGTACTTTGGATCAAATAAATACAGGCTGGGTGAGCACAAGAGACGTCATTAAAAACATTAAAAAATCTTACTGTCCCAAAACTTTTGACTGGTAGTGTACATGTACATAAATTGGCTGTTAATTTGAACCTTAATTTAAACGTTCATTCAATAATAACTTAATTTTTGGTCTGTTTGTTACTCAGGTGATTTGAAATATTTTGAATGAAATCCAAAGACGCAAAGCTTAAAAACGCTTCCTTATTATATAATTGTAGTGAAAAGAGTACTACCATAACAATTTATGAGCAAATAATAAAAAGTGTTCCTTCAAGGGCTTATTTTGTAATATGCATGCTTCAAATTTAAAGATGGACCCACTATTTCATGGCCAACCAGACCCTCCAGGAGTTCAAGAAGACGTCTGCCATCACATAGATCAGAGAAGAGGTCATCGAGAGGAGGTCTTCTTTTCTGGAGAATAAACAGAACTTGTAGAACATAAAGGCTGTGGGTCTTTATTTAGATCTTTATACAGCATTGAACTATCTATGAAATGTTCCCAGTATTCAAAAGTGGAGTATTTAAGGTTGTATTTTTGAGAACAACAAAATGAGATCTGTAGTTCTGGAAGTTCTTTGAGAAGACAGAAAACTGACATTCAAACTTTTTTTCCCTACAGCTCTGCCTTGAAGCAAACACTTCTCTCAGTTTGAAGGACAAAGAACTGATGTCCTTCCTCTGTTAACATACTGTAAAAGGATGCTAACAGAGTTACAAAGAGAACGCAAAAACCTCTGTTTTGAAACACCTTACCTGGAAGCGCGGCACGTCAAACGAACAAATCTAAAGCAAACATTCAAGCATTCGCACTCCCATCCTGACAGATGAAGGTTAGCGACAAGACTTTGTGTGAATCTTAACTTTTAACCTTAAGATCAAGACTATGTGCAAGTGTGAATCTTAACTTTTAACCTTGATATCAAGCCTGTCTACCTTGCATCTCCTCATCCGCCCACCATGTTGTAGGTGGATGAATAACAACATTTCAGTTTGTATACTTATAACAGGCTGCAAAAACAGAAATCCATGAAAATTTCACTGAAAATCGCAATTTAAAGACAAAACAGATATATCCACCATTAAAGGGATAGTTCACCCAAAAAACTATCTTTTGTGTTCAGCAGAAGATAGAAGCTCATATAGGTTTGTGGGTGAGTAAACAATGACAGATTTTTCATTTTTGGGTGAACTATCCCTCTAAAGGTGATTCAGTGTTACCTCAAAACATGATTAAAAAAATAAATTCTTCAGTCACATTACCTTAGAAAACTGTGAGTTTATCCATTTCGTGAAGGTTTTCTTTTGAACATCTTCTCTTTCATCTGAAAATGAGAGAGAACACTGTCAATACCGTCCAGTTAAGGTTTAACTAGTAAAATTTCACATTTCATTTCAAACAAAGAAACCTACGTTCAAACAAATCACAGTCATTTAACATCTTAAGAAACGTAAAGCTTTACCACATAAACAGCATATATTTCAAAGAAAGTATAAGTGATTAAAGTAGCTACTGACAAATAAAAATAAAGTCCAGTGAGATCAATAGGACGCATTCAGTCTGTTGTGGCATTTGATATGAGGAAGGTTAAATACAAAGAGACTATGAGCAAAAAGCCCCTGAAAGACCCGAGAATGGTTTGAGGGTATATACAGATCAATGGTCAGCTGGCATTCAAAAGAAGATTACTTCTGAGAGACTGAGGGTGTAGATCAGGCAAGCTTTACAAACACAATGACTGAGTGGGGTGAAAGATTGATCAGAAAAGCTGAAGAACCTGCTTAGAAATTCCTCTATTATTCCCATTCATTTCTAAAACATTTAGCAGCGATGCTAAATTGCAAACAAGCAATTCTAAGATCAAGAACCCAAAACGAAAACATTTGTTTGTAAAACTTCTCCTTGTGGTGTTGCCTCACTTAGAGCCGCCAATAAAGACTGCTGTTCATAAAATGCCAGAAAGTCACTCCTGAAAGCAATGTCGGGTGTTGGCAACATTAAAAATCAATCAGTACAAAGAACATTTAGCTTTCATATCACATTAAAAGCTTGTGTTGTTCCCCGCTCTAATATTCTCCAATTGCTTTGATTCAGATCTCACGCGCTACCCTCTCGGCTTGCTTGAGTTTGAGATTGATTACAAAGGCCTAATTCTTATCTAGGGGCCCTGATGATATTAAAGCGAGAGTTCACGCCTATAATGAAAACTCTGTCATCTTTTCTCGTCTTCGCGTGGAGCACAAAAGGAGTTATTTGACAAAGGCGGTTCTTAGTCTCCATCTACATTCACTGGAAAAGAGCAGCTTGGACGTTCTGCTAAATGTTTCCTTTTATGCTTCTTGCATGAAAACAAGTCACACTGATTCAGCAGCCGTGGAATGGTTAGGAAAGAGTAAGTATTGTTTTGATATTTCCTTGTGCACAAAAAGCACAGGGTGGTGAATCACAAGCTTTCTAGAGTCAGCGTGGACGACAGCATTTTCATGCATAATTGATTTTAAGCTTCCAGTTGTTTTTGCCACCATCACAATAATCATCATGAAATGGGTAGTTTCAGTTCATTGTTCCCATTGGTCAGCCTACACTTCAGCTGACTGCATAATCACAGTAGCATGGCTCAGATTTGTTTCAAGCCTGACTGCACCATGTCAGGCTTATAATCGCAATAACACACACACTCGCACGGTTTTGCTCTAGTAATATGACAGGAGAGTAAACAGCAATGTTAAAGACAAAGCACTGAAGATTAAATCTGTTCCAAAGAACTAAAAATAGATGATTAAAGCAAAAACATAATACTATTAACAATACATTTTCACATCTTTCTAAAATTTCTGAAATGCAATAAATTTCTAAATTTCTGAAATGCAATATTGTCTATTTCTGTCGAAACAACATTTTGTAATCAGCTACTTTAAATAGCATTTTTATTTTCATTTTACATTCAAAATAACAATAAAATGAGTTTTTATGGAAGCTTGTTTCTGCAACAGGATATAAGGACTTTTTATCTCACAGTTCAGACTTTTCTCACTATTCTCAGCATTTTTCATAGAATTGTGAGATATAAATTCAAAATTCTAAGAAAAAAGACAGAATTACAAGATATTAACTTGCAATTGTGAAAAAAAAATGGAATTGCAAGTTATAAACTGAGAATTCAGAATTTTCCCTTACAATTCTGGGTTTACATCCCACAATTCTGACTTATTTTCTCAGAATTCTCAGTCTACATCTTGCAATCCTATTTTTTTAGGCAGCGGCTACTTGCACTATATGTACTACACTGCAAAAGATGCTTTTTATACTAAGTGCAAATAACGATAGATTTTATGTACACCATGTAAAAATAGCAGTATTATCTTTGCAATAACATTAGTTAGATACTGTTTATACTACTTTGTGCAAGTAGCAGATATTTGCACCTCAGTATTGTAGTACATTATAAAACAGCATACAATAATAATGTACTGAGTGTAAATGATCTTTTTTATTAACTGATCAACACCTATGAGGTGCTTTATTTTACACTTTTTGACGCATTTACAATTTGGCATGTGATGTTAAAAGTAGCAAACTCAAACTTGGGTCAATCGTGTCAAAAAGTCACCGTTACGCACTTTAATCGCCTACACCACTGGAGCTGTTTTTCAGCTGGCGTCTTTTGTAATGTTGACTACCAAGCCACATGCTGGTGGGCGGAGTTAGTATAAAGTGCAAGGCAGGCTATTTGCACTTAGCGTAAAACAACGCCCTGTTTTGTTTTATCGTTTCCACCACAGAATAAAAAAAAAAATTAAAAGTAACTAAATTTTTTCTCTGTTCTTTTTTTTCTCCCAATTGCAATTTTTTATCTCACAATTCTCAGAATTATGAGAAAGTCCAAATTGGGAGATAAAAAGTCAAAATTACCATTTTTATTCTCTGGCAGGAACAAGCTTCCATAGTTTTCAGCTATCCCATGCAGATCACATTTTCTGTTCTTGAAAGCAACGCCATTTATCAAGTCCAAGGCTCATTTGAGTTCTTTACTGTAGAGAATGGTGACTTGTAAAGGCATCTCAACACTGCAAAAAGCACCAATTATGAACCATTCTTATCATGGATCAATAACTTCGGGAGCAAATCAGATATCCCTTAATGTTTCATAATGCCAAAAGTCATTCCTTTACTTGATTACCACAATCCGCTTCAATTAGACTGTCAACCCCCTTGACAAAATGTGCAGAATACAGCAGCTCCACACAAAGGAAAAGCTGATTACTCTAAGTCTTTCGCTGCAGAGGGAACCTTCACATTATCTTACAGTATTACTGATATTGATCTACAAAGCTCTAAATTAGCTGCTTTTAAAAGCTCAGGATTTGACAGGGAAATTATATTTCTGCCTTCTTCGGGTTTGGAAACACAACAGGGTAGACGGCATCCCGCAGTGTCCCTTCACAAACCGAATATCGAATGCCTAAACTTTAAGACATAATTCATTACCACATTAATATGCTGTAATTTCTAAGAGAAAAAGAAAGCGTTTTAATTTAAACACCCCCAAATTAAAATTCTGTCATTATTTACTCACTCTTCCAAACTGTATGTCTTTCTTTTAAACACTAAAGCAAAACTTCAGCAGAATGCCAGAGCTGCTTTCTTCCGTGCTTTGAAAGTGAATGGTGATCAGGTGCTGTCAAGCATCAAAAATTAGCCCCATAAAAGTAGTCCATATGACATGCGTGCTATATTTCAAGACTTCTGAAGCCATACAATAACTTTGTGTGAGAAACAGCTGTGGCCACCGTTTACTTTCATTATATGGAAGAGAGCAGAAGGACATTCTGCTATAAATAACTCCTTTTGTGTTCCAGGGAAGAAAGAAATGGGTTTCAAAAGACTTGAGGGTGAGTAAATGATGACAGAATTTTTAAGTTCACTTAGATGGCACCAAATTAAACACATTGTAGGTTACCTGACATAACATCTTTCACAGAGTGCTCTCAGTGCATTACAGATTCATGCAAAGGAGTGTGAACAAAGATCTGTCAACAAAGTTGAAGGTCGATGTTTTCCAAAAGCGGAGGTGTTAAACTCCTTGTGTGACGTCTTCCCGTCACAATATGCTATTGTAATCAACAGCCCATAATAGTTGTTTTTGCCCGATTGTAACAATTATAATTTCTTAAACACCCTGATAATAATGTTCTGAAATGAAAAGGAATTTAGCCTTGGCTCGGCAGGTGATAATAGCAAGTGTGTTTTAATAAATAGAACCCAAGTGGGTTAAGCAATATTTAAAACAAAACACAAATTAATAAAACTCATATAACTGAAAACGTAATTGGGCAAAATTATAAAACTGTTAGAAATTAATATTGCAAATTTGCATAAAATAATAAAGTGGGAGACAGAACTGGAGACAAATATAACCAGGATCTGGTCATTTTAAAGAAATGTTCTTTTGGAAGACAAATATGAGATTTTATATATAGATAGATTGACATGCAATAAATAACTTATTTCTAATTTTATTTCTTTTTATACTGCTCTGCCCGGTCAGAATTTAATGGGGAACTGTCAAAAATGTCACCAAAAAAAAAAAAAAAAAACAAGATAGGATTGCAAAAAAAGTACTTGTATGAGATATTTTTTCATATTATAACATACAAAATTAAGCAATATCACAAGAGGAAGAGAGCTGTTTTCACAAACATTAGCACGATTGCAACACATTATGTTGATTTTGTACAAACGTTCAACAAACAAGAAGTTATTATTAAGTAAATTACATTTAAGACACTTCTTTTGCCTTTTTTCAGCAACGGAAATCGTTCCAAACAAATCCATAGCTGAACTGTTCTGTTTTCCAAGCAACACACAGCGGTGATTCGTTACTGAATGAATCAACTGCTTTGAACGAATAGGCTTATTAAGTCATTGTGTGACTCACACATTAAGTGATTTGCTTAATGTGTTTAGTTTTATATATATTTAATTTTTCCATCATATTTTTATATTAAAAATTTCATTATTAAAACATTCATCTCAACAATATTTATGCAGTTCATCATTTCAATTCAGACGCAGCTTTTGTGCCAACTCTGTGGTGCAATGATGAATATTGTTGGATTTTGTTTGTTGGATATCGTTTGATTATAAACATCTTTTATAATAGTCATATTATTCTAATTGTATTTATTGATTACAATTTTAGATTTTTTACAGGCAGTAACTGTGGATCTTTCAGATAAATTTCAGGTTTGCTGGTTTGGTCTCAACCCCTTAAAGTCTTGGTCTTGTCTTGGTCTCGGGTTAGGTCTTACTTGCAACATTAATATATGCTACCCTGGTCCACAAAACCAGTCATAAGGGTACATGTTTTGAAATTGAGATTTATACATTGTCTGAAAGCTGAATAAATAAGGTTTATTAGGATAGGACAATATTTGGTCGAGATAAAACTAATTGAAAATCTGGAATCTGAGGGTACAAAAACAAACAAACAAAAAAAATCTAAATATTGAGAAAATCGCCTTTAAAATTGTCCAAATGAAGTTCTTAGCAATGCACATTACAAATCAGAAATTATGTTTCAATATATTTATGGTAGGAAATGTATAAAATACCTTCATGGAACATGATTTTTGGCATAAAAGAAAAATCGATAATTTTGACCCACACAATGTATTTTTGGCTACTGCTATAAATATACCTATATGCTACTTAAGACTGGTTTTGTGGTCCAGGGTCACATATATCAAAAGTCATGTATATCAGAATTTTCATTTTTCTTAGTACAAACACTGATATTTTAGCTGTAGTGATGTCTATTACCACTTTGGCATGCAGAATTATGAACGATTAACCCTGAGTTATTGCCATTCTAAACCTAGATTTTAACCCCAGCTAGAGGAACATTTGGGGGGTTAGCACTGCTGTTTACACAGGTTTTTGAAAACTCTGCTCCGGAGCAGGGTTAGAGTTGCTTTTACAGCTTTAAACTCGCAATGCAGTCCCAAATTTGTACAGTGTGAAACAGCAATGTGTTAGAATGTTCCCAGCTAACAAAAATATGAATGGTTTGCTAACATTCCCATAAAACGTTCTTTGAAAGTTCAAAACGTCCCTTTTTTTCTCTCTATAATGTTTTTTTCTTGGTTATGGGAACGTTAGAGAAAACTTTAAAGGGCACCTATCCCTTTTACAAGATGTAATATTGGTCTTGGGTCAGAATATGTCTGTGAAGTTTCAGCTCAAAATACCCCACAGATTATTCATTCCAACATATGGAGAATTAAATTTTTGGGAGTGTCTATAAAGGAGCTGTTTTAGTGTGTATCACTTCAAATGCAAATGAGCTGATATTCCTGGACGGTCTTCAGAATGGAGGACAGCATACAAACAAAAAAAAAAGTCACTGAAGGTGGAAGCTATGGCTGTGAAGGACTGTAAGTCAGTGTCAGTGGGTGGGGCCTAAACAATGTGATGTCACACTGCTTTGAGAACAAAAACCGCATGCCTAATGAGACTGGTTTGATTTAATGGGGATAAAAATATAAGTAAATAAGTAATGTGAGTGGATTTTTATCATTGTAGGGTGGTTGTGTTCACACACTGCCAACACACATTTATGATTATTATTACATTCCAAAATTATTACATTACATTACATTATTACATTCCAAAAGTGGATTTTGCATAATAGGTGCCCTTTACGGGAACGTAACATTATATCATTCTGCCATCATGGCAAGAATTAATGTTTAAAAAAAGTTAGATAAATGCCCAACTAAAATGATACAGAAAAATGTTCCATAAATCATGTTTTGAAAATGTTATTAACACCAGATAATTTAGAACAAATGTTTTGTTAATGTTACTTGAAGAAAGTTTGTTCATAACTTTGAGTGAGCCTTGCCAGAATGTTAGCCAAAGTTCTGAGAACGTTTCCTGTTAGCTGGGTTACAGCTTTATGCTTAGCAAATACCCTATCACTAGTCTCATATTAACATGCTTGTGAAAGTGTCAAATGGTAATGGAAAACGCATGAATTATAGTGAAAGAGAGGTTGTTTTCTTCTTAACTTTATAATTTATAAGTCCATTCAGTCTTTAAGCAGGTCGCCCCTTGCAATTTCAGTGCAGCTTCAAAGGGCTCTACATGATCCCAGGAATAAGGGTCTTATCCAGCGAAACAATCTGTCAGATAAATATATTTTTAAACCATAAATGCTCTTCTTGCACTAGCTCAACCTACCCACGCATTACAGAGTCACGCACATTTGACATAGGCAGAAGACACAGTGTTTACAAAGTGAACATGCAAAGAAAGTCAAACACCCTTTACAAGAAAAGGTAAAACAACATCATTTTGAAGTTGGAAATGAAAATGATAGTTTTTCACCCTACATTTTTGAACCAGAGTACCCAGAGAAAAATACACGCGTGACTTTTCGAATGTAATTACGTAATGCGTGAAGACACGCATACACATCGCAGAACTATGCAAGATGAGATCTGTGGTTAAAAGGTATATAAAATGTAATTTTTTTTAGAAAAGACCAATCATTTCGCTAGATAAAACCTTTATACCTTGGCTGGAATTGTGTAGTGCCCTTTAAAGCTGCACTGAAACTGCAATTTGGACCTTCAGCCTGTTGGTTCCCATTGAAGTCGACGATATTGAGAAAAATCCAGAAAAGTTTTCCTCAAAAACCTTAGTTTCTTCTTGACTGAAGAAAGAAATACATGAACATCTAGGATGACATACGGGTGAGTAAATTATCTGGAAATTTTTATTCTGGAAGTGAACCAATCCTTTAATTGCAAATCCCAGGTAAAGTACGAGCAGCTTGAAACATTTAGAAACATAATTCAGGATTCCTTTACTCTGTGTTCAGCCTTACACAGTTAAAAGTCCCAGGACGTTACATGCACTGGGAAACCACAATAATGCATAAATGCATGTATGCGTATTTTTTATTATGTTATAATCAGTTGCAGCATATGCAGCTTTTAATTTATCTATAGATCGTGGGGGATAAAAATAGCATCAGATGATGTGTATATGGGAATGATTGGAAGGCTGGAACTAGAAGGCATAATAAAGTAAAAAATAAATAAATAAACGTATAGAGCCTAGTCTGGCAGACAGAATAATGTGTGCAGACAGACAGGAGAATGAAAGCATTGCTTGCCATTGATCGGAGGCGTGACTCCAGGCAGGTGGCAGCTGCTGCTGGATTATATCCGCCCTTGTGCAAATAGGATGATGGGGTGACGGGCTTGAGCCGAAGCTAACGGGCAAATACAAAGACGCTGGACGCACACACCTGCTTTCAGCCGCCTAATCTCAGCACACACATCCGAGGCAGGACTGTATTCACAGATTACAGCCGTATGTTTTCCAGCACAGCCACCTAGGTTCAATTTTTCCTCTCAGTTTCGATGAGACTGGAAACACTCAGCGTGTCTATATGACAACAGCGCATGTGATTGAACTGCGTGTAGTTTAAACAGCAGCGACTACCACCAAACTTTCTCTCGCATTCGTCTATAAAATCACGACTGATTACAAAGTGCGCACATTTAGCCATCCACCAGTAACGCATGCAAGAAACAACAACGAAAGACAGCCGCACACGCTTAATTAACAACAAAACAACATTTTCCCTGCGTGAGAACAGATCCCGTTATAGATAAGACGCACCCGGCTGGAGGATCTATTGTCAAATCTGGTTAAATCTTACGTGACACGCCGTAATAAAAGCCGTCAACAGCCGAACAATCACCTCACGCTGGAAGAGTATTTCAGCATGATGATTCAGTCTTACCTAAATGAGGATTTTATACCGTAACTATTTCCTCCGTAATGGCTTTTGGAGTCGCATGCAGCCGCGTTTGTGTTTTGCGTCCGTTACCTGTGTATATAAACACAGCGAGCGCAGTTTGATTATCCGGTTTCCTTGCTGTTAAACAGACTCGTCCATGCCTAAAGCCGAAGATGATTTGGTGAAGGAACTGTGGGTGGACACTTTACCGCTTTATTTTCTCGTACTCCCTCACTTGGGTGCAGTTACAGCTCTGCTGTGATCCGCTGATACCGGCAGGTGTAACGGTGTTCTGGCATGCGGGCTGATTGACTACAGCTCTATCTAACGGGGAACGATAGTAGCCACCAGAGAGGGATCGATATCGCGCGGATACAACTTTATTTAACTTGTTCATGCTGGAATGGAGGCTAATTACTTACGCAAGCAGGGTGCCGATAATAATAAACACGTTTCGATTTGAGTTCTTTACATTTCAGTAGACAGGAAAGTTGAATTGCAAGTTAGTCAGAGCGCGTGTTCGGTAAATCGACGCTTGTGAACAAAAACCGCGGTAACCGTAGCAACAACCAGTGTTGGGCATGTTACTTTAAAAAAGTAATTAGTGATCCACCTTATTTTTTAATGCGGAAGTAAACTGTTTTCTGGTAATGTGTTAGACGTTCGGTTAATAATCCGCCATAGGGAAATAACGAGAAGAATCTCGAAGTGCAGTAAACGGTAAAACAGTTTGAACTACAACCCAGTGTATTCATAATTAAGATAATACATTAAAATAATATGGCAAGACACACCAGTTTGCAATATCAAGCAGCAAAACGAGCTTTTTGTGCAGCTAAAAATAGCTGGAAGTGGATGAGGCCGGAAGCCAAACAAAAAATTTTGCAAATGGCTGCACCCACTCTCATGGGAAAAATAAGATGGATAGTTACTAGTTACTTATCACAAATAGTAACTGAGTTAGTAACTGACTTGCATCATAATAAAAGTACCTAAATAACTATTGTGTTACTTTTTTTAAAAAAAAATTCAAATATGTCAAATAACTTGGATGCCCCCAATATTAAATATGTTAAGTGAATGAAATTTAAATGAAATGAATTACATTTTTCTAGACTGATATTAAATATCTGATAGCCTGTGTATATACATACATATATATATATATATATATATATATACACATATACATATATATATATATACACTACCGTTCAAAAGTTTGGGGTCAGTAAGACTTGTAATAGTCTTTAAAGAAGTCTCTTATGCTCATCAAGGCTGCATTTATTTGATTAAAAATATAGAAAAAAACCAGTAATATTGCAAAATGTTTTTACAATATAAAATAATGTTTTTTATTTTAACATACTTTAAAATAGAATTTATTCCTGTGATGAAAAGCTGAATTTTTATCAGCTGTTACTCCAGTCTTAAGTGTCACATGATCCTTCAGAAATCATTCTAATATGCGGATTTATTATTAGAATGATCAATGTTGGATAATATCAACAGTTGTGCTGCCAAATATTTTTTGGAACCTGTGATTTTTTTTTTCAGGATTCTTTCATGAATAACAAGTTTAAAAAGTACAGTGTTTATTCAAAATATAAATATTTTATAACAATGTAAATTATTTATTATTAACTTTTAATAAACTTTTAATTATTAACTTAATACATCCTTGGTGAATAAAAGTATTAATTTCTTTAAAATAAAAGAAACAATAAAAATGTACTGACCCCAAACTTTTGAACGGTAGTGTATATATATATATATATATATATATATATATAAAGCTTAATGGCACAGATTTTCAAATATCTGAAAGTACATTTAGCATCAGTCAGGCAAGCATTATAATATGATGCTATGATTGTTCATTATTATTAATAATCATTATTATTATTATTAATTTAGCATTAAACTTTAGTAATTAGAACTTCAGTAATTAGAATAACCATGTATGAATGCATATTTGTCATGCTGACTGAACTTAAGACTGGTGGTGGTGGTGTTAAAGATATTGTTTGTAATTTAGTGTTTCTGTAAAAAAGGCGGGAAAATGAAAAATAATACTACGAATTCTAGTACTAATAACAATATAAAATGCACTAAGGATTAATGAGCTGCTGGGTTTATGAATATTAATCACGTTGTCTGCGTTCGCTGATTTGCTGAAGTCAAAACAAGGATGATAATAGGTGAGCACCAGCCAATAAGATTGCCGTTTGCGCATTAGTTCCGCCTACTACTGGAGAGTCCGGCAGTTCTTAAAAGCTAAAGAATTCCAAAGGAACGCCGTTATTTTGACAGGAAAATACAACAAAGAATATCGTTTACATGGTGCACGTCAATTCTGCATTGATTATTTCTGAATTTTTCGCTAATGAACTGAAAAATAAAATTATAATAATATTATAATAGATTATGGTAACGCCACATTTTTATTGTCAGTAATTCGTAACGTTACTCGTTACTAAAAAAATAACGCTGTTTATTTATAACGCCTTTATTCCCATCACTGGCAACAGCATAGCGTTCGCTCAACATAAACAGAAAACACTATAAATACTTATTATTTTTTTCCTAAAAATTACAAATCACAAAACGTTGGGTGTTTTTAAGAAAAGATAAGGTTGGCTTAGTAGGGTGCCAATATAATTTTGTTTGCTGAAGACAAACTCAACTGATTTTCTTCTTAAAATCCATGAAAAAGAACCGTGAAAGTCATTGTACCTAATTACCACACTGAATAATGCATAATTAGTATGAAATTATTTTCTGGAGCCTCTTTAATTACAAGTTGGACTTTTGGAAAATAAACCAGACTGTTAAGGGACACACCGTTTATTGGTGTCCGTTCTCATCTCCTGTAATATGCCTGGTCTATTAAAAATGGATGAATTCAATAGGCTATAATGGGCCATTTCATGTTGACTCTGAGTTTTTGTGCAGCTGGTGGCACATCTCACATAAAATCATGAGACTCAGAACAACATCATGCCATCTGTACATCTGCCAGAGAAATCCTAAATAAATAACAGTCTGTGCTTGTAATCCATTCTGGTGGGATTATAAAAAAAAAAAAAAAAAAACTGAAATGATCCCACTGTCCAGTGGGTTTGCTATTATTTTTTATGTCTCTTGGAAGGGCATTGTGTACAGTATTGAGAAAAATACTGTAGAACATAATCATATTTGCTCAAGAAAATATCTATATCATTACCTCATCAGTAGGTTCTTTCTCCTAATTGAATATGTTTCTACTGTGCCCAATTTTCACTTGCTATTGAGGTAAACGGAAGCAGATAGAAAAACAGAAGTTGCAACATTTGAATCCGATGAGGACAATCATAACATTCAAAACAGAGTTTTCATCATACGTTCATTCAATAATAAAAGACCACAGTTAAACATTTATTCACACATCAAAGCATGTCTGCCATGCTTCTTATGTAGAGAGACTGTGCAGTATATTTACATTTAAAGTACTAGTTGTTATTTGAATTTTTAAAATGCCAACTAGGGGTGGAGATCTCATTTCAATATCATTTTTCTTCACCCCTGATGCCAGCCACTGCTTTTTTTGATAAATAACTGAAGTAAAGAGTGAACGGCAAATGTCACAAAAGCCTCCAGGGCTTTAAAACACAGCCTGATAGAGTGGAGTAAACACCTGAAGGTCCAAAAAGTATTTTAGTTGAAAACTTTGGCATTTATGTCTGTTCACTCCGCATTGTAAAATGAGACGACACTGGAGACACCCTTGGGGATTCCTCAGAATGCCACCCGTGGTGGCAGTCAAACATGTAGAGTAAAAATAATACTTGTTTGGTGGAGTCCTCAAGTATTGATCCAAATTGAAAAAAGTCATATTTATTCATAGATTTAATTGTGGAAGATCAACAGTTCCCCAGTAATCCCTAACACACTTGATCTGTTTACAATGTAGACATTTCTTGAGAATTCAATACTTGAGGCATCTTTTTACAGTGTATGCTTCTCTGGTTATGTAATAAAGAAAAAATGATCAGAGTTCTCCAGTGACTGAGTTCGCTGAGAGAGATGTTCAAGAGATCTGAATGATGTTTTCAGCAGAACTTGCTCAATACTGCCTTACAGTGGCTGCTCATGCAGAATTATATCGTCTACACTACAGTATATTTATATATATATATATATATATATTCCCATTAAAGCCAAAAATAGAAACACCAGTACTATTGACTGTCCCTGGGAAAGGCCCAAACAGAAGAGCAGACAAACCTTGCCCCTGTCTCCACAAGATTAAAAAACAAGCTTTTTATTATTGTAATTTCTCAGTAATATTTGATTATTTCAGAGGTTTAAATATCAACCTTTTGACAGCTGGCATAAATCATTTTATATTCTTTGATATTTTCTTTGAAATGTGCTCTCTGGAGTATGTGATGCTGAAAGTGTAGTTATTTAGAGGATTCTTAGTCAGAAGATTCTATGGGGGATGTCAACATGTCAGTCACTCCTGCAGGCCTCATGCAGTGGTATTTACCACAAAACAGAATGGATACTACGAGCAGAAGATAGAGTTGCAACCTCAAATTGTCCCAGGAGTCAAACTGTCTCGTCCAACTGTAAAAATGCCACTGAATACCAGGAGCCTTCGGTAACGCATTTAAAATAAGATATTTCCATAAGCGAAATAAATAAATAAGTGCTCCAGGCAGGACCAAAAAGGACTTGACAATCAAGAGAACTTAAGAGTTTTACAAAGAAAGAAACCCCCACCCAGAAAAGGTCATTTTCACCTGGAATAAATTTAGGTCATTTTCACCTGATATCAAAAGACTAATAATAACAACAAACATACAAATAAAGAAAGAAAGAAATTTTAGATATATAAAGCATTTACATTACTTCATCAAAAATAATATTAAAAATAATATTTATCAAAATAGTAAATAAACAAACAAAAAATAAATACTTTCAAACATAAAGAATATATTTGTTTTCCAACCATATCCCTGCCAGAGATTATATATTAAATAATTTTCTCCACAAATGTCCCCTTATCACAATAAATAAATAAAAACATTTTAGATATATAAAGAACTGACATATTTTATCAAAATAATATAAAAAAAAATATTAATCAAAATAATGAATAAAAAAAAATAGTTTATATATTAAAGAATATTTCTCCCCAAATTTCCACCTTATAAATAAATAACTAAAGCATTGACATTATTTCATCAAAATTAATATTAAAAAATAATATTTATCAAAATAATAAACAAACAAACAAAAATAAATACTTACAATCAAAAAATATATATGTCTTCTAAGCATATTCCTGCTAGAGATTATATATTAAAGAATATTTCTCCCCACATTTCCCATTCACAATGCATAAATAAATCAATTTTAGATATATAAAAAAATTACATTTTTAATCAAAATTAATATTTAAAAAAAAATCACAATGCATAAATAAATAAATAAATTTAGATATATGAAGCATTGACATTTTTTCCTCAAAATTAATATGAAAAAAAGATTAGGGAAATAATGAATATAAAAAAACCTTACAAAAACATATATTTGTCTTCCAAGCATATTCCTGCCAGAGACTATATATTAAAGAATATTTCTCCCCCATTTTTTTTTTTTTTTTACATATATAAAGCATTGGCATTTTTTGCATCAAAATTAATATTTAAAAAAAAAATGGCAAAATAATTTAATTAATTAAAAGAAACTTACAAACAAAATATATATTTGTCTTCCAAGCATATTCCTGCCACAGATTATATATTAAAGAATATTTCACCCCAAATTTCCCCTTATCACAATGGATAAATTAATAAATACTACCTTACTTACTTATAAACATAAATGAATGAATGAATGAATAAACTAATAAATAGTAATTCTTTCATTATACAAAATATAGTATCTTATTTATGTCTTTTGATTTTGGGCTGAAGTATGACCGCTTTTGTGAGATTCACGCTTCTACTGTCTACATTCTACGGCTTCAGAGAAATCATACATTTTGAAAAATGAAGCTATCAGAAGAACCCAAAATGTAACAAAAAAGCCTTTCATTCTCCAAAGCACCATACAGCCATCCCATGAACGAAACAGAAAATTGGTTCTTGATAAAAGGTTTTTCGCTAAACCCCAAAACCATTAAATAACCAGTGTAAGGCGCGATTTAGCACAGATAACAGATGTCCTCTATTAAAGCTCTGTTCTCAGAGGTTTACTGTACTGTTTGTGTCCTCTGGCTGATCATCAAGCTGTTGACTCATTTGCCTACTTTCTCCTAACTTTCACAGCTGATCATAAACACACTCTTACGGAAAACATAAGAGAAAGAGTCTTTTGCCAGCAAAACAACACACAGCCAACAACAACATGGCTAAATCTCAAACAAGAAACTCTGAAACCCAACACCAGGCAGCTGCAACTATTTCAAGCTCTTTAAGACCTGTCCTATTTCCACCAGAGAGCATTTATAGATCACTCATGATCCCTCCTGAATACAGCATGACAGTTATGAAAAAAAATAGAAGTGAACTCATTCAGGGTGGAGCATAGGCCAGAAATTACTTTTTATAAACGGATCGTTCAAAACATTACAGTAAACGTCTGATTTGAGGAACAGAATGAATAGACACACAACGAAACGTGAAAATATAATGCAGTAAATATAAATTCGCTAACAAATATGTTGTTGTAAAAGTGGATTATAGTTTTAATTCGATTTAGCGTGCAATAAAAACAGTGCTGATTATGAATATGATTAAGAAATGTAATTAAATAACATCTGATCGGAAGCTGAATTATGTTTACGTTAAAACATAACTAAAACATAACTAAGTTCTCTCTGAGCACTTAATGTACAGCATGTAAGGCTTCCTAACTCATAGTTTCTCCTACCTGATCGAGTTTTGATGATTTCTCCAAATTCATCCTCAAAACCTTCCTCCCATTGGTCCTGCTGGCTCCCTGCTTCAGCCATGACACAAGATCCAAACTGCCGTTGAGTCCTTTAATCCTGTAGTTTTAGAAACAGAAAAAGGAAGGAGACACCAAGACCCCACCAATGACGGGAATCGCTGCCCTGTGAACAAACCGAACCTCAAATACAGCAGTGATTTTTTGTGAATGACACAGGGACGAGACTGTCTGTGGACTGTTATGATAGGGGGAAACGAGCTGTCAAGGCATCCAGAGAAGCAGAGACAGGTGGCAAATTCTACTCGCCTTAAAATAGAGAGTTGTTATGAAGGCCTGCTTCATTTCACTCTCACACACACAAACTGATTTTTCTGACAGCAAAGGATCGGTCAACATGCCGTTCGACAACAAATGACCATTAAATGGTCTTGGAGAAAAACTCAAGTTCACAATTTTATCACGTGTGACTTACAGTACACTTATTATAGCGACAGTCCCTCTGGAGCAATCCGGGGTTAAGTGTCGTGCCCAAAGGCTCAGTGGATATAGCTCATAGATTGCTCCCTGTGGGGTTCTCTGTATATTTGCTCATCAGTCCAGAATTTTTTAGGTTAGTCCACCGTCCAAATCTTTAATCTTATAAAGACTATTCAGTCAAAAAAACAAAAAACAACAATAATAATACTGTAAAAACAGTAATATTGTGAAATAATAATAAGTTTTAAAACAACTATTTCCTATTTGAATATGTTTTAAAATGTAATTTATTCCCATGATGGCACTGCTCCAGTCTTCAGTGTCACATGACCTTTCAGAAATCATTATATTCAGCTGATTTGGTGCTCAATTATTAATAACTGCTTATTATTAATAATGTTTCCTGAGCATCCAATTAGCAGAATAACTACTGAAGAATGTATACAGTAGTCAACATTTGAAGTGGGTCAAAAAAGTTCATCAAAGTTGTCCTAAAACAAGAACGGGTATTGTTTTGGTTGTTTTGGTTGTTTTGGTTGTTGTTTTTTTAAGAAGTCTCTTATGCTCATCAAGACTGCATTTATTTGCTCAGAAATCCCCCCCAAAAACTGCAATATTGTATTATTATTTCAATGTACAATAACTGTTTTCTATTTGAATATATTTTAAAATGTAATTTATTCCTGTGATGCAAAGGTGAATTTTCAGTATCATTACTCCAGTCTTCAGTGTCACATGATCCATCAGAAATTATTATAAGCAGCTGATTTGGTGCTCAATTATTAATAATGGCTTCATTATCACTTTCAATTAGAAAACAACTTAACATTTTTGAAAAAAAAAAAACAAAACAAAACTTTTTTTCAGGATTCTTTGATGAATAGAAAGTTCAATTAACAGAATTTTGGGGGGTTTTTTAATGATTTTTTGTAACATTTTAAATGTACATTTAATGCATCCTTGCTGGATGAAAGTTTTTTATTATTTTATTTTATTTTATTTTACTTTATACCCCAAACTTTTGAATGAGGTATCATGAAATGTTTCTTGAGCATCCAATTAGCAGAATAACTACTGAAGAATCAGTAAGTTTTTTTTAAGAATTCTCTTATGCTCATCAAGGCTACATTTATTTGCTCAAAAATCCAGAAAAAAACAGTAATATTGTGAAATATAATTTCAATGTAAAATAACTTTTTTTGTTTTTGTGAATATATTTAAAATGTAATTTATTCCTGTGATGCAAAGCTGAATTTTCAGCATCATTAATCCAGTCTTCAGTGTCACATGATCCTTCAGAAATCATTATAAGCTGATTTGGTGCTCAATTATTAATAATGGCTTCATTATTATTATTCAAAAACAACAAATATTTTTACAAATATATTTTAAATTTTTTCAGGCTTCTTTGATAAATAGAAAGTGCAATGAACAGCATTTTTTTTTAACTATTTTTTGTAACATTTTAAATGTCTTTATTGTTACTTTTGATCAATTTAATGCATCCTTGCTGGATAAAAGTATTACTTTATTTTATTTTATTTCCCGGAACTTTTGAATGGTGTATCATGAAATGTTTCTTGAGCATCCAATTAGCAGAATAACTACTGAAGAATACACTGGCATTAAAAAGTTTGGGATCAGTAAGATTTTTGATGTTTTTTTTTTTTAAAGAAGTCTCTTATGCTCATCAAGGCTGCATTTATTTGTTCAAAAATGCAGAAAGAACAGTAATATTGTGAAATATTATTTCAATGTAAAATAACTGTTTTTTATGTGAATATATTTTAAAATGTAATTTATTCCTGTGATGCTGAATTTTCGGCATCATTACACTAGTCTCAGTGTCACAATGTCCTTCAGAAATCTAACATGCTGATTTATAATTTTTTTTTTTTCAATTTTTTTCTATTATCTTTTTTTCAGGATTCTTTGATAAATGAAAAGTTAAAAAGAACAGCATTTATTTAATACAGAAATCTTTTGTAACAATATAAACTACCATTTAAAAGTTTGTGGTCATTAAATTTGTATTCTTTCTTTTTTTTTGAAAGAAATGAATGCTTTTATTCAGCAAGGATGTGTTAAATTAATAAAAAGTGATAGCAAAGACTTACATTGTTAGAAAATATTTATATTTTGAATAAATGCTGTTATTTATAAGAATCCTAAAAAAAATTAAGCAGCAAAACTGTGCCCATCATTGATAATAAAAGTAATAAATGATTGATTTCTGAAGGATCATGTGACACTGAAGACTGAGAACTGATGAAAATTCAGCTTTAGATCACAGGAACAAAATATATTTTAAAATATATTCAAACAGAAAACCATTATTTGAAACTGTAATAATATTTCACAACATGTGGCAGTGTATATACATGTTCAGAACAACAAGCTGACAACAGCCAACAGTATACATTATTTTTCCTGCTCATGTGGGTGATGGATTTTTTAGCTAAGCAATTTATTACATTTTCATGACACATTAAGATAACTTTTTCCTTTGAAATAACATACACACATGCAGTTATGCATAATAAAACCAGGAACCTGCATCAAGCTTTAATGCTGCATAGAAACACTCTGGGAGGTATTTTTCAATATACAAGGTGTAGACTCATCAATATGTGCATCCATATGGGATCTGTCTCACCTAAAAAAAAAATCACTCCGGGTTCCATCTAGTGAGACGGCAAGAGCATCTGATAAATGTAAATAAAATTCAATTCTGCTTGATTATTGTAATGGCATGGGGAGTGTAAACAAGTAAATAGAATTCGCTGGCATGATGTCAGTAAAATATTTGATCAAGGGGGAATAAGGCTTTATACCAGTGTACTTTGTGATTCAGTTAATGGATATTCGGAAAAAGTCTGTCCGGCTCTTATGTCTTTGGCATTGTTTGTCTTCTGAAGGTCTTTTTAGAGAACCAATAAATGAAATAAACAAAAACAATCTGTTGCCTGCTCACGAAAGAGACTAAAAAGCAGCAAACACAGATTCATTAACATAAGAGCAATATAGCTCCAAGTCGGGAAACATGTTTTGACATCCACAAGACATGTTTTAAGTAACCTGATCAAACTGATGAGAAGAGGAAAACAAAAATATCCAAAAACTGGATTAATGAATCAGATACCTGCAACAGCACATCTTTCAATAAATCCAGTCTGAGTGCATTGCATCAAAACCAAAATCACAATATCAACATTTGGGCTTAAAAACGGCCAAACAAGTAGAGTGCATGCATATAAAAGCCGAATACTAAACACATTCTTAAAGATTTCTGCTTTTTAGAATTCACTGCTGTGTTTGCAAACAGTCTAAAAGCATGTTCATTATTCAAAAAACAATAACGGAATATTAGATGCATTTACGGGTGAATCAAAATTTAGCAGAGTCTTCCTAAAAGACCATAAACGTAGTATATTCACTCAGAAATATGCAACATTGCAAAAGCAAAACTGTTTGCTAATAGCTTTTCACCTAAATACGAGCCTTTAAATACAGTGTACTGTGCCCTGTTAGGTCAAGTGCTTTTATTAACATCTCTGTAATTGCAGAGGACATTCTTTTATGATGTAAATCACAGAATGATGTCAGCTGTGACGTGGTAATAAGCACCGTCCCTATCAACCATAGCCAAATAGATTCCTCTTCGTTCTCCATTTCCTGGACTGTGTCCAGATAGCATCATGATCAGAGAGCCGATAGTTTCTATGCTATAAAATCACACTAATGCTGTGGGACAAATGACATGAACTGAGTAATTAAAGATCGCTGAAGCAGGGCTGTCGATTACAGTTTGAGATTTTAAACTCAACCACTGCTGTAGAGCCTCAACATGCTATGGAAGCCTATTTCTTTGCTTCGCTGATTCATTTCTGCTCTATATGATTTAAATGCACTCTACTCTGGGTTAACCTTGCTTGAATGGTATAGTGACAAAAATAGACTGGGTATTATATAAAGTTACCTTCACTAGAAGTCAGGGATCCATCATTCTCATGCTTATACTCAGCAAATAATATGGAACAACTGCCAGTCAAAGTCTGTATGTTGGTTTTCAATGCTGAAAAGTCTTGCTTCAGAAGGATTCTGCAAACATGGCCAGTATTGCACAGATATACTTTTAAAAGTAGAGCTCACCAAGAAATTAAAATTTGCTCACACAACAGGCCGTCCAAAATGTAGATGAGTTTGATTCTTCCTCAGAACAGATGTGGAGAAATGTAGCATTAAAAGGATAGTTCAATGAAAAATGAAATTTTGTCATTAATTACTCACCCTCATGTCCTTACAAACCCGTTAAGACCTTCGTTCCCCTTCGGAACAAATTAAAATATTTTTAATTAAGTCTGAAAGCTTTCTGACTCTGCATAGACGTAATTACCACGTTCAAGGGCAAGAAAGGCAGTAAGGAAATTGTTAACATAGTTCATATGACATCAGTGGTTAATTTTACGAAGATACAAGAATACTGTTTGTGCGCAACGAAAACAAAAATAATTTTATTTAGCATGTAGAATTTAGTTCTGACGTAGAACCCGATTGCGCTGCGCCCAGTGTTGCCAAGTCCGCGGTTTTCCCGCGGAATTGGGTTACTTTAAAACTGTTGCCGCGGGTTGTTTTGCTACACCAATAACGTCATATTTAGCTCCTGGAATGAATGGGTTTCATAGCGCGGCGCTTTCCACTGTCGGTGTGAAAGCAGTTAGTCACGTGCGCATTGCTTGAAAGTGTGTGCGTCCACCCGCCATGTTTTACTTTAGATATGCTTTCATTAATGCCGTTTGGAATGCAGTACTATTAGATGCACGAAACTCGCGCACTGACGGACTTTCACGTGCGCTTTGTGTTTGTTGTCCTGAAGATCGATTGCGGCTGTGGTTAAATGCACTTCCATTTTCGAAAACTTTTATGTTTTCAGAGCAGGACAAAACATTTGATATATGGAAATAGATCTGTGCATTAGTGTGAATAGTCTGTTAAAGCTGCCCCTGTCTATGATCTTATCAGTAATAATCAAACGTTTATCATAGTGATGAGTTGATAATGAAAATTGAAGCCAGTTAAGATTCACACCCCTACTTTTAAGATGGCAGTACTGACATACAGATATTTCAATTATAAACAAAAAGCAAAAATGTAGATCAAGAATCGTTTTGGAATCGGATCGGATCGTGAAGTGCCTGAAGATTCCCACCCCTATGGGGGACCGCCCTCGAAACGCGACTGGAATAGTGAAAATAGTTCTGAAAACCTGGCAACCCTGGCTGCGCCTGTGTTTACAACACATACGTAGTGGTACTCAGATGAACGCGCGGAAGAGAATAAATTAAATAAAATTAAATGTGTTTGTTTTCTTTGCGCACAAAAAGTATTCTCTTGAACGTGATAATTACATTGCTGTCTATGCGGAGTCAGAAAACACCTTAATGATGGATTTGTTTCTTACAAACATGCATCTTTTCACTTAACAAGACAATAATTGACCCATTTACTGCAGAGTAAATGATACATCCAGTGCTGTACTTCTAAAGTTATCCAAATCTGTTCTTATGAAGAATCAAACTCATCTACATTTTGGATGGCCTGAGGGTGAGTAAATTGTCATTTTGGGGTGAACTATTGGTTTGAAGTTTTATAGCACTCTTATGCTTATGATTTTTTCAAAACTGTTATCAGGCTGCACTACAGTAATGCATGTGTACATTAACATTCCTTCACTGTCACCAATTTTGCACATTCTGCGTTGCACAAAATTTCCTCTCTGGGTGAACAGAGCCCATCCATTTATCTCCATGCAGTACAAGTCTTGTCAAAGGTCAGCATCATTGCTAAAATCTTCTCCGGTGGTGTCACGGCATTAAATCTTGATTACCTGACAGCTAGCTGACAGTAACAAATTATTAGCTCTACACAATACACATCATTCTTCTGTGCACGTCTATGTAGAAGCTTTCTGGTTGAGCTTGTGGCCAAACTAACCTTTTGAAAGATTACTCCCAGTGTTGGGAGTAACATGTTAAGGTGATTTCATTACTTTGTAAACAGGTTGGTCTCTGGCTTAATTATGTTAATTAAGTGAATGGATTTTTAGGGTAAAGACTCCATCCATTGGTTTTCAGATTTTTAATTTGATGTTAAATTGGTCATTTTAAATGGAGTAACTTTCTCAACACTGATAGCCACTATTTGCACATTTCTATATATTTCCAAACTTAAACAATAATGAACATCCACAATAAAGCCGAGCACAAATGGGAACCAAGAGCTCATCATTCACTCCAATAGCCAAGATTACCTGCATTCTTTATAGGTGATTATCATCAGCAGTAGCATCTATATTTGGATTCATGACTAAACAACAGATTCAGTCATAACAGACCAAAAAAAAAGTAAAACGCAAACTTGGTGTGGTTTGTGGCTACACTTTTAATTATTATTATTTTTGATTATACAAACTTCAATATATACAAACAATTAAAAGACAACAAGGCCTGAGATTCTAGCACAGGAGCTCATCGTGGATCTTCTTGAGGACTTTTGTCAGATAGTTCTTGCCTGGTTTGACTGATGATATGATGTCTTCAATTTGACTCAACCTACAGAAGACAGCAAGAATAAAACAGACACAATATCAACACAAAATATGAATACTTTTATCAAATGAACATCATTGTAGCTGTTGGTAATATTTCCATTTCAGTGTACCGTGGACCACGTTGATGAATGATCTTGAAAGAAATGCTTTTGATTTATTCAGAATTTCACCACTCTCAGCACCAATGTGAATTGCATTTTATCTACAGTATAAAAGTGAAAACTGGTTTGTGCTAGAGAAGGAAGCTTTGTGCTAGAAAGTACTCTAGTCATAAACAACGTTTCTGACTAAGAGACTAAGTTACAATTAATATTACTTGAATATTTTGCATTTTCTTTGAATGATTAGATGTGGAAAGCTGTTGTTTCACTAAACGCTGCCTAGAGACTTCATAATATTTCTTTCCAATAACAATCCTGACTAATGGAGGTGATGTTATCTCGACGCAGAATGCCAGATAACAACCTGTTGTGATCTAAAAATGTTAATTGCTTTCAAACCTTGCATTCCCCATGTGTTTTTTGAAGTCCTGTATTTGAAGTGGCCCAAAGGGATAGTCTGGAGTGACCATCAGACTTAACTCAAACTTTTCAAACGCTTTTAGACTTGAGAAGACGACATGAACTCTGAAAGAGAGGGAAAAAGAAAAACAGAAGTTTATATCATATGTATAAGTTGACACAAATGTTTCTTATGTTTTTGGTCTTTTAGAGATTTAGAGATTAATGTCGCAGCTTGAATCCGTGCCATCCACATAAGCATCATGGCTCAACATGCCAAGGAAAAGATCATGAATAAAACTAGTAAAAGGTGTATCATACCGTGTGTCCGTACTGGTGATCTTCAGGATGCGAAGCTTCAATCCTCCCCACTTCTTCAGCCTGTGAATCTCCTCACCCAAGAGCCTGAGACGACCCACCACCAAACTGATGTCATGAAGCAGCTGTTGAGAAATTATCCAACAACATGGAGACTTCTCATCTTCTTGTCATACATTTTTCAGACTAGATCTTCTAAAACATGCACACATGCACACACCCTTGTCAGGGCTCTACAGTGCGACCATTTCAGTTGCATTTGCAACTACTGCATGCGACTATGAAAAAATATTTAGGAGCACCTTGTGCGAGTGACTCATTGTGCAGCGTAGAGAGCTTTGTTGATTATAATGGAACTTTTGGAGTTTGTAAATGAGATATTGATTTAATACAACAGTTTAATAAACAAGTTAATATTAAGTAACTTACCTTGTCTGACTATAACACTATTGCCTGATTTTGCTCTACTTCGTCTAAAAACAAGTCACAACCGAGCTGATGTGCATCTCCATTCAAACACAGTGTTGTTTAGTTTGTGAATGAACGTGGGTTTTAAAGGGGTCATTGGATGCCCCCTTTTTTTTTTTTTTCACAAGTTGATATGATTCTTTAGGGTCTTAATGAAAAGTCTATAATATGCTTTGGTTAAAAATTCTCAATAATAGTGTAAAACAACACCCTTTTTAGCTTGCCAAAATCAGCTCTGCAAAAATCATCTCATTCTGGTCGAGGCTGCTTTAAAAGCAAATGAGCTCTTCTCGCCCAGCCCCTCTCTTCTCTCTGTGATGTGACGAGTCTGTTTACTTTAGCCGCTAAACTTACTAACTAGCACATTATTAGGAACGACGATCGCAAGGATTCATAAAAAAACCCTTATACTCACTTCTGCTGTAAGTGAAGCTGGATCACAAATGATTTGTGTGAACATAGATGGATATATGTAGGTCGGGAGGCGCATTCCATTCACAAACAAACGTAATCTACTGCATCTTCAGAGGCTCAGATGTCGGGAGTAAATGACGACCACTATGTTCATTATTACATCCAGCAACACAACACCTCAGTCGCTCAGGAGATATTCTTGTCTAACTTACATCACTGCTCCGGCATCGAAACAAAGAGGGCGGACTGTTACAGCTGATCTAAGGTTAGACGCTCATGTCAATATTGTGGGAGCGGCCTCTGTCGGTGTGATGCCACAAGGACAGGCATCTGAGAATGGCTCGATTTGAAAAAGGGGATATTATTTTTACAGATTAATTAAAAACCACTCCATGGATTTTTATCATTATAGGGTAGATTTGTACATACACTGCCAACACATATTAATGTTCAAACAGCATGTAAAAGTGAACTTAGCATCCGATGACCCCTTTAAACTAATGTAGTGAGTCAATGATTCAATTTCCCATTCATAAAGAGTCACTTGCTTTATTCCTGAATGAATCAGCCGTTCGAACGAATCAAATAAATGATTCAGTAATTAAATCAGTGACTTGCTGCCACCTGACAGATTTAGTTTAATTTTTTTTTTTATCTTTTCAGTTATTTAAATCATTTAATATTTATGCATTCAAAATTTTATATTTAAAACATTAATCTCATGAATTTGATTGCACTCATCTGATTCCACCTCTGAGCCTCATTAAACATGAAAATACACGTACAAGCCACTTCTGTGTTTTTCTGTGCCACCTCTGTAGTACAAATTAATTGTGTTAGTATTGGTTTCATTTGATTGGTAACTCTTATTCTACTTGTTTCAATTAGAAATTTTAAAAAACTTAAATATATATATTTTTAAATTTGACATAAAAGATGACATACTTTTAATAAAGTTAGAAAAATGCCATTATAAAAGTAAAAATAAAATTCCCCATGTAAATCACTTTAAGGAGTCAAATATCACCACGCAATGGGAAGGCAAATTTTTTTAAATCAGATTTTTTTATTATTGATTAGAAGGTGCTCCTGAAATTTTGACTGTGCTCCTAAAAAGTAAGTAAGTGTAGAGCCCCCTGTTTATAGCAAAACAGTGTCTCCAAATATTAAAGACGCTTATGAATATACATAGCAATAGTGCTTACCTCCGGTATGTGTCGGGTTGTTGGATACCTTTGTGTCCATTGAGTTTGAGATTGATAGTATAGTGCAAGTAACTTGTGAACCATGCTTGCATGACACTCAGATTTTTCCACTTCAGGGGAAAAAATATATACAAAGTGGATTTTAAACATTTACATTTACAATAAATAAATAAAATGAAAAGATAATGAAAATTAATTTATTGTTCACTTACCATCCAGGTGCAACTGGAAGCTTAAATCTATATTTCGCTCCACACCCTCAGTCATCCATTCCTTTCCTAATAGACAAGAGATTATTTTATGCTACTATGTAACAATAATGAAGAAAATCCATTAGGAGTAATTATAAAGCAATAATGAACTCACCAGCAGGTGTTTGGAGGTTCACCTGCAGATGCACAGTTTTGTGAAGGAAGGTAAACAAAGCCCCCCTTTCATCTGTCGCATCAAGACGCCACTCATTCAAACTGAAAGACAAATAATCATACATTCAGCACGATATACATGCATTTACGTAGCAAAATGTACAGGCTACGCATAGCAGTAAAATAATAACAATAATGGTAAATGTACTGAACCCAACCAAACATAGGTTAAGAATGGAAGTGTCATTTCTGCCATCTTGTCTCCAGTGCTAGAAAAGCTTTTAATCAACAAAGCTGTCCTCACAGCGAGGGAGCGATGTTGCATTGTTTGCTGCTGTTTAAGACAGCTGAATTGATTATAATAGGGGAGTTCTACCATTGTTATTGTCACCCGCACACTGCGCTTACAGTGTAGACAGGGTGCCAAAGTGCTGCTACAACTCGTTTTAAATGAAGGACAGGAAAAACAAATACCTGTTCAAGGTTGCAAGATTACTCTTAAGGCTACTGGATTCCCTGTGCAACTTCTCCTGTTGGCTCTCCAAAGTCTTCAGCTGAATCTCCAACTCACTAATTTTCCTAAAAAGTTCAGAATTTTAGCATTTAGCACAAAATTTATATCTTAAACACTTCCTATGGTGTTGAAAGAAGAAAATACATTACCTCTCCTTTTCAGTGACAGCTGAATTAAGCCTGTGTAAATCTATCAGTAAAGAGAAAAACACAGACAAACCGTTACTTATTTCTTACTAGCTTCATAAAGCTATACAATTTATTGACACAGAAGTACACATACCCTCTTCCTTGGATTTTAAGGCTGGTCTTGTTCGAGGAGCATCAAGATGATCTCCCATAATCATGGCCTCTACAGATGCAAGTTCTAGTTTAGAAGAAGAAGGTATTAGTATACGATCATGTAGTACTTCTTGCTCTACACATTCAAACATGTAACAGAGCCAAGAAGAAAATCCATACCAGTTTCTAAATCATTAATGCATCCATCCAAGTCTTCAATCATTTCGTCCGTCTCTTTGATTTTAGATATCAGGCTCTGTTTTGCATCCTAAAAGTATTGGGGGAAATACAGATACACAGCAGTTAAGGCTTTTAGTCAGTGTTGGTTAGTACTAGCGTGTTACTTCAACAAAATTAAAAGTTAATAATCTGCAAAAACAACGTTTAGCAGATAAACACGTCCCAAAATTATAACCTTTTCTTCTGGGAAAGCAGACTGAAAATACTGATGACTGATCTTGTACCTACTCATTATGTCCAATTATATTGTAGCAGCAGTAAATCAAGTTCGTGGCTGTAATGTAACTGAAGAATAAGGGCTATTTTTTTAATCATTAAAAAAGGCTGTGTCCTTCATTTTGCCCTACTTAATTTCTCTTTTAAAAGAAAATCCATACAAAGGAAATAAAAGTGAGCTCCAACCAATCAGTTTCCTAGGGTCCATGTATCAGAATTTCTCAAATTAGGTAAAGAGTCACAAGCAAGCAAAGCTTTTGTTTAGCGATCGTCTGCAAGCTGTGACATCGACATATATAATTCCCTTAACACTGGAAGCTGAACAAGGTTATTTTCCCTCACAACCAAAAACACACCACTTTAGTGACACTGTTCATTTCGGGATCTAGAAAAAAAAAGACAAATCCTTTGAGCAAGTTCTGTGCTAACGACCTCCATAACCCAAATAAAGCACGTTGATAGGCATGTTCTTGCTCTCGCTCTGGTTAATGTGTAAGTGCGCTCTTCCATACAGGGAATTCCACCCTTTATTATGTCATACAGGGCCATACTCATACACCCAACTCGTTTTTTTTTAAACTTTGGCCATGTTTAGCATGAGAATCTGACTCTTCAACAGTGTAAATAACTCAGAATGTATGAAATAGCATTAACAAAATCAACAAAAAAGCTCCTACCTGTGTTGTTTTGATGAGCTCAGAGTACAAAACTCCCTTCATTTCATGAGAAAGTGCTTTGCTTCGCTTTCCAAAGTAAGCTCTTCGCTCTTTCAACTTGGAGCCAAACCTTTTTAACTGAGAAAAACAAACATGCATGAAGATTTAACCTTGAAGAACAATATAAGCTATGATCTTAATTATTCAACATAAGACGACCCAGGATTGGCTATGAAAACAACATACTTGCTCTTCAGAGAGAGTACATAACTCTTGATGAAGGGCTCCATTGATGCATCCCATGGATTTCTCCTGTTCAGGCATCTGCTCTTTAAGTCTATGAGGAAATTAGTTTCAAATAAATATAATTTTTATATATAAATATATCATTTGTGCCAGCTAAATGCGCACACACACACACACACACACACACACCAAAATCTGCAGTTGCAGTGGCTGTAGTGTCAGCATTATCAAAGCCAGACTGGTACAAACCTCTCTACTATCTCTGTAAGATTTTTACAATCTTGCTCATATACTCTCTGCTTGGGGTGGTATATGTATTTCTCTTTGAGCAAATCCTCCATGGTACGCGTCTCTCCAGCTCTACACTGAAAAGGGAAAGATGTGTTACAAGCGTAACATATTAACTTCACAAAGAGAAAGCCAGACCACCTACACTGTCAGGTAGAGCACTTGGTCTGGATCTGTGGATGACGAAGTTGATACCAAAGTGGCTTAGGAACTCATTCACTGTGATGCTTCCATCCTCAAGTTTCTGAAAACAAAAGAATGAGATGAACAACTAAATTTGTATATTTTCAGAATAAAAAGTAATGCTTCCCCATGCAAAAGATGCTAGAGATAATAAATAATTAACACCATTTCAAATTATTATTAAATGACTGGTGAAATTTACAAATTTGTTTTTTTTTTTAAAGCATTACACAAAAAAATCCTTTTAAATATGGGGAATAATGAGAGTGTGTGTAAATAATGCTACCTTGTTGAAATCAAATGCATGATCCAGCGTCCCATCCAAATGCGAGTCGAACTGCGAGTATCTGAGAGCTATAAAGCAGATCACATTTTCTTTTAGAAATATACCACACTAAAACCTACTTAATGGTTGTGAATAGAGCATAAATATTTCACTGTGTGTGAGAACTGACACAAGTAACTCACTGGATTCAGACACTCCTGTATCTTCAATTGTCTTTGCCTTGGGATTCTGAGCGGCATGCCTTGTAAAATTACCTTCCCACTGTACAGCAGCTTCATGACAGTCAGGCCCCTGAGGAGACAGAATCTCAAGCATTAGCATAATAATGCACAACAATGGAGCCCACGCTTAACACTTTATTACAGAACATCCTCTAAGTGTGTAGCAGGAAATACCAAGCAAACAGTATTAAAATGAAGATTATTAACATTTTGTGCCTACCATGTCAGAAACGCAGGCTTTCTTGGTTCGTTCTGCTGTAATAGAGTCTTCCTCTGGATGCGGCCTTTTAAAACATGGACTCGTGCTTGTGGCTGACTCAAAGACAGTATCCTCCAAAGGCTCTTCAGTTTTAGGTACAGCCAAAGAATCATCCGAAGAATCCGGCTTGTTAATTGGCCAATTTTCGAGACTCCGTGACAAGTCTTCTTCGCTGCTCATTTCAGGGAACTCTTCATCATTAATATCAACTGTTTTGCAGCTGCTATTTTGTTCAACAACATCAAAGTGTTTCTCTAGTTGGAGACATTGCGAATCATTAGTACTTATGGTCACAGTTTTGTTGGGAGTTGCTGTCGTAGCTCGTTTCGGTAGTTTTGGTACGATACCACAAAGAGACAACCTTGACGAGAAAGCCTTCTTTTTAAGACTAAAAGGTGTGGTCTTCTCATTTTGAACAGAATTATTTATCTGTTTGATATTAGGTGTGACATTTGAAGTTGGCTGACTGGAAATGTCCATTTCACACTGCTCTTTAAGGGAATTCTCTGGGAGGGAATAAGAAGGCAGAGGCGCAGTTGTGCTTCCCGTCATCACATGGTGCTCATCTTGGATACGCCGTGACATGTTGTGAAGCTCCATTTGAAAGTCAGCTAGACTCCTCCGTCTTGCTTTTGCATGTTGCAGCTCTTCTTTAATGAAGGAATCAACAACAGACTCATTTGAGGAGGAACCTTCGATTTGGACTGAGCTTGTACTTTGTTCCTTGTTATGCCAAAGTGCTTGACCCTCCTCTTCATTTCTAGTGTCACAGAAAGTCTTTATATGTGCTGCTTCTTTCTCATTAAATGAAACACTTTTCTCTATTTCAATAGGCATTGTAAGGACATTCGTAACCTGCATGTCTTCATCGGTCATCATCACATTTTTGTCCGCTTGCACGTGAGCTGGGCAATAGGATATTGTCTCCATGTTGTTGCATTTAATGTTTGTGCTATCAAGATCTAAAACATGTTTTGAGGGGAAGACATGGTTAATAGCACACTTGACAGCTTCACTCACCTCAATTTGTTCTTCACTTGCCACGGTGCATCTAGAAACAGATGTTGATGCCCAAAGTGCACTTTCTTGTGCTTTGATCTCTGTAGCACTTGCTGCCAATGTGCTTTTTGAGTCAACTGCAATAGTGTTGCATCCTGTTAGTTCCATTTCATCATCAACACAGGGAATAGCCAAATTTGATGCACTGGCTTGACATGTCATTTCCATGCAGTCAGACTCATCCTGTGTTTGACAACTTTGTGCTACAGGCAACAGATTTCTCTCATGCTTACTTTCCTCATTGGATACAAAGCTCTTTAACACAATACTGCCAGTGAGTGCCTGGGTTATCTCCATACCGTCAACATCAGGACTGGAGGATGTAGATACAAGGTTCAAGCTCTTCCTGGATTTACTGAATGGTTTGGGCCTCTTGCAGTTTTCAGCCTCAAGCACAACAGTCTGACATTGTGTCATGTCCATGTCATCAAGGTTGGAGAAATCAGTCTGACAGTTATCAGTGCTTTCGGGATCGCACATCAAGGGCATCATTCTTGCTCCTGACTTTCTTCGAGTCATAAAAGCTTTATGCTTTTGCTCACTGATTGGTGCCATGTGTACCTCTGTCATCTCCATAGGTTCAACAACAGTGATTGTTTGATTTGCAGAGAATGGCGCTCTTCTTGTACCTGTGATATTCATAGCACCCCCTAACCAGGTACGGTTTGAGTCAATGTTAATAGTGGTGCATCTGGTCAATTCCATTTCATCAGGACTTGGGGGAGAAATCCCATCTAAAGTACTTGGTTGGCATGTCAAGTCCATACAGTCACTCTCATTATGTTGAGCTGATGCAGTTGTAGCAGGCATTAGAATGCTTTCACCTCTTTCCTTCTTGGAGGCCGAAAGAGCGTTTAGTATTATACGCCCTGTAAATGCCTGAGTCATGTCCATCCCATCACTGCCTTCAGTTCCAGATTCTGATGTACGAGGCCAATTCTTCCTTGTGTTGCTTAAAGGTTTGTCTCCACTGACCTGCTTGGCATCGAGAAAAATAGTTTGACACCGTGTCATCTCCATTTCATCAGAATTTGCCGTTTGGGCTACTGAAAGATGTCCTGATTTGTCGTGATCCATTATCACTCTATTTCCAAATAAATCAAAGCAGGAGGGCTTGTTTACTCCGGGAGCTGGATGCAGAGCTTCCTTCTTTATACTGCCTGTATACTCATCTTCTCGAACAGATCTGGATAAAGAAGCAAGAGGCAAACTCTTCCTTGAGTTGCTGAATGGCTTGTTTTCACTCAATTGTTTGTCCTCGAGAACAATAGTCTGACACTGTGTCATCTCCATATCATCAGGATTAGCAGTTGGAGCTATGAATTTGTTGCTAGATTTGTTTCGATCCACCATTTCTCCATTTCCAAAGGAATCAAAAATGGACATCTTGCTTGTTTTGGGATACAGAACTTCCTTCTTTTCTTGAATAGAAATATCTACAGCCCCAGTCATCTCCATATCATCCAAATTACCAGTTTGGGTGAATGAGACATTGCTCATCTCTCCATTTCCAATTACATTTAAGGAGGACATCCTTCTAACTTTGGGAACTGGATGCAGAGCTTCCTCCTTTATAGTTCCGGTATGCTCATCTTCTCGAACAGATCTGGATGAAGATGCAAGAGGCAAACTCTTCCTTGAGTTGCTGAATGGCTTGTTTCCACTTGATTGTTTGTCCTCGAGAACAATAGTCTGACACTGTGTCATCTCCATATCGTCAGGATTAGCAGTTGGAGCTATGAAGTTGCTGTTAAATTTGTTTCGATCCACTATTTCTCCATTTCCAAAGGAATCAAAAATGGACACCTTGCTTGCTTTGGGAAACAGAACTTCCTCATTTTCTCGAATAGATATATCTACAGCCTCAGTCATCTCCATATCATCCAAATTAGCAGTTTGGGCCATTAAGAGATTGCTCATCTCTCCATTTCCAATCATGGTTAAGGAGGACATCCTTCTTACTTTGAGAATTGGAGGTTGAGCTGACTCCTTCATACTCACTGTGTGGTCTTTTTCTCTAACAGGTACATCAAATGTTCCCGTCATTTCCATATCATCAGAATTAGCAGTCTGGGCTACTGAGAGATTGCTCTGAAAATATCCAGCTTTATTTTGATCTGTTGTCTCTCCATTTTCAACCATATTAAAGGAGGACATCCTCTTTATTGTAGGAACTGAAGGCTGAGCTTGCTCCTTCATACTCATTGTGTGGTCTTTTTCACGAACAGATGCATCAAATGCCCCTGTCATCTCCATTGCATTGTCATCCTCAGGGAAATGTTGGGATCTGTTGTGATCCAGCGCATCCTGGACATTGCGAGTGATATTTCCTGTAACTTTAACATTGATTGCAGCAGTCTGGCTCAAAGTGAGCTCCATGTCATCCGGGACGTTTGAAAAGGCAGATGTCATGAACGCAACACTTCTCTGATTTTGAGAAACAGAGGGTGTAAAACGCTGAGTATTATCTTTGTTTTCAATTACAACAGTGTGACTCTTGGTTACCTCTAAATCATCGTCTTCAACAAATGCAACACGGGAACGTCTACGTTGAAGTCCACTGGGTTGTTGTGAGTTACCCTTGTCACCTGGATGTTGCTTCATTAAAAAAGATGGTAAGTGATTCTCCTTATCAATTTCCGATGTGCTTGTATTGGCCGGATTTTGGAGCTTAACGGTATTTACAGTGGGTAAGCACATACTGGCGAGAAAAGCACTGAAGTCTGAGTCATTTGCAGCATTTTTCCTCTCTGCTTTTGCTTCACGTGGCAAACCCTTCTGACTTGCGACATTCAGATTACCACGGACCGTCTGAGCCATGTTGATGCTTAAATCTGGTTTTGTCTCTTTTTCAATGTCATAATCCTCATCAATTGTGATTGTGTGACTGTGAGTAATATCCATGTATCCAGTATCCTCTCCAAGTAGCATTGTTCTATCCACACAGTCATCTTGCAAGACTGGATCGGAGAAGAAATTCTCCTATAATTTGAGAGCGAAAGGTCGAAATAATCAGTGTATGTCAAAACAAGGTGTGTATTAATGACACATAAATACAAAAACAACAAGTAGTTACTGACAATCAAGCATTGTACATTCATACACTCCAAATTAAATGTCTGTGGCAGCATATACTTAGTTTAATCAGGGATGTCATAAATTGCAGAATCCTGAAAGTCATAATATTTTAGCTATTCTGGTCTTGGATTACTAACCTTATGCTGGGACAGATAAAGAGGAGTGTTCAACAAAGTATCCAGGCCTGAAAGAAATGGAAAGGTTTAGTGGTTCACTTTCTGAGAATCATTTGCAAGCAGCATGTAAATACATTCATGAAATCAGTAGATTGTGTTACAGTGAACAACATCTATACAACTATGCATTAAGTCAATACACTCCTATTTTGAATAAAACCATTTGAACTGTGAACAAGATCGGAGAACAATGACAGCAATATTTGAAATTTTTTCCTTGAAAACATTACCTTTGATTTGGTGACTTCCCTCATCCACAAAACGCAAAATCCTGTCATTAGAGGAACAAACAAAGTTACAACTTTACATATATGATGTAGATCACATGCATATACAAAATTATCGAAAACCACTTTTCCACTGCTGGACCATATCTGTGCTGGCTAGGCCAGATTGGAATGGAATTGAACGGTTAAGTAAGGAAAACATTTTGGCACGATAGTGGAAAAGCTGCTAAACAAATGAAAATATAAGCCATTACTTACTTTTCATTTGGTCTGTCTCCTGCTTAATTTAACAAAACACAATGAAGTAAATTAACAGTATGCAAATTTTTATATATGCAACAGAGAAATATTTAATGCTTTTCTTTTGACAGAACTGGTACATATATTCCTTACCCATGAATCACAAATTACATCAATTAAAAACAAATAAAATGCTTACCAACTTGTGTGTTTTGTATGGATGCCAGAACAGGAGATTCACTCTTTGCGTCACTGTGAAATAAAAAATATATTCCATAAATATATATAAATATATATAAAAATATTCCAATTAATGGATCGACATAATTGCACTTACTTTGTAAACACTCGTACATTATTTGTAGTGGCAAAACTCACTCTTCGTGAATTTCTCTTCTTCTCAACAGGTTTGACGATTTCCTCCTGCACAAATGTACACATAAAAAACACATTTTATTTTTTAAAGAAACAAACAAAAATAAATTATATTAAAAAACACTCAGTAACCTAATCACCTTCTGTTCCTCCTGCTCAGCTCCAAGTATTTTCATAGATGTTCGAGGAGCTTTTAAAATCTGTCAGGGGGACAATAAAGAACACTATTTTTATGTCTTGAGACATTTAGAAATGTAAGAAAATAAGGAGGAAAAGGCTAAACACTTCTTACAAGGTGTAACAGAGTAAATATAGGTAAAGTGGGACACCGATTAAGCTATCATTTATGTGTATACTAAACAAGTATGTGAAGATACTGAAGGATCATAACAATGCAAAAGACAAATCATCACAAAGTGTAACATGTTTTCACCCACTACAGCAAAATAATGGTTACATACCGAAGACAGTCTCCTTCTTGAGGATTTCACTGCCTCATTGCTGGAAAAAACGTGGCAAACATTAGCTATACAGCTTGTAGTTTGATAACATATTGTGAAATTTACTTGGAAAGAAAACCACATACTTATTAAACGTACATTTATTACATTACATTTATTAAGTTATCAAATGTTTTATTACATGCAAAAAAAAAAGAATTAATTTTACAAGCTCAAAAAGAGGTGTTTTTGCATTATCTCAATGCATGACAGTAACAAGATAAATGATCAACTCCAAAATCGATTCTTATGTACGCTTATTTAAACAGATGCATTCAAACAGTCATTATAAAAGTAATTAAATTACAGAATAAACACCCATTAAGAGTTTACTTCCACAACTTCCAACAGTTCCAAGTTTATAATATATATAAAAAATGATGATAGACTTCTTTTAGGGGTGAGGTCATAAATACAAATACAATAGTTCTGACATTTGCATTAGAGTTCTGTCTTCAGTTTGAAGACGCTTAGTATATTAAACACATAAAGAACCTTTAGAAAAAGCGCAGACCGACTTAATAATTTTTATAAAATTAATAAGTGCAAGGCTGCATTATTCATCCAAAGCATCTTGTCGACTCGGTCTACACGGTTCTACTGCAAAAATTACAGATACACTACAAGACTACTTACCCTAAATTCAGCTGCTCCATCTTCAATTCATTCAAGTAATAGAGCGCACAAAATCTAAAAAACGAAAGTCAAAAACACTATACTTAAAATGAAAAGTAAACAAACAAAATATTTAGTGATGTTTGTTAAAAACACTCTAAAAACTACCTTATCCTAACAGTACTGTATTTCCTCAGGCGTGTTTTGTTTCAGTCAGTGTGTGTGTTGTGTCTCTATCTGACTGTCAGACGAGACACCCATAAGCTCATAGCAACAACAACATTTAACTTAAGAAAACAAACGGCTGTAGGCATTTCAGTTACTTTAAAACATGTCTCACTTCTTATAAAAGCGAGATTTGCAGCTGAATAAAAAAATAATAACACAGCGCAATACCTAAACGTAAATTCCCTCCACTCGCTGCTTTTCTTTCTCCTTCGTAAAATTTGAATTCAACCGCCGCGTCTCTTCCTCACGGCACGCTCTGTGACTTTAGACGTGACATGTTCCTCTCGCGTCCTCTAGTGGAGCGGAGGATAATTATGTTTATTTAAATAATATATGATAAAATACATTCTTTAGCGAACTTTGTTTGGATATATTATCGATTTAAGAATCTTACAACCAGAAACATATGTTTTATATACGTACATTTAGATTCAACGTTACATACAAATCGCAGTCTAAACGGATTCGCAAAGGAGCCGGAAGTGACGTTGTTTATTTTGAAAATTCATGGCGCTGAGTAAAATCGGGACTTTTAAAACGTTATCTGGAGTTTCCTATTAGTTTGGTGTGGTAAGTTTATTATATATTCATACTTTGTTTTAAAATCATTTTACCGTTGATTTATGATGCGAGAGGTTTTTAGTAAAAATCGAATTGCGTTTACGAAAAGAAAAATGATCCGTTGATCTGACGAGACACACAAGCGAAGTGAGACATGAACATTACGAGACTTCATACTGTTCTAAAAAATAAATAATTTTGAGATCAACGAAACATAATTTATTTGCGTTATTTACGTTCATGGTGTTAATGCAATTCAGACAGGCAATGTTTTAGTGTATAATTTTCTCTCATCTGCTCGATCGGTATATTTCTAAAATATTAAAGCAGTAACGCTGAATGCGATAATATTTATCCAGAAAGCTGCATTTCAACATGAAGAGAGTTCAGATAAAAGACACAGCGATTCCTTCACAGCCCAGTGTGACATCAAGAGCGACACATGTCAAGAACGACACAGACAATAAGTGAGTACATTTGGTTAGTAAGTTAACACTTTCTTTACCGTAAACAGCCATTTTATATATAGTGTATAAAATATGTTTTTTTTTTTTAGGAAGAACCAACACAGGTCTCTAAAAGTGTAAGTACCAACGTGTGAAATAATGAGTATGATTAAATAAAAGTGGTGCACAGTAGTGAAGTATTTTTACTTTACTCAAGTAAATGTAAAAAGTGTCTGTATTTTAACTTTCATTTATTTTTTCCGATGCATAATACCATACTTTTTACTGCACTACATTTCATAAATAAATGTTGTTGTTGTTTTACCTTTAATACTTAACATAAAAATGTAGTACTTTGTTGTACTTAAGTAAATCTTTGAAACAATTTTACTTCAGTAAAAGTAAGAAAGTACTAGATTTCTAATGTAATTAAGTATTAAATGATGTTTTATATGAAACATAGTGCAGTAAAAAGTACAACATTATGCTTTGGAATGTTGTGAAGTACAGTTTTCTAAAAAAAAAAAAAAAAATTACTGATAAAGCAGAGTAAAAATACTTCACTACTGTCCACCTCTGGTTATACTCCTAGTATGATACTACTGTCCAGTCTAAAAATGTAAATGCATACTATGATTTTACTCATACTCAGGCCATCTACAAGATATGGGCAACAGAATGACATAAGGGAGCAGAATAAAGTTCTGACGGCAACAAATGAAGACCTGCAGAGACAGCTTGAAGAAATGAAGGTGATTACACTCATCATTGATCTAGTGTTTTACTTAAATAGATGAATTGTTTTATGGTACACAGTGATATTTTAGAACAGTTGTTGTAATCAGTAGAGTCAAATTGATTTATGTTTCTAATATTTCTTAAGGAAACTGTGACTGAACTAGAGCAGCGATGCACAGACCTCCGAGGAGAAAATCGAGAAATTCAAAAACAGCTGCGAGACTGTCATGTCCTCCTTGTTGTGGAAAACTTGGACCCAGGTAATGATTTACTTTAACTTTGTGTTGGACTGACATGATGAAGAGCAGAACTTTCTGTTAAGTTGTCGTCTAAACCATCTCAAATTAAGTTTCAGGGGAAAAGTTGGGCCAGACAGCACAACAGAAGGAAGAACAAAGAAAAGAAGTTATGGTAACTCAATTTTTTTCTGTATTTGTGTATTTTCTTTTGTTTTTGGTAATATAATTTTTGTATTATTATTAATGGATTTGTTAATTTCCAGAATAAAATTTTCCTGATAATTTACTCACCCCCATGTCACCCAAGGTGTTCATGTCTTTCTTTGTTCAGTCTAAAAGAAATTAAGGTTTTTGAGGAAAACATTCCAGGATTTTTTTCCCATATAGTGGACTACATTGGTGGCCAACGGGTTGAAGGTTCAAACTGCAGTTTCAATGCAGCTTCAAAGGGTTCCACCTAGTGAAATGATGGGTTATTTAAAAAAACAACATGAAAATGTATAAACCACAAATTCTTCTCTTGCACTAGCTCTGCGATGCGACTTCACACATTATGTAATCACGTTGGAAAGTTCACACGTGGGTTAGTTCTTCATCTGTTTACTCTGATTCAAAAAGGTAGGGCATCTAATTTTCTCCTCCAACTTCAAAATCATCCAACATTGTTATTTTACCTTTTTTTTGTAAAGTGTGTTTGACTTTCTTTGCATGTTCGCTTTGTAAACACTGGGTCGGTACTTCCACATACGTCACATGTGACCTTTCCAACTTGACTACGTAATGCATAAAGTCAAGCTAGTGCAAGATGAGCATTTGTGGTTATAGATTTTTATTTTCGTTTTTTTTTTTAGAAATTGACATTAGCTATGTTTCCATCACCCTGTTTTTATGCGCATTTTGAAGTATCGCATCAGAAACGAGTGATTGAAACGCTACATTTCGAGTAAAAATTCCATAATTCACAAAAAAGTTTTTACGCTCGCTTGAGGTGGTTTTTGACTTGTACGAAAAAGGGTTAATGTGAATAATGGGAGATGGAAATGCATTTGCTGAATAAATTCCACCGTATGCATCAAAAAAAGTCATGTGACTTTGCGCTATGGGACGGCAAAACCCATCTAACCAGTGAACCGATCTTGTGTTTCGTCTGTTCGCTCTGAGGCTCAAGTAATTTATTATATATGAAAATTACTATACTCAGTGGCTTCTCCTGATTTAGTTTATTAGGAAGTGACGATTTTGTGGAAACGGTGCTTATTCGCAAATGTTTTATGCGATATTCCAATTTTTGTGCATAAGTTAAAACTTTGGATGGAAACCCGGCTACTGTTTTGCTACATAACACACTTATTCCTAAATTAAATAAAATAAATTATTAATTTATTTAAGAGAGTAAATTATCAGGATTTTTTTTTTTTATTCTGGAAGTGAGCTAATCCTTTAAATATTAGGTTTTATATTCCTGTAGAGATTATGTAAATGTTAAAAGCCTGTTTGAAAAAAATGTAAATCCATATTTTTTAAAAAGAGAAACAATAGTAATCATTTTTCTTACATTCTTTGACTCTTGCAAATATGAGATGCTAAGAAATGGACCCATGGTCACTACTGGGACATATAACAGGAATTGAGCCATATTGTACAATCATCTGTAGTGTGGTGACCCAAACTTATTTGCTTTTATGGTCTGATTACTGTTGTGTTACTATGTTACAAATGAAGCCTAATTCTGGTCTGTAGCATGTTTTCCATGGAGAATCCATCATGCCACTGTTGTTTATTGCAGGACTAATGTTAAACCAGACTGAGGGTAATTGAGTCTTAATTAATTATTAATTTTTTTTTCCATTTTGTTTCTGCTAATGGCAGACGGTTTCTCAAAATCTCCTGACTGAGCTGAAGCTGTTTGGTGAGACAGCAGAAGACCATGCAGCAAATTTACTGGTGAGTATGAGTTTTTATGTATATATATATATATATATATATATATTCAAAATACTGGGTTATTTATCCTGATTTGAATGTCCTGCAGCACTGACCAGACATTAATACAAATGTTTCGCTAAGACTGATTTATATGAGGATGAAATTACACACATTCTGCTCTGCTGGGCTAGAGGCTGTATAATTAATCATAACACCAGGTCCACAGCTGATAAAATATTAATTTGAAATGTTCTAATCCATCTAAATGTTATTGAGTGTGCCTCTCTAAAACTACTGGAATATGGCATGACCTAAAACCGCTTCAGTGAGGATATTGTCAATCTCTGTTTGCTCCTCTGTGAATGCTTGTAGGAAGTGCAGAACATCATGAGGGACCTGACGGAAGCGCATGAAAAGCTCCAGCAGGAGAGGGCATTGTTCACTTTGGATGTGGAGGAAATGGAGAGAGCTCTGGGAGAGGCAGAGAGACTCTTGATTGAATAAATGAAAGAAACTCTTTCACTGGCCATAAATACTGCAGTGCCATATGGTGTTGTTCTGAGATCTGTCAGTCTGAGAACGAGAAGCATTTGGACAAAAGCGGAACATACTGTTGCATTCAAAGGAACATACAGCTCACACCATTTGAAGAAACACATTACTTTTTTTTTACATACAAAGTGCTTTATAATCTGAATGATTTCTGTGTTTGTCTGCTTACAAGTTAAGATATTAATATAAACTTTTCATGTAGCTGTAAAACTGCAAAGCACTTCTTGAATGATGCTGACTATGTTGTTTTCATTTGTATTCTTTGTGCAAATATGACCTTAAACATGATTAAATGTTAATCTGGCTTCAACAAGAGCCATGCCTCTCCTTTTTGAAAAACATAGTGTTCTCAAAAAACAAAATCGACGTGAGGCTATATCTCCAAAATGCTTTAGCATATTCAAATTAAACTTGGTGTGTGTTATAACCACCATAACCCAAGGCTACCTGCACAGTTTTGTTGCAGCGCCACCAAGTGGTAAGGAGATGTGAAAATGGTTATTTTGGGGTAAAACTTCTGAACGGTTTGCCCAAAAATCAAAAGTGGGCTTGTTAGGTTCAGCATGTAGAGTCAAATGATATCCTATTTTGTAGTAAAATGCTGTATTTTATGAAAAATTAGCATATCGTTTCGAAACTGGGTATGGGTCATCAGCACAATACTCTGAAGGAGCCCGAGAAGTTTCAAACCAGCACCACTAAGTGGTAAAATCAAATATTCACATTAGGTTTCACCTAAATTGTTTGTGCAACATCATGATATAGCATTTAAACAAATTTTGCAAATATCTTCGAAAGGCTAGTGGAGATTAATCAACTTTAGGAAAATCAGAAACATAATTGTTGCCATTATGCTAATGGGTACTCAAAATATGAGTAGTAAATGGTAAAAAAATGCAGTCTAAGTCAGACATGGATCATTTTTTTATGTTCTTATGAATTGAAAAAAATGGTTTATATCTCGCAGTTCTCACTTTATAATACGCAATTTGCAAGTTGTGAGATATAAACTCGCAATTCTGATAAAAAAGTATTTTTTACCCTTCAGAACTGGAGTTTACCCAGATAGCGCACGTATGTCTGCAAGATGTCTGTTAAAGATCTCTTGATCTGGAAGGCATCTGCTGTGTACAAACATCTGGCAGACATCTGTAAGATGTCAGTTTTACATACATTCTAAATCATAAACATCTTAAAGACACCCAATAGAGGTCTATTTGACATCTGATAGGAAATGTCCAATAGACGTATTGCAGATGAGCAAACTACATAAAAATGTCTTGCAGATGTAAATGCAGACGTCAAATAGACGTTTCCGAGATGTATGTGTGCTATCAGGGTAAAACACGCAATTGCGAGTTTGTATCTCACAAATCTAAGAAATTGGGAGAAAAATGTCAGAATTGCGAATTATAAAAAGTGTCTAGATAACACCAAAACGAAATGAGAGATTTTCACAAAATTACTTATTACTCAAACGTACTTATGTCACTTGGTGGTGCTATAATTGAACTAAATATGAAATTGGCACAAATTACAGTACAGTATTATAGCATAATATAAAATGGTATAATGTAACAAATACATCGGTATGTCATTGCCGAACTCAGTTCTTGATAGATTCCATGGATCATGCCGAGAACATCGATACCAATTTCAATGCCGTATTCGGTCGAACAAGCAGCCCGCCATTTTCAATTACGTTGAAAACCTACTTTTTCAAACTCCTCAAATACCGTTGGTCAGATTTTCTCCCAAACTGGCTTAAATCATCTTCAGATCATGCTGACAAAAAATTATCAGAAGCTTTTTGATAGGCCAAACCTTTCCGAAAGCGCGTCAATTAAATTGTTGGCATGATGCCAAGCTGATTCTGAGGCTGCAGCTCTGCAACACTTTGGTATATTGATACCAAACTTTTTTTCATTTTCACCTCACACTGACCACACCATAATAATTTGCGCGCCACCTATTGGTCAAATGTGCTAAACAATTCAATTGTATTACTAGTGATTGCATTTGTGATTTTTCAGCCATTTCGACAATAATAATCTAAAAATATCTTTAACCGCTCATTGTTGCAGTTGGTCTTATGCTCCCAGCCATGCTTAGCTCTGCATTCTGTCTCTGTTGTGCTTGGCCTCATAACTGCTGCTTGCAGCTATTTGTTATTATTGTTGATTATATTTCTTTATTTATTTGGCATTTTTCAAGTAGGTTTCAGTTAAAGGAATAGTTTACTCTAAAATGATTTCCTGAAAATGTACTTACTCTCAGGTCACCCACAATAATCCACACCACTCCAGCCCATCAGTTAACATCTTGTGAAGTGGAAAGCTGCGTGTTTGTAAAACACAAATCCATCAAGACATTGCTTCTGGTTAAAATACGAGTCCTGTATCCATAAAATTGCTTTCTCCAGTGAAAAAGTCATCTTGTCTAAATCAGGAGAGAAATATGACCAGATTAAGCACTGTTTACACGCGAAAACAAATATGTCAGTGGATTTTAATCTGAAAGCAGGAGGAGGAAGCATTATTATGGATTATGGACTTGTATTTTGGCTAGAAGAAACGGTTTAAAATTACACCGCCTTAATGATGGATTTGTGTCCTAGAAACATGCAGCTATTCACTTCACAAGACATTAACTGGTGGAGTGAAGTCATGTGGATTATTGTCATGTTTTTATCAGCTGTTTGGGCTCTCATTCCAACGGCACCCATTCACTGCAGAGGATCCATTGGTAAACAAGTGATGTAATGCTAAATTTCTCCAAATCTGTTCAGATGAAGAAACAAATTAGTCTACATCTCGGATGGCTTGAGAGTGGTTAATTTTCATTTTTGTGGAAACCATTCCTTTAATTGCAAATAGACTGTAGTTTATTCACTATATGTGTTTATACATACGTATGTATAATGTATATATACAGCAATGCCAAAAAACAACACATACCATCTATTGCTAGCACAGTCGCCAGAGTCTGATGTTCATAAGCACAGGACAGATTTCCAGTGTGACAGCTCTCTTCATACTGCCAGCTTGCATCCACTTGTTATAGGAATAAAAAAAGTCACTTCACTTGAAACGTCGAATGCGCTGAATCCAGCATTACTATAGCAACCAATGCAAATGTCAAAAAATGACACCCATTGCCTCAACACATACCTCATTTGATCACATTCAAAAAACTCTTCGGACAGTCTGTCCGACACATCCGATGTGAAAAACAAAAACTCCTGAACAGCACGAGCATGTTGTGATGGATAGTGTGGTTGAGCCAAAGAATAAGAACATTTTCTGTGAAATATGTATCTCATCCATTTAATCATAGTAATCAAAACAAGTGCATTACAATGATGAAGCCTCAATATAAGGAAATTACAGTGTTCCTACAATAAGCCAAAACAAAACATTTGGACACTTAAGCCACACTTAAAAAATGTATTATTGTCAATGCATTATATAAACCAAACATTTGTTTTAATGAAAGACAGCACAACATAAGTTCTGTTTGCAGATGTCACTTTTTGATGATTTGTTATCTAACGAAAAAACATTCATACATTTTTAGAGTAGCTCAAGTGTCCAAATCTGTTTGGGGCCGCTGTGCATCTCATCAGTGAATGTGTCGTATGAATACAGATGACATTTCTGCAGTCTGCATCACGTTCACACAGCACACACTACTGACTCTATTTGGCATTTAGTCAGCAAAATTACATATTAAAAAATGGCAGGTAATTTGCTTGGGGAATAATGGCAGCAAAATATGAACACAATATCACTCATGTCATTTGTTTACAATAAATACGTTTGAGTCACATATCACGTGTGTGGCTTAGTGTGGCCTATTCATGGATTTTTTAGTTGGATGTGAGTGGTACTTCCCTGTGCAAAAGATCTAGAAATGATGGTGACATGAACACTATTATTATTATAAGAAGAAATATTCTTATAGGGCAAAATAATATTTTTCCTTTAAATTTCTTTTCGAGACCAGGGTCAGTTTAGGACCATGCTGTGTACTTCTCAGTGCACAAACTGCAGATTTTGACCAATGATTTAAATTCCGAGTAATCCAGTTTAGCGCATTATAGCGCTGTAGGAGTTGTAACAGCTGTAGGAGGCATAACGTTTCAGTAAAATTTTAGTAACAACTTCTCAAGTGTTAACAACTTGCTTTGAAGTGCATACTGTATTATTCTCTCTGACTCATTCCGGTCAATAACACTTTGCATAGCACTTTCTGTCTTTGGACGTTACGTTACTTTGTTTCCATTTGGATTTTCAACACATCTAGAAGTCTGTCCTTGTCTTTTTCTCTGTTTTAAATGAGAGATAATGCATAGAATAGAATAAAACTCTTTAGGCACCAAAAAATACTCTACACATGCTCATGTACTTACAATCTCAGTGCTGAAGAGGGCACCGTTACTCCCTTAAATGTTTTTTGTTGTTGTTGTTGTTGTTCATGTACTTGTGTAGAATAAGTTCCAGTTCTTATGTTGCGTTCAAGTCATGTCAGAATGATCATATTTAGGAGTTAAGTGAGGATGAATGCCACCTTCAAGTTGAAAGTACTAGTGAGAAACGTTTTGTCTTCAAGCTCTATTCCTACAGAAGCCTATTTCTGCCACATAAGAAAAAAAACATGCCTTGGCATAAAATGTCATAATTATGACAAAAATTAAAAAAGGATGAAAGTCAAAATCCTAATTATGTGTATTTTACCTCATAATTTCTACTTCTTGTCATTGACTATTTTATAATTTTGACTTGTACTAATACTTTACTTTTTGTCATAAATCAAATTTATTCTCTATTTCGACTGTCATAATTTTGAACCCATAATTATTATGAAAGTCAAAATCCTAATTTTTTTTCCTCCTCAATTTCAACTTCTTATTGACTATCTCATCATTTTTTTTTAAAAGTTAGGATAAAAACCTTTTTGTGTCAGAATTTTTTGTCTCTATTTTGACGTCATAATTTAGACAATTTTTTTTTTTTAATTCAAATTATGATACGAAGTCATGATTATGATATTAAAAGATATTAAAAATTACTCTTAATTTTTGTAAGATAAAATATTTTTTTTCAACTTATGATTATGAATTTCTGTGTCATAATTTCCAGTTTTGCCTCTATTTCGATTTAAACATTTAATGATACAATTATGATACAAAGTCATAATTATCATATAAAAACTCAAAATTTTAAATGATAATTATGATGAAAATCAAAATCTATCACAAATGTAATTATGTTTTTTTTTTTTTACCTCGTAATATCAACTTCTTGACTTTGGTAAATGGCATATAATATAAAAAGTCAAAACCGAACCCATAATTATGATGAAAAAAAATCCTAAATTGCTTTTTTCCTACCATCATTTTGACGTTTTAACTTAAAATTATGACTTTTGTGTCATAATTTCCTTTTTTCTCTATTTCGAATTGTCGTAATTTTTATTTATTTATTTTTTATCATAACTTGTATCTCATAATTTTGACTGAGTTTTTTTATCCTGTAATTTTATCTAAATTATGAGATACAAAGTCATAATTATGATATAAAAAAATCAAAATTTGAACCCATAATTATGATTAAAGTCAAAATTCCAATTGCTTTTTTTTACCACTTGTCATATTTTTTTAACTTTAAGATAAAAATTTCTTAACTTATAATTATGCCTTTTTGCGTTATAATTTAATAACATGTTTTGACGTCATAATTTTGACATTTTATAATTCTTTGTCATAAGGTTTTTATCTCGTAATTTTGATTCTCTTAATTATGACTTAATATCCCATAATTCCAACCTTTTTATCTCATAATTATGACTTAGTTTCTCATAACTTTAGATTTCTATGCCATAATGATGGTTTGCCAAAGGATTTTTTTTTTCTCACATGCTGGAATTGGGCTTTCCATAGTTTACCAAGCTAGGAGCATATCAGCTTTTTTACTTATCAGTTGATAGTCCATTTTAGTTGAGACCTTTTTAGTCTATCCAAAATGACCTGAACGCACATCATAAAGTAATTATGATTTCCAATTCTTTCCTAGAAATACTTTCCACAGAAATGCGTAATTTTAGTATATAATAGTATAGTAACCTTATGGTTACCAGCCCAGATCGTTAACCACCCGTCTGTAATAAATATTTGTTCGACACTGAAGGAGATGAGAAATCTGTGTATATTTGGATTAGAGGGACGGTGTCGCACATTTCTTATCATCTGTCTGGGTGACTGGATTGTACATACACTGCGAGCCAGTCAAACAAACAGTGTGGATTGTGACTTGCTGAAATGATCCGCTGTGGGCGTCACTAAAGAACTACATCGACTTGGCACAAATCTACTCTACAGTAAAAACGGTTCATTTTTGTACAAAATTGATCCTAAAAATATACACACATACAGCATATTTTACATACAGTATTGCTAACCTAAGAAAACGGTCTGTCGCGAGCACACATTTTCTTTTTCCCCGCTTAAAGCATCACTCTTTTGGTTTAAGAGAGCAATACGTGTGCAAAGGCAGTATTTTCAGTGCTGCTTTTTGTCCAGAACGAAGCCGCCCGTCCCCAACACGAAAATAAACCACACACAAAACACATTGTTGTTCCAGTCTACCACACACTGTACAAGTTTCCGCTGATGTTTCAACTTCAATTAGAGTTTTGGAGATCAGAGCGAGATTCAATGAATCACTCGAGCGTGTGTTTGCCCACACATTACGACTAATCCCGGAAGGTTGCTATGGAACGGGAATTCATAACAAAGGAATTTCCTTCATCCGTCTTTGAGGGTCCTTGAGTCTTTAAAATTAATACCACCTCTTACTAAAGAGTCTCACAGTGCAAAGTCTTCGCTTCTTCTGGGTCACGGTTAATCTGCGAAAATCCACCCAAAAATCATTAACACATTAACAATAAGATACTTCAACACCCTCCTCCCTTCCTTGAAGAGAGAAGGCCTAAAATACACATTTTGGGGGAAACGAGAAAGTTGTTCATTTCCGGGAAAACGCAGTTACTCCATAATAACCAGCACAACAGTTTGATTCGTCCCGTTTTAGGGTTCAATTTCAGGTTGTTAGCTTCCTCGTTTGTTTCAAGTCATCGGTTCATTAGACAAACGAGGAAAAGCCGGTAACCGGAGTGCGTGTTCCTGGTGCGGGCTGCCCTGTTGGGGTATAGACGCCCCCTACGCTGTGCTGGGTCACCACAGTCTGATAATACCCCCCCTCTGCATCCGTCATGGCACATTCCTCATACCCTCCTCCGGTCTTCACGTTTTTGGGCTGCCGCTTCCACGAGTTGTAATAGGTGGGGTCGCTCATGTAGTGATTTACGAATGAGTGCTTGGGCTGCTCATCTTCGTAGTCGCTGTCGCTGACCTTTACATGAGGGGTGACGGGACGGGTCGGGACCAGAGAGAAAAAGAGAAGACAGTAAAGTTACAACATGGATGGAATATTGCCTGAGTGTTTAAAGTCTGTGTAAAGCTGTGTAAACCTAAGTTTGTCACACCACAGAAAAATGTTATTAATCATCCAGCCACATCTGAATGATAAAAAACGGCAATAAAATAAGTTATCAAAATCTTGAAAAAATAAGTAGTATTTTCTGCTCTCAAATGCTGGGGGGCGTGTCCACTTTCTGCACCAAAGCCACGCCCACTCGCAGGAAAGCTGCCGCCTCTCTCAACTGCCAAATTCCGCTAAATGAGGCCGAGCTGTCAGGTAATATGCATATACGTGATAAAGGAAAAGCAAACTGTAGGCTGTAGTAAGTGAGCGAACCACTGATGCTAACGTGCTTATTATTATATAGACAGAGCGACACGCGTCATAATCTGAAGACCACGCCTTTTGTAGGGACAGTGAGGGGGACGGATCGGGTCACTATGAATCTGCGCACCTGGTTTAACGACAAAAGTAGAGCTCAACGTGTCATATCACACTAAGAACTACACCCACTGGAGGGTTGTTTTTAACCATTTCAAAGGATTATTTCACCAGCCTATGTAAACCTGAGAGGAAGAGATATATTGAGAAACTAAATCGTATTGGTCTATGTCAGTGCTCCTTTTCCTTACCTTTCTTTTGCTCGAGAAATTATCCAACAGAATGGCCCAACATGAAATACCCTGACATCTACAACTATTTCTGTCCTTAAACACTCATTTTTTGGGGTTGACAGCTTATAAAACCACAGTTCTGGGGCTTTTAGCTTGTTTACTGTACACATTGTCACATAGCAGCTTTTAGACATTGTTCAGTTTTTTTTTGTTATAAGTCAGAAATGACAAGGAGGCAGCTTCCCAAAAATACAAAGTCAATGAAGAGCGCTGGATTGCGCTTATTCATTTGTGGCCATGTCTTATTACATTCCCTCGCTTTAGTTAAATCGTGGCCACGACTTATTCATTCATTCCCTCATTTTAGATAAATTGTGGCTACGTTGTACCAAATTGTTTCTTGTTTTAACCTAATTAAGTCATGGTCACATCCAGTGAACAAATTAATTAAAATGTTTTTGTGACAAATTTTTAATTCATGGCCATGATATCAAGTTTTTCTTCCTTACATATCATGTGCAGGGCTTTGAAAAATACCTTATTTGCATAATATTTATTTCTATTATTAATTTATTCTGCAAACATTTGCCAGTTGAACGTGTGAATTTTTAAAGTAATTTCAATTAATTAATTTTGTTCATTATTTATTTTTAAATAATGTATTATTTTAATTAACATTATTTTACTTTCTGCAGAGAAATTCATTTGTAAGTAGAATGTAGTTGTTTACTAAACTAATTTCAAGCATTCAGTTATATGTCTTTATATAAAAAGGGTTTCAAATTGGAGCAAATTAAAATATTTTAGTCAAGGGTGTACAAACCTTTGACTAGTAGTGCAAAATAAACAGCCACAGATATTACACTACATTGACATTTAATAATTTACAAATGCGACTTTAGAGATTACAGTTTATAGACCAATTCAGTGTATGCAAACAGTAATGATGTTTTTGTGGGCGGAGCTTATCTGATTGCAGAAAATTATGGTTTTCAAGTAGCAGTCTATGGAAAGGTATATTTGAGTATATAAGAAGGTAAATTTGAGTTTATATTTCAAAATTCTGACTTTATTCTCACAATTCCAAGATTAAATCTCACAATTCTAATAAGAAAAACCAACTCGCCATTCTCTCTTTTCCCTTCGGCTCTGACTTTTTTCTCAGTATCTCTGTATTGTTGAGTTAAATCGAGTTGTAAAGTCCGATCTAGGAGATATAAACTTACATTTGCGAGATAAAAGTGAAATAAAATAAATAAATGTAAAATGCTAATAGTGACAGGTTGAACTTCAAATGGCGTATTTGACAAGAGTATTCTATAAAAATGATTTGCATTCCGATTCTGGCATCAAAAGGCACTTTATTTTGCTTCAAAATCTCAATGACTATTCACTGCCATTATAAAGCTTGGAAGAGCCAGGACATTTTTTAATATAACTCCAACCTTATTCATCTGAAAGAAGAAAGTCATATACACCTAGGATGGCTTGAGGGTGACTAAATCATAGGGTGTTTTTCATTTTTGTGTGAACTATCCCTTTAAGCAACTCACACTCCACATAAGTTCAATAGTTGTAATAAAGATTAAGACATAAGATTTCTCTAAAACTCCATCGTAACCCCATAGATGTTGTTTATGTGTGTGTAGTCATGCGTTATTGGTGTAGTGTGTTTACCTCTGACTCTGACAGCTCAGTGGGTTTCTCTGTGAGGGTGGTGCTCTCTGTTAAAACAGCACCGTTGTAGTTGTTGCAGATGTCTTCATCAGAGTAGTGCAGCCCACCTGGACTGGGCCGTGGAGGAGATCTAGAGATAGCATAGCATTTTTACAAACCGCGTACACACAAAAGAGTGTTACTACTATGTTAATAGTAGGAATTTTTGCTGTTAAAAAATAGACTGTGATATATTAACAGCAGTTCAGAAGAAACCCCACCTTGTTCCATTCTTCTTTAGGAAAGAGCTCTTCACGTTCAGATGTCTGCTGTTCAGCTCTAGAGCCGTGAAGCCGCCATTGTCAAGTGTTACAGACTCCTCTACTGTAGTAATGTGTTTTCCTGTGGGAGGATGTACATGACAATGACAACAAACACTGGGATGTGTTGACTGATTAACTACATTAACTATGAGCTTCTACATTTTTTTCTATTTCACAGTATTACATTTTCCCTCTACAGTTACACAAGTGACCCAGTTGGAACAACTACAAACACGTATAATCTGTAAATCCACAAAACTGTCAAGAAAGCAGAAGTATTGTGGTGTTCTCATAAGGTACACTGATTGCATTAGGTGTCAGTACTTATATGCCATAATGCTGTATTTACAAGTTATCTCAAAAATGGCACAGTAATACCATCATAACAGTGTCTAAATGACCATAAACATGTTTTAGTATCCCTTTAGAAAATTTTAGTTTTAACAGACATTATTATGGACCCAAATTCATAAAGGTTAAGAGCAACATAGGAGTGAGTACATGAAGACGCTCAGTGCAAAAAGCAATTTCAGTGCAATACAAGTGTATTACCAATTTTTATTATTGTGTTTAGTCTCACCTGTTCCACAGCTTCTGTACTTTTTGTTCTGTCCCAACAGGAGCAAACCAAACACAACCATCAAAATAAAAATGAGACTGATCAAAGCCATGACGATCAGGAACCACCACTCCTCATAGAAAGGCGTATCAGACAGAGCTACAACAACAGACAACAATTTTGCATTAAAATACAATAGCTATTTTACTGTTGACATTTCATTCATCAGGGTAAATAATTTATTATTATATTATATTACAATTTTTAAAGAAATTAATACTTTTAGTCAGCAAGGACGCATTAACTTGTTTAAAAATGACAGTAATGACTTTTATAATGTTACAAAAGATGTTTTGAATAAATACTGAAAAGATACGTTAAGAAACAATAAGCAGCACAACTGTTTTCAACATTTTTATTAATAATAAGAAATGTTTCCTGACCAGCAATTCAGCAGAATGATTTCCAATATTAAAATAGATAACAGTATTTTGCTTCAGTGTGTATAATAGATTTCTTTTAGAAATACATGCATATATAATATAACATAACATAATATAATGTAATGTAATGAAATATAATATAGTATAATATATAATATGTAACCCTGCACCACAAAACCAGTCATAAAGGTCAATTTTTTGAAACTGAGATTTAAATATCATATAAATAAGCTTTCCACTGATGTATGGTTTGTTAGGACAGGAAAATATATGGCCAAGAATCTGGAATCTGAAGGTGTAAAAAAATCAAAATATTGAGAAAATCGCCTTTAAAGTAATGTAAAAGTAAAGTAAAGTAAAAGCAATGCATATTATTAATCAAAAATTAAGTTTTGATATATTTACAGTAGGAAATGTACAAAATATCTTCATGGAACATGATCTTTACATAATCTTTACTAAAATTGATAATTTTGACTCGTACAATGTATTTTTGGCTATTGCTAAAAATATAACCGTGCTAATTAAGACTGGTTTTGTGGTCCAGGGTCACATATAATATTATACAGCATAATATAACATAATATAATATAATAAGCAGTAGTAACAGCTCTAAATTAGCTTTCAGTTTGCTCTTATACTTATGGGTGAGTGAATGTTCAGCTATGTGACACTAGATGGCAGTAGAGGCCACAAAGTGAGTCTATAGTGCTCCACAGTTCAAACATCCTCACTGAAACAGAACGCCTCCCAAACACATGAAGATGAAGTGGAATACTAATGTTCATACGCTAAACAGCAAAATTATGAAAAATGAATTGTGATATAGTATGCAATTCACATTAGTCAGGGTAAATGCTGTATCTAATTTGATGTAGCCTAAACAAAAACGAAGCTGTGGGACAGACAGAGTCTGTTCAGTGGGTTGTCATTCGCATCATTGTTCAATATAATGCAGTGAAGTGATATAATGAGAGAGATTACCAGACATCGCAGTGGAAGGCGGACTGGGATCGCCGTAGCCGAAACGATTGACTGCGATGACACGGAATTCGTAGGCCACACCTGAGCGTAGGCGGTCCAGACTGATGGTGTACGAGAAGCTGCCAGGTGGGAGATGCTTGACAAACGTATCCCATAATCCTTCATCTGGAAATGTAGGATTTCAAAAGCGGGAGGGGGAGTAATTGGTGGCCACATAGGAGAAGAAAGACGGAAGAGGTGAAAGCGAGAAGAGGAAGGTTAATTGAGAATAAGTCTAGGGTAGATCTGAAGTAAGCAGACGAGGAAGTGCTGCTTACCTGATGGACGAGCCTCAATGACATATCCTGTGACGGGTCCCGCCCCTTCTGCGCCCTCTGACCAATGAAGCGTCAAAGCTGATGCAGACTTTGTGACTGAGGTCTGCAAAGGCGAACCCGGGGAGCCTATGAAATATAAGGCGTATTATTCCTTTCTGAATAATCAATAACAGCACAAAACGCAGTTCCTAAAATGGATCTGGCCATTTTTATCAATCATAACAGTTCAGGCTGCAGTACAGGCTTCAAACTTCAGGCTGATGGAAAGAAAATGATGAATTTTTTATAAGAGAATAATCTACTGCTTGCAACTAAGGATCGTAAGACAGGCAAGCACTGTCATTATAAAGCGGTTTGGATTGCATAAAGGTCACATTGAAGCCGTAGGGATATATCTTCTTCAAAACGTTCTTTATTGGCTACTGTGACCTGGCAACATTTACATTTAGTATACCGCTTCTTTTCACAGAAATCTTTTCACGAAATGTCATGATTAGTGTTGGGGATGTTACTGTTAAAAAGTAATTAGTTATAGTTACTAGTTACTTCTCACAAATAGTAACTGATTATTAAAGTAACTGATTACTAAGTAACTACTATTATAATATATTTTTTAATATTTTCTTTAGTTTTTAGTGGTCATGATTCACTTTACTTGTTCCCTGTAACGTCAATATAGAATGTTTTCCTTTCTTTTTATTATTATTATTATTATTATTTTAGCCAATTACTAATCAGAAACCAAAATATTCACATCATTAGGAAAATTTACCATATGTGACCCAGGACCTGAAAACCAGTCATAAGGGGCAACTGATGTATGGTGATGTAAGTTTTCCATTGATGTATGGTTTGTTAGGATAGGACAATATTTGGCCAAGATACAACTATTTGAAATCTGGAATCTGAGGGTGCAAAAAATCGAAATATTGAGAAAATCGCCTTTAAAGTTGTCCAAATGAAGTTTTTAGCAATGCATATTACCAATCAAAAATTAAGTTTTTATATATATTTACGGTAGAAAATTGACCAAATATCTTCATGGAACATGATCTTTACTTAATATCCTTATGATCTTTGGCATGAAAGAAAAATCAATCATTTTAACCCATACAATGTATCGCTGGCTATTGGTACAAATACACCCATACGACTTATGACTAGTTTTGTGGTCCAGGGTCACATATTATTACCATAGTAATGGTTATACAGATATGTACCATGCTAAAATCATGGTACTTTTTGAAGTACACTACAAGTCAAAAGTTTACCTATCTACTTAATCAGTATTTTTAACTAAGATTTTTTAGAATAATCATCAACATTATGAAATTACACAATCCAAACAAACAGAAATGCAAACAGAAATAGAATAGAAATGTGTATGTATCTACAAAACTACTTTCAATCATTTAAGTATACTTTTAACTGTTAAGGACACCAGAAACATATATTTACTTCAGTGTGTTCACATTTTAGATAGTGTACCCTGGAGTACCATGTTATTACCATGGTATATGATTGAAACATTCAGTACCATGGAGTATATGCCATGGAGTAACAACCATATTGTTTGCTCAAAATTCTGGCCAACTGACCATTTGCAGGGAGACTGACAGGCAATCTGACCAATCACGGTGCAGAATCACCTATTTTCGTCTGACAAGACACAGGGAGTAGATTAATTCTGGTGGACTTGAACTTCAAAAATAGTGTATTTCGCAGCTGAAACAAGACCTTCTGATGTTCATTCATGTTTATTTCATACTATAACTACTAATAAGGAAGACATGATCGGTTCATATGCTGCTTAACTGAGGCGATCTGTCACGACACATTTGAGCCACAAAACTGTATTTATTGGTTGAATTTTTCAGAAAACATGAACGCTGAGACTTTTTTTCATACCTAAAGTAGCCTAACCTTGTATGTTGGTGCATTATCAGTTTTGTCTTTGCTCCTCTCATGCCACACATCATGTTCTCCACTGTGTGAGAACATGATGTGTGGCATGAGAGAAGCATGGCTTGTCGCCGGACATAGCAACAGTAATGAAGGAGGGCGGGTCTTTGCAAACAGTCAATTACACAAGAGCTCAAACTCCTTCATAATCCATACTGACCAATAAGATTCCACCGCTCCTTCATGAATTAACAGCTTCTCATTTGAAGAACATTTTAAACTGAAAGCCATCTGTGTGAGACCCAGCATCCCACCGCAATGAAGGCGCTGTGTCTTGAGAATGAAAAATTGCTCAAAGGCTACACAAAATCACATTCCTATTATAGTCCACTAATCAAGCCATGACGTTCACACAGCCCTATTTTAATTTCCATCTTCAACTAATTTTAAGAATTAAAATAATGAAATGCCATCTTTGTGGTAGGTCCCAGGGTTTTAGAAAAGTGTTTTTTAGAAAAGCACTAGTTACATGCAGTCATTTCATATTCAACAATTAATTGAATCCAAAGAAAGCCTCCAGCACTGGTGTCTGTAACTGCAGGGGATTTTTCTTTCTTTCCCAATTATTGTGGGATTTATTATGGAAGTGTTAATATGCATTACTATTCATATTTACGCATACCTTCCACCGGTCCTGCGGTGATATTGGCTTCCAGCTCGGGTCCGTAACTAATAGTCCTGGCCTGAACCTTGAAGCGATAAATCACACCCCTCATCAGGTCACGAACCTTCAGCCAGCGCTGCCAGTTCCCTTTGATATCCACTGTAACTGTCTTACTGACACCTGTCAATTGAAGGGACTTGATGAATATTCAATAATATATACATGCACCCAAAACTAAAAACAAATCTGAATAATGATTATATACAGTTTTTTCTCTTCCTTATATCCTGCTCACCATGAACTGGTGCGGTGGGCTCATAGACAACTCTGTAGCCTTCCACCACTCCATTGGGCTGCAGAGGAGCTCCCCATGACACATTTAGGGAGCTTCCCGTCACCTCCGAAAACACTACATGACTGGGTGCTCCAGGAGCTTCAGAGAGAAAGAGATGTTAGTAAAGCCACATGTCAAAACATTCTAGCATAGACTTCTGTTAAATTATACAAAATAAAACATTTTCAAAAAGTTTGGGGTCAGTATTTAAAAAAAAAGAAAGAAAGAAATTAATACTTTTACTCAATAAGGATGCATAAAATTTATAAAAAAAGACAGTAAAGACAATAATATTACAAAAGAGCTGTTTAAAAAAAATGCTGTTCTTTTGAACGTTTTATTCATTAAAGAATGCTCAAATCTGAAAATGTTTTGAAGTTTCTACAAAAATATTAAGCAGCATGTTTTTAACATTCATAATAGTAAGAACATGTACTTGAGCACCAAATCCTAAAGGATCATGTGACACTGAAGACTTAATTAAGTGCTTAAATACATTTATGCTTTTAAACTGCACTGTCTTACACCTTAGACTTTACTTTGTCAGTGCTTTACAATAAACAATTTCTGCTAAAAAAAAAAAAAAAAAAGAAAAATCATCAATGCCACTAACACTGTCAACAGAACTTGAACTTGGAATATTAAAGTATTAATATATTATAGTTCACCCAAAAAATTAAAATTCTATCATAATTTCCAAACTTGTATGAGGTTAACATGGAGGAAGATATTCTGAAGAATGCCGGTATTTCTGTCATTAATTACTCATCCTCATGTCGTTCCAAACCCGTAAGACCTTTGTTCGTCTTCGGAAAACCAGCTAAGATATTAAGATTTGATGAAATACAAGTGCCTTCTGCCTGTGTATAGACAGCAACGCAACTACCACGTTCAAGGCCCAGAAAGGTAGTAAGGACATCATTAAAATAGTCCATGTGAGATCAGTGGTTCAACCTTAATTTTATGAAGCTACAAGAATTATTTCTGTGCGCAAAGAAAATGAAAACAATAAGAAGAATTTCTGAATAAAGTTGTTATTTTTTGTTTTGTCCTTACTACCTTTTTTGGGCCTTCTATGCTGTCTATGCAGGGTCAGAAGGCTCTCGGATTTTATCAAAAATGTCCTAATTTGCGTTCCGAAGATAAACAAAGGTCTTATGTGTTTGGAACGACATGAGGGTGAATAATTAATAACAGAATTTTCATTTTTGGGTGAACTATCCCTTTAATTCAAATTGTCACAGTATGCCTGTATACAATTCATCTGCGTTACAGCATTTTTAATTAAAGGCTTAATCAAAGTTGTTTCTATTTGCCAAATCTTGCTTAAAGACTCTTACTGGGGTTCTAGCAACAACTTCTACATTTAGTAATACCAGAAGAATGACATGGTGTGATAATGTTTTGCATGTCTCGGATGGTTGGCTGGCGCTCATGCGTCTGGATGAGTGTAACAGGATCTCAGTGGGACTCACCAGCCTGCAGGGTGCGTCCTTCACGGGCTGCACTGAGCGGCCCGTCCCCCGCCGTGTTAAATGCAGACAGTTGCACAAGGTAGGTGGTGTAGGATGTCAGGTTCTTCAGGTGCACGGATGTATCTGGAACAAACAAAACCAATTCCTTCTCCGTCTCATTCTGCCGGTTCTTTTCCCAGTAATGGATCTGAGGGAAGAAGTGAATGACACATATACATATTTAAAAAAATGGTTCACCCAAAAATGAAAATGTACAACTCCAAAACAGTATGTTTTGAAGATTGGCGTCATCTTGCGACATCTGTGGCATTGTGCTGTGTGATAAAACTGCACATTTTAGAGTGGACTTTTATTGTGGCCAGCCTAAGGCACACCTGTGCAATAATCATGCTGTCTAATCAGCATCTTGATATGCCACACCTGTGAGGTGGATGGATTATCTTGGCAAAGGAGAAGTGCTCACTAACACAGATTTAGACAGATTTGTGAACAATATTTGAAAGAAATTTCCTTTTGTGTACATACAAAATGTCTTAGATCTTTGAGTTCAGCTCATGACAAATGGGGGCAAAAACAAAAGTGTTGCGTTTATAATTTTGGTCAGTGTATATTCTTATATTTATGATATTTTTATAGTACATTTGAAGTCAAAAGTTTACATACACCTTGCAGAATCTGCAAAATGTGAATTATTTTACCAAAATAAGAGGGAACATACAAAATAATTTTTTTTTTTTTTATTTAGTACTGACCTGAATAACACATTTTACCTTAAAAAAGTTTACATTTAGTCCACAAGAGAAAATAGTAGTTACATGTATAAAAATTACCCTGTTGAAAAGTTTACATACACTTGATCACCTGAATGACCCACAGCTGTGTTTTATTTTTGTTAGTTGCTCATGAGTCCTTTGTTTGTTCTGATCAGTTAAACTGCCTGCTGTTCTTCATAAAAATCCTTTGGACAATCCTTCCACAATTTCTTTGGTTTTTCAGCACTTTTGTGTATTTGAACCCTTTTGAACAATGACTGTATGACTTTTAGATCCATCTTTTCACATTGGGGACAACTGAGGGACTTATATGCAACTATTACAGAAGGTTCAAATGCTCACTGATGCATCAGAAGGAAAAACTATACATTAAGAGCCAGGGGTGTAAACTTTTGAACAGAATGAAGATTTTCTTATTTTGCCTAAATATAATATTTTTTTAATTTAGCACTGCCCTTCAGAAGCTACAGAAGATACTTACATGTTTACTAGAAGACAAAATAAGTTACATTTACTCTGATCTTCAATTTAAAAAAAAATTCACCCCCGGTTCTTAATGCATCATGTTTTATTCTGAAGCGTCAGTGAGTGTTTGAACCTTCTGTAATAGTTGCATATGAGTCCCTCAGTTGTCCTCAGTATGAAAAGTTGGATCTCAAAATCATACAGGCATTGTTGGAAAGGGTTAAAATACACAAAAATACTGAAAAACCAAATAATTTGTGGGACCTGAAGAACAGCAGGCAGTTTAACTGTTCAGGACAAACAGGGGACTTGTGAAAAACTATCACTAAACAAAAAACAAAGCTGTGGATCATTCAGATAACAACACTGTATTAAGAGTGTATTATCAAGTGTATGTAAACTTTTGAACGGTCATTTCTATAAATTCAACTATTATTTCCTCTTGTTGACTATATGTAAACGTGAAATATCTTATTCAGGTCAGTACTAAATAAAAAATAACATGCACTTTGTATGATCCCTCTTTTTTTGGTAAAATAATTAACATTATGTAGATTCTGCTAGGTGGATGTAAACTTTTGAACTCAACTGTATATGTGCTACATTTTGGAAGTTTGAATGCTGCAATTTCCATTTATTAATCAACTAATGCCATTTTAAAAAGGTCTCATTTTGTGTTCAAACAAAGGCAAAAAAACAAAGTCATATGGATTTGAAACAGCATGAGGGTGAGTAAATGACGACAAAATGTTCATTTTTGGGAGCCTAATCCTTTAAATACACAAACACACACTGAAACTAGACTTGAATAAAATATGTATGTCCATGATTTGACACTTTGTGTGTTTGTGGACAGAACAGAAGGATTCATAACCAGTTCCTGTTCAAATCTCTATGAGAGACAGATGTACAGATGGCGTAAATAGGAAAACAACGGTGGAAGCTAATGCGGTGAAATCAACAGATGACAGTGAGATAAGGGAAGACAGACTGCAGATGAACGACAGTTTATTTATGCCGGTAAACAGATGGACTGCCTGACTGATTTTGGAAATACTTTTCATAAAAATCAGGGCTCACAACTGACTAAACAACTGAGCATTATGTATTCATGCATTAAAATTATCGACCCACAGTGTACAATGTGACAAATGAAAATGAGTGCATGGGAATTATGGATCATTTCTACTGGTGTAAATACGCATTTGACAATTAAAAACATGGAATTTAATAAACAATTATAATTATTAATATCCAGTTGCAACTGTCTGCACTAATTATTAATTTTGGATTTATGTAAGCATTCTCTAGACATAAATCTTTGATCTTTGTAACACATTTTGCACCTTTTTAAAATATTTGTGAATTGTACAGATTATATTTTGTGCATGTATGTGGGTAAAAAAAATTATTATCACCTTGTATCCTTGAATATTTCCGTTTTGTGTCTCGACAGGTGGAGGCTGCCACTCTACATCCAGCTGACTGGAGGACATGGACTTCACCTGTATGTTCTGAGGAGCCACTGAAGGAGCTATGAACACACACACACACACACACACACACACACACACACACACACACACACACACACACACAATTATAATTTTAAACTGAGCAACAAACAAATCAAAAGTGCATGTGTCAACAAGTCTATCACAGTGGGAAAAGCATTTAGTTCATAGACTGTCTGTCTCATTTAAAGGCCAAATGTCAGATCTCTCTGTGGCATAATGGACAGTGACTAAACTGAAAGGAAAGAGGTTTAGTGATTTATTGACACTCTGAAATGTGTAAAATATAACGTCTCTGTAAACAGGCTAGCTGTCAAACTTTAGCTTTTCATTCAAGAACATAAGTTTTTGGTATTCTCCTTTTTTCCCATGTAGCTGCTATTGTGGCGCTAAAATATTCACCAAAGTATGTGGTTTAAAAAATGTTACAAAAATATTAAACAGAACAACTGTATTCAACATTGATAATAATAATACGAAATGTTTCTTGAGCACCAAATCAGCATATTGGAATAATTTCTGAAGGACCTGAAGTAATGGAGTAATGATGCTAAAAATTCAGTTTTGCCATAAATTAAACTTTAAAGTTTATGAATTATTTTAAAATTTAATTATATTTCAAAATATTACTGTTTTTACTGTATTTTTGTTAAACTAAATGCAGCCTTGGTGGGCATATGGGTCATTCTATAATTAGGGTATATTTAGAATTTGACAATGTGAAGAAAAAAGTTTTCCTGTTTCCCAAAAACCCAAACATGACCTTACATAGCTTCTTTGAAACAATCTATATTGTATAAAGTGCTATATAAATAAAAGTGATCTGTAGGACTATGTGCATAAAATACCATCTATGTTTGCTACTGTCCACCATGTTACCTTTACTGGATAACACAGTTGACTTTTTTAGTGTTTTGGGCCTATACTCAACATGGAAGCCTAGAACTACTGAGCATATGTTATGTTTAAAAATATATATTTTTTAATAAACAAAACAAATTTTAGTTAAACTGTCTTGTTAAAATTTGGAGCAATAATACTTGTGTAACACTGCTGACAGTCAAGTAATCCACTTTTGACACAGGTTTGCTTATTTAACCAATATTAGGGGAAAGAGAGAGTGTTTAGCGAGAATGTTTAGTGTTTCATTCATGTTCTTCTAGAGGAAATATCACCATACTGTGCAAATTATGCTAGAATGGGACAAACCATTCCTTTTTGAGGGGGGTTTTCTAATGAGTAACTTAGAGGACAACGGTTTTTCGGACACAAATAAAACAAGTTATATCACAATAAACACTTATGATTTTTGAAGCGCACACCCAAATGTCTCGATAAGCTAATCTAACTGAAGGCAAAACTATGAAATTAATTTATATTTGAGGTCATTTTAATGCTTAAATGCAGAGTAGAATGAGCAACTTTACAAAATCGGACAGCTGAATACCAGGGTTGTATGTGATACGAACATCATTTTTGAACAAAAGATATGGTCTTTTCAACATATAGTAGTGTGATTGGGAAAAACAGTTATAGAATGACCTATATATAAAAAATCTACCCTATAAAATAGGTAAATATGTATTTATTATTTCATTTTCATAATACATTATATTCATGCAGCAATACTATTAATTATTTATAAATTATTCTTTATTTTTATAGTACATTTTTCAATATATAAAATGCAACTTTCATGAAATTTCCACATTACTATAAGTCATTTCAATGTATAAACACATTCCCCCAGCACGTACACACATATATTTCATAAATCTGTTGCTTCATGGTCAGTGTGTGACTTTGGGCTGTATGTGTTAAATTCTCATTTCAGCTCATTCTACACTCTTATAATGAGAGATATGTAATTAAGACGGCCTTGTTATCTTTACATGTTAAAGTCATGCCAGAGGGACACTGTATTTAATGATGTGCCGCCCCCCTCATTCGGATCTTTGGGAGAGGTCAGATGTGCAAACTAATCTGATTTGTGCACATGGCTCATTTTTTAAATTAGCTTAGGTAATGGGCTTTCATAATGCTCTACATATCAGATGAGTTTACAATCAAATTAGGTTTGACATGTACTGCAACACACGTTTACGCACAAACACAGCCTTATGGACTGAAGAGAGGTCATATAATCTCATATAATTACATAAAGTATTCATGAAAGTTGTTGTACATAGGGAGAATATAATTGCAGTAATTGCAATCTATATTTACACAATGAGGTAAAGCTCAGATCTGATATTTCTGTCTGTTTACCTTCACTTAAGACATAACTGACTGTTTTTATATTAATACCATGCAAGACAGCACATCGCTGGTGAAATTGATCCACGCTGCATAGTGGAAACTGGTCTGTGACACATTATCAATAGGTCATGCAAATGGATCCACTGCACGTTGTCTAATGGGTTGTGCAGTTAATTGGTCTACGCTGCATGATTTAAGTCCCACTTTTCTTTCCCATACAGCTCATAACCAGATTGTGTGACTTTGAGGAAGCACTGAATATAGTGATCAGTTATCACTCATGTGCAAATGCATTCCTTGTTAACATTACCAGAGTGCTAAGTGCACAGACCAGACCAAATAAGTCCGCAGTCTGAGTTGACCAAAGTTTGTTGTGCAAATTTTAGAACTAAGTCATAGCAGTGATCTTTATAAGGAATAAAAACCTACCTGCTTCTCCCACAAACACTTCAACAGGTGCACTTAAAGGACTCTCTCCAACAACATTAAACGCTGTCATGACAATCGCGTATCGTCTGTACTTGTTGAGTTCTGAAAAACACCATTAAAGATGGAGAAAAACAAGATTGAAGATTCAGTCAAAGAGTGTTAAGGTACTACTTTAGAGAAATGCAGAGGAAAGAGACCCGAAAGAATGTAAAACTAGGCGACGGAAGAGGGACGTGGTTATGAGATGAAGGATGTGGAAATGAGGTGGAGAACAAAATAGATTTACATTTTCCCCTTCCTCACAGCAGATCATGACAGGACCAGAGGCTAAACAACAAAGCGCAAAGACTAAGGGAAGTGTTTGTTATAGAGGTAGGGGAGATCAGAGGATTGAACAGGGAGTTTGAAAGCCTTCAGGCTTGAATGTGACTCTGTTAACACTTCAAAGATTACAACTATTGAAACATCTCAGCAATTAAAATAATATCAAAATATACTTACGCGTTAATTCAAATTCTGTTAATGAAGGGCTGCTCACTGTCTTAAAAGTGCTCCTAGCTGTTTGAGTTGTGAAATAAACCCAGAGAGAGATAGGGGAAAAGAGAATGAGAGAGAGAAATTACACAAGGGACACTGTTCAACATGCACAGAAGACAAAACAGTCAGCTGAAACAGAAAGTTGCACAACACGGACAAAACACTTATGACTGTATAAAAAAAGAGCAATAACATTACGAAAACTATATATAAAATTCAAAACATTAATTTCAGTTTGAGACAAAAATTAAAGCAGTGAAAGGAAAAGCAGATAGACAGACAGATGATAGACAGACAGACAGACAAACAGATAGATAGACAGACAGACAGAAAGATAGACAGACAGACAGACAGACAGACAGACAGACAGACAGATAGATAGATAGATAGATAGATAGATAGATAGATAGATAGATAGACAGAGATAGATAGATAGATAGATAGATAGATAGATAGATAGATACATAGATAGACAGAGATAGATAGATAGACAGACAGACAGATAGATAGATAGATAGATAGATGACAGAGATAGATAGATAGATAGATAGATAGATAAGATACATAATGGAGCAGAGATAGATAGATAGACAGACAGACAGACAGATAGATAGATGAGATAGATAGATAGATAGATAGACAGATAGATAGATAGATAGATAGATAGATAGACAGAATGAATAGATAGATAGATAGATATAGATAGATAGATAGACAGATAGACAGACAGACAGACAGACAGTCAGACAGACAGACAGACAGACAGACAGACAGACAGACAGACACACACACACACACACAGACAGACAGACAGACAGACAGACAGACAGATAGATAGATAGATAGATAGATAGATAGATGATAGACAGACAGACAGACAGAGATAAATAGAATGACTGACAGATTATAGATAGACAGATAAATAGGTGATACACAGACACACAGAGATGGATAGACAGACAAACAGTTCAACAGGAAGACAGACTATCAGGCAGACAGACTAACCTCTAAACTCAGGACTGACTGATTGGTTGGTTGCTGTCTTTGGCTCGTCTGGACTGTTCTCACGTGGAAGTTCACGGTAATACACACGGTATCCCACAAGAATCCCATTGACAGTTCCCTCTGCAGGTGGCTGCAGGCACAGACATATCGAGTTTCAGTCAAGCTCCAAGTAGCAAACTGCCTTTTAATTACTCCATTTAACTCAGGCAAGGAAATTTTCACCTGACTTTTCAGCATATGACCTGTGTTGCTACTTAATGAAAGAATGTTAAAGACAGTGCCTATGCTGTCTGTTGCTGGCTAATTAGCAGTTAGAGACGGTGACAGAAAGTAATTACCGCACAATGCACGTCAGCCCAGGAGATAGCACAGATCAACAGAGGACAAGTTAGCTGAGACCACAGGTCAGTAAAGGCCTGATCTGGTTGTTCTTACTCTGACTCACTCTAACATGCGTTCTCACTCTCCTATTCTATTATGGACGTGTCTTATTTAGTATGTGATCAGTGTTATAGGCAAAGTTAATTAAGATGGGGTCAAAACAGGCCAGCTTTGTAAATGTATCCGTATGTGTGTGAATAGATAGAGGAGGTACGTGAAACGACTGCTAACTAATTAGAGGGTAAAGAGTAAGGCTAAGAACTTGCTTGCCAAACATAATTAACATTGAGAGGGCAGCTGAACACTTTGCACACAAGACTGCTATTAAACGTTGTTGGACAATTTGAACCCTTGAACCTTTAGTTAAATGGAAAGAAAGGAAAAGTTCCTGTGACACCTATACATGTTAATGCTCTTTCAAAACTTGTGAGCACTGAAAGCATCACGGGCATGCTCTCGACATACAGGCTCTACTAACAGTATACTGTCTAAGACAACGTTTTGATGAAGGAAATACATTGCAACAAGGTTTACTGTTCAAAACGTTGGGATGGGTAAGATTTTATGTTTGATAAATTATTGTTTTATAATGTTTTACCTGCCACTGGACAATCACAGATGTTGTGGTTGATGGTTTGACGTTCAAAATGACAGGCGCTTCACCTGGCACTGAAAACACAAACACATTCAACTAATTAATGAATCGATCAAACTAATCATCCATCCATCCATCCATCCATCCATCCATCCATCCATCTATCTATCTATCTATCTATCTATCTATCTATCTATCTATCTATCTATCTGTCTATCTCTGTCTGTCCGTCTGTCTATCTATCTATCATTTTGGGAATTTTTTGATCAGAAAATGTAGATAGAATGACATGCTTCTATCTATCTATCTATCTATCTATCTATCTGTCTGTCTGCTATCTATCTATCTATCCATCTATCTATCTATCTATCATTTTGGGAATTTTTTGACCAGAAAATGTAGATAGAATGACATGCTTCCATCCGTCCATCCATCTGCCTATCTATCTGCCTATCTATCTACATTTTCACAAAAAAAAAAAAATCTTAAAAAAAAACAAAAAAAAAAATCACTATCAACTCAGATCCTATCACAAATACTCGGATCCTAAAAGCACTCTAAAAAATTATAATTCACTTTGCACAACACACAGAATCTAGTATTACCATCCTGCAGAGTGGTAACTGGCTCAGTTTCTTTGCTGAAGGCGCTGTCTCCCACATCATTTGTGGCCATCATTCTAAATTTGAAAGAGGTGTATGGCTTCAGCCTACAAGAAAAGAGATGAATTTCAACTCACACACTAGATCGTTCTCATGTACCAAAAGGAACCATAAGTGATGCATTTTTTTGAGAAAATCAGAGACAGAAGCCCTAGCTACTACAGGTAACCTATCATAAAAATGCATTTATGAATATAGCAAAAGGACACATCTCAGTCTGTCGAATAGACATGTCTGCTCAACCCACAATGTCTTGCTCAAGTGCTGCTCAACCCTGAACACATACCGGTCTCTTGAGTATTTCTTGAGATTTTCATGTTTACAAAAAAGACTCATTATTAATTTTTCATTAGTTAATATTAGTCAACTACACAGATTTGTTATTGCTTTTCAAACTCTGAGGGGACGTGGGAAGGGGACACGGGGTTGTGGGTAATGTATATCAAAGTTGGCCATCAGGGAAACTTTGAGTCTGTGTGTGTGCATGTGTGTGAAGTGAGCAATTAGGGATTTGAGAATCAGGACTGTGAGGGTACTTGTGTCGTTGTGAGTGTTTACGTGTATGTGTGTGTGTGTGTGTGTGTGTTTGTAATTAGGGCGTTGAAGACAAGGACTGTTAGTGGCATTTCTGTTTTAATAGCTGGAGGCATTTACTCCTCTGAGAATCAAGATGGTTTGAACACAAACATCCTCTTGGTTCAAAACACTCGGTTCATGCAATTATGAAAAATGCATGTGTGACAGAGAGAGAAAGAAAAAACGACAAACTGAAGCAAAGCACTGTATCAACATATGCACTCAAACTATACAAGAAATAAATGGTAGAACAGGCACATATCAGTAGGGACCTTTACATTGCCACATAAGGTATGGAAGAATTCAGAATGTAATAATTGGCTCTCTGAAAAGAAATGAAGTAGGAAATGAAAAGAAATGAAGTGGTCCTTCACTATGGTCCGTGAAATAAAAAATAATTTATTAAATATGAAGAAATATATGCTACCTTTTAAAAAGTCTGGGGTCAGTAAGATTCAGTAAAATTTATATGTCAAATAAACGCTGTTCTTTTGAACTATTCATCAAAAACACAACAACATCAAATTAGCATATTAGAATGATTTCTGAAGGACCATGTGACACTGAAGACTGGAAAATTCTAATTGAATTAAAATTCCTATATATGACAATCAATCCAGCCATTGTCTACATTCTCAAATCTGCATACATTGTACAGTACGCATTGCAACTACTGTATACGAATGTGATTGGTTAGTCTGTGCAAATGCACTTTTGTGTGTTATCCATGCTGCTTCAGTTTCATCTTCTGTCCCTCCTTTGCAGTCAGAAGATGGCTTACGATGAGTCACTGAATGTCAGAGAAAGGCACATGTGGGTAATTAAAAGGACAGGCATGTGGGTTGTGGGTAATCAAGTGGTACTGAATGCAGAAATGCTCCCATGGTTCCATAACAAAACAGGTTAAGAAATATGGTGTTACGACAGGCAAGTCCTTTAGCTCAATATATTTTTCCCCTTAATGCAAGTGGACATTTAGAGACGTGAACGAAGATGACAGCATGAATCAGACAGGTGATGATGAGAAGAACGAACAGGCAGGGTGAAAAAATATGAGCTAGTGCTGGAGGATGGAGAGCAGAAAACAGGTTAGTGAGCGGGTGGAGCTGAATGGATGTGTGATTAGACATCAGGCCACCCGATGGTCAGCCTGATTATGATTGTAGACTCTCTCTCTCTCGCACGCGCGCTCATGCTTTTGCTCTGTCTTTCTGTCGATTTCACTCTTTTTATTCTTAATGATGTCTCATCAGTGTCACTGCATGTCTATAATATAAAATGTCCTACATGTTTTGTGTAATTTCATTCCTTTAGATTGAAGAGCTTGGTTTGATTCAGTCCAATTGAGGTTGCTTCACTGTAACCCTTTTCATTCTTACCCTAACTCTCTCAGTCAGTAGCAGTAGCAGTGATGGTATCAATATCATGGGACTAAATCATTATCATGACTGTATTATTTATATTGTAGTTCAGAACATGGTATTGCCATGGTACCATGTTACATAGTACATGTCCAGAAAAACATGTCGGACGGTCCCCCAGATGGTCCCCCGACCCGAAACCACCACCCACCACAAAAACCACCCATAGTACTACTTGTAAAATTAAAACAAAAAACAACAACAACAAAAAAAAAAAAAAACAGTCTGGAAAAAAAACATGGTATTACCATGGTATATGTCTAACCCCAAAAACATGGCATTACCCGTCAAACAAAACAAAAAACAAAACATTACCTTTGCACCCATGTTCAAAAACAAAACAAAACAAAAAACATTGTGCTAATATGATTAAAAACATGCCATTACCCTTTCAAACAAAACAAAACAAAAAGATGAAACAAAATAACAAAACAAAACAGTCTGGGAAAAAAAACATAAAACAAAACAAAAAACAAAACCAAAACATGGAGCTAATACGGTCCAAAAACATGGCATTACCCTTTCAAACAAAACAAAAAGTCAGGAAAAATATGGTATTACCATGGTACATGTCCAAAAAAACCCCAAAACAACATGTACTGTTTGCATGTAAACAAAAAACAAAACAAAACAAAACAAAACATGACATTACCTTTGCATCCATGCTCAAAAAAAAAACAAAAAAAAAAAAACATGGTGCTAATATGATACAAAAACATGGCATTACCCTTCAAACAAAACAAAACAAAACAAAACAGTCTGGAAAAAAAAAAAAACATGGTACTACCAGTACGTGTCCAAAAAAACCCCAAAACAACATGTATTTTCTGCATGTAAACAAAAACCAAAACAAACCAAAAAAACAAAAAAACAATTTTGTTACTTTCTTGTTGTGCATCAAAATAGATTTTACTTGTTGAATTATAGCTGCAATATTCGAAACTTACAATGACCTCAAGTGTATCTCTATCCTGTGTATTTTAATGTCTTCTGTCTGTCAGAGCTAAAGCACATTATGCTATAAATAGTGACTGTTCTTGTACCAGCTGCTGCCCGCACAGGCAGTTATGACTAATCAGAGAGAGATATGTGCGTGTGTTACCTATCCACCTCCCAGGAGGTGTTATTATGACCGATGGAGGATGTGTGGGTCTTCCACTCGCCGTCCGGCAGCTCTAATGTCTGCAGGGTAAAGTAGCGCACTGGGGAAGAGCCGTCTCCCCCCGCCGTCCAATGAAGTCGCAGCTTATTAGACTCCACCCCTTTCTGAGGCACGTTGAGTCGTCGAGGGGGCTGCGGCCGCTCTGTGGGACATGGGTAATGAGTCACTGCTGGGCATATGCATGTGTCACAGACCCGGCTCGCGGCTAATTTTGAGCTCGGGTTTAAATGCAGTCAGCTCCGAAGGGCCACATGCAGTTTTGACAGTTTGCTTTATCAGCTGACATTCTGCTCAGACAAACCGACTCCATGAAACATGACTTTTTAGCCTTAGTCACAACCAATTTGTCTCTGTTTATGTAAATGACTCTACAATAAAGTAGTGAACAATTTGATAACACAACTGAACATTAACTCTTCAAACAGACCTCTTTTTTCTGTCGTTATGACAATGGCCTCCTCCGGGGGTCCCCAGCCCTTTTGAGTGCGTGCTGTGATTTGGAAAACGTACGCCGATTCTGGAATGAGTCCGGTCACTGTGAATTGACGTGCGTTGGATCCCACCTCAACCGTGGTGAATTTGTTGGGGTCGTTGATATCCAGACGGTAAGAAATTTGATAACCTGAAGTAACAAAGTCATAATTGGGTCAGAACTGCTGAAGTACATTGTTTTTAAGTCTTTGCACTGTCAGGGAATAATATTAGTATAGACTTGAGAAACCAAACTTTTAAATCAGAATTTATTTTAAATGATAAATGTATTTATTTATTTAATTATACACGTAATAATAATAATTATTATTATATTGCTGATATAATATTTGCTACGTGTGTATGTATATATTTTTGTTATTATGAACAATAATACTGATTAATATATCAATTAAATTTAGAATTGATTTTAATAATAATAACATTATTAATATTCAATATTAACATCTTAATTATAAATATTAGTATAATAACAATAACATAATATGAATATATTCATATTATTATCAAAATGTTCATTATAAATATTGTTAATATTATTAAATTATTATGCATGCATTATTAAATAATAAAAATTAATATTATTAAATTATCATTAATAATTGATATATGATTGTTATTGACTTTATTATCATCATTCAAACATGTGATAATAAATATTTATTATTATTATTAATAATTGCATGTACATGTATTAGGAAATCTGCGATAATTAATATTGATTCATATTAGTATTTTATAATAATAATATTCACTAATAATATTAATATATTAACAATATTATTATTCAAATGTTAATTATAAATATTTTTAATATTAATAAATTAGCATTCATAATTTAAATATTGTTGTTATTATTATTGTTTTTATTATCAACATTTAAACGTGCTAATAATATTTATGATGATGATTATTATTATTGTTGTTATAATAATTATTATTAATTACATGCATTAATAGTATTACGAAATACTCAATAATTAATATTATTAATTGATATTTTATTTTATATAATTTTTAGATACATACACTGTTTCTTCTTCTTCTTCTTCTTCTTCTTATTATTATTATTATTATATTGCTTATATAATAATTGCCGTGTATGTATGTTTGTTTTTTATTAAATATAAAAAAATATTTTTATTTATAAATACTACTACTACTAATAGTAATATTAATAATAATAATCAGATGACGATGATGGTGATAATTAATTTAATGTTATTATTATTATTATTATCATTATTATTATTATTAATTATACATAATAGTAGAGTCAGAAAATACTCAATAATTAATCTTGATTAATATGACTATTTTATAATAATAATATTCACTGATAATATTAATGTATTAATTATATTATCAAAATGTTAATTATAAATGATAATTCTAAATATTGTTAATATTTTATATTATTTATTAAAATAAAATCTAATTTATTTTAATAAATAATATAAAATATTAACAATATTTAGAATTTTCATTTATAATTAACATTTTGATAATAATAATAATAATAATAATAATATAATGAGGATGATACATATTAGTATAATAATAATAATAATATTAATAATAATAATAATAATTATACATAATAGTAGAGTCAGGAAATACTCAATAATTAATCTTGATTAATATTACTATTTTATAATAATAATAATATTCACTAATAATATTAATAGATTAATAATATTATCAAAATGTTAATTATAAATATTGTTACAATTATTAAATGATTATGCATGTATTATGATTAATGACAATAAATATTAATATTATTAATATGCTGTTATAATAATTTTTTTTATTATCTTCATTCAAACATGCAGAAATGCAGAAGGGAATTGATGGGAAATGCTTTATGATATTGTTTTTGTGTTTTCAGAGCTTGACAGCGACATCCTCACACACTTTTAATGTATGGAAAGAACAGTATTTATATTCCAACACAAACCCCACAACTCATTTTTAAATCAGCTTATAACAATCCATCTGCTGTGTATCATTATAACAGTCTAAACACATGAGGCGTCACATTTTTAAATACCTAAGGTCATTATACAAGTTTGCAACAGCAGCCTTCCTTCATAAGAGTTAATAATCCTCTTCTAACTGCAGACAAGGCTCATTTAATTTTAATGCAGATGCAAAGACCAACGTGTCCCGTGAAAGATCTCCACAGTCTGAGAGCGTGCTTTAACCTGGGAGCATTTTTACAGCTGAAAGGGTGTTTTTGACATGAGGTGCTGTAGAGATTGCGAGAGTTAAGTGCCTTGTAAACGGGGGAATCTACAGAACGGCCGAGAGAGACGTTCTTATCTCTGTCACATGGGACGTTTGGTGTTAGCGTGCTCCGTTTGGAGGATTAGCATGGAGCTACGGAGCTAAGGCTGGTTTTAATTCAATGTTTTTTCCCCTTTGCCTTGTCTCCTCAGATTCTTATTCACCCTTTCTTTCCTTTTCTCTCTTCCCCTCTGCGAACGCACAGCTCGCTAAGATCCTCCTTTATTAAGAGGCCATCGCTAACCCAACCCAAAAAGCCCAGAGGGGCCTATGCAAAATCCTCTGCTTTTCCCGCTTGTTCCTGAGCTCTCTCTTTTGATGGTTTTTCTTTTCTTTTTTTCCCCTTCTTTTTTTTGTGCGTTATGCTAGAGGCAGAAATCAACTTGAACACTTTTTTTCTCCTTTCCTTTGCTGTTTCAGAGTAGCTTCTGCCCTGGAAATGGAGAGAAGGAGGCAAGAGCACAAAAAACGGCCAACAATCAACTGCTCAGCCTTTGTATTTTCCCTCATCTATCATGGTAGAGCTGTGACCCATGCCAGGTGGTTCGGTACTCATTTTTTAATGTCTGGGTTGCCGTGGTGAGAGCAGTAAGCCGTGTAATTGGTCGGATCGTCGCCCCCTCGGTCAGGCGCATTTTATTTGTGCACCCTGTTACCACAGCAATCACTGATCCCTAACCACAGGACACATTACAGCAGACACTCAACACTATAACAGAAGGAGAAACCATTACAAAAAAAACCATGGTGCTACCATAAATACTGTGTTTTCGGGACACTTATATGCCGGTAATACTTGTCATATTCAATATAGTACTTTAAGGTACCATTTAAAAATAATGGCACATGAATATGGTAACTGGTAAATATACATATGATATCAAGATGATGTTTGTTTGTCATTAATACAAAATGAACAAGTTTTCTTGTGTAAATGAAACAAATATACACTACGGTTCAAAAGTTTGATATGACAGAAGTCACCAAGGCTCCATTTATTTAATCAGAAATACAGTAAAAACAGTAATATTGTGAAATATTATTAAAAATTAAAATAACTGTTTTCTATTTTAACAGTTTAAAATATAATTTATTCCTGTGACGCAAAGCTGAATTTTTAGCATCATTGCTCCAGTCTTCAGTGTAACATGATCCTTCAGAAATCATTCTAATATGTTGATTTAGTGCCCAAGAAACATTTATTATTATTATTAATGAAAACAGTTCAGAAAATAGTGATGTTTAGCATTTATTGATGAATAGAAAATTCAATAAATAACTAAAATAAATGTAAAAAAAAAAAATCAAAAGAACAGCATTTATTTAAAATTATAAATATCTTTACTGTCACTTTTGATCAATTTCGTTACATCCTTGCTGAATAAAAGCATTAATTTGTATTAAAAAACTTGCTTCTTACATATATAAGTACATAAGCACACATATCTACAGCATTTTGTCTTTTTTTGAAGTTACAGAAATTTTCTTACAGTAGTTTCTAGTTTTGCTTGTTCGTTTTATTATAAATGTATTTATTTTACTGTAAATATTACTAAAAGTAATATATACTAAAAACTTTAGTAAAATATTACTAAATGTACAACTAATAAATATATTTAAGGAATATTTACCAGAAGAAAATATTTACCAGAATTTATTTACCAGAAAAATGAATAAATAAATAAATAAATAAATAAATAAATAATAATAATATATTTTTTATTAAATCAATTAATTAGAGATGCTTTTGATTATTAAATTAATTAAGATGTATTTTACAGGGCCTTAAAATGTCCTTTTTGTTTCATGATTTCCATTAATTAGACATGCTTTTTGTTTATTTTTTTTTAACCATTGAAACAGAGTCCAAAAAGAGAGACAGACAGACAGACAGACAGACAAACAGATAGATAGATAAATAAATAACAGAATTTGGGGAAAAATAAATTGTATTTCATAAGGCCTTAAAAATGTCATTTTTGTTAAATTGTGTAAGTTTCATGATTTTTTGTTTTAATTGAACACTTTTTCAATGATTGATGATTGATGATTTCATTGATTGAATCTATGCATTCTTTCTGCTTTATGTAATTGACACAGAATTTGTTTAAATTTTTTTTACTTGTTTATTTTTTTAACCATTAAAACAGAGTCCAGATAAATAAATAAACAAATAAATGAATATTATATATTATATAATAAATAAATAAACAAACAGAAACAGAATTTGGGAAAAAAATAAACCGTATTTCATAGGGCCTTAAAAATTTAATTTATGTTGAATTGTGCAAGTTTCATTATTTCCATTAATGAGACATGGTTTTTGTCTAATTTTTATTTTATTCAACCATTAAAACAGAGTTCAAATAAATAAATAAATAAATAACCATATAAATAAAGTAAAAATAAATATAAATAAAGTATACAATGACACCACCCCTTAAATATCTTCAATGTATTCATCAAATTTTTGTAGCTTTAAGTACCTTGCGGTACTAAAAAGATTAGCTTGACTATAAAGTAGTTTCCCCAAACATGAGCAGCACAATAAAGTCTCAAAAGGAGGACAGCGATCCGACAAAAGCAAGTAGCATGTCACGCTGCCAATATCTCATTAATACACGTCGAGCCGCGTACACAGCTCCTGCTTAAGCTATATCTGTTTTTACAAAAGCAACAAAGAGATTAAAGGTATGCAATTTTTTCAAACGTTAAAATACTTTCTCCTATCCCAGCTTAAAGGATTAGCTCATCATTTACTCATCCTCATATCGCGCCAAACTTTTATGAGTTTCCTTCTGTGGAACGTGAAACATTTTTGAATAATGCACCTGTCGCATTTTCCACGCAATTATAATGTATGGAGCAAACGGACGCACGGAAGCACTATAAAAGCAGTCCATGAGACTCTATGTCGTGTAGACAACTACACGAAAGTCATTCATACACTGATTTCCCAAAATGTAATTGTTTAAACATCCAGATCACTCTGACACATTAACCTTGGCTCAATCAGTTTGATGTTGGACTGAGGTGGTGTTTGGGAAACTAGTAATTATATTTGTACCTCTATTTTGTTATGCTAGTGGCGTTGAAATTACACCCTCCATCTTTAAGTCCACATACAAATCAATGCAAAGATAAGACAAAGAGAAATAGACAATATGAGAGAGATACAGAGAAGCCTGACAGAGAACAAGAGAGATGATAATGTGTGAGAGAGATACTGACAAAGAGAGAAAGAGAGAAATGAAATGCCAGAGCAAAGAGACACCAGAGAGACCTCTATCCACCGATCAATATTCACCAACAGGCTCTTGTTTTTAATATATTACCACTGAAACTCAATTAAGAGCTAGAATAAAAGTTACACTGCAATAAAACAACAGTAGCATATCCAGATTACACCAGTGCCTTATGACATGTTTAGCATACAAAATCAAAAAGAATTTTTGTAGTGTTTTGCCATAAATTATCTAAACAACCTGACGACTGGAAAGCAAAATAACAACAAATATACACACAGGGTGTGTATTATTAAACACTGTATATTCAGACATTTAGATTTTATACATCGAAGCAAATTTTCAAATAGACGTTATTTTTATTAACAAACTGCATATTTGAAGTCTAAACAAGTACATTTTCACCTAAAATACTCTTGAAGGAGAAGTCCACTTCCATAACAAAAATTCACATATAATGTACTCACCCCCTTGTCATCCAAGATGTTCATGTCTTTTTTTTTTTCAGTCGTAAAGAAATTATGTTTTTTGAGGAAAACATTTCAGCATTTTTCTTCATATAATGGTGCCCCGAGTTTAAACTTCCAAAATGCAGTTTAAATGCGGCTTCAAATGATCCCAAATGCGGTTGTAAACGATCCCAGCCAAGAAAGAAGGGTCTTATCTAGCGTAACGATTGGTTAATTTCATAAAAATAATACAATTTATATACTTCTTAATGTCAAACGCTCACCTTGTCTTACTCTGCCTGGACTGTTTTTTTTCCTGTTTATGACAGTTAGGGTATGTGGAAAAACTCCCATCTCATGTTCTCCCTCAACTTCAAAATCGTCCTATATCACTGTTTTACTTTTTTTGTTGAGGGTGTTTGATTTTCTTTAAATGTTCAAATTGCAAAGACTGGGTTGTTACTTCTGCAGTGATGTAGGATGATTTTGAAATGATTTTTGAAGTTGAGGGAGAAAATACGATTGGAGTTTTTTGACATACCCTAACTGTCTTGAACCAGAATACACAGAGTTCAGGGAGAGCAAGACAAGATGAGCGTTTGAGAAAAAAAAAGTATTCAAATTGTATTTTTTAAATGAAAATAACCAATTGTTTTGCTAGATAAGACACTTCTTCCTCGGCTGGGATCATCTACAACCGCATTTGGGATCATTTGAGGCCGCATTTAAACGGCCTTTTGGAAATTCAAAATCGGGCCACCATATCAGTCTATTATATGGAGAAAAATGCTGAAATGTTTTCCTCAAAAAACGTAAATTCTTTACCACTGAACATCTTGGATGACAAGGGTGTGAGTACATTATATGTGAATCTTTTGTTGGAAGTGGACTTCTCCTTTAAAACTGCATATCGTGACAAAAACAGTATTTATAAAATTATAGTTGATTTGGCTGCTGCTCTGACACTCGCCATGAGAAATTTCACAAGCAGAGCGATACAAGCAGTGAAATGGTTGGAGTACTGATATCACTACAATGTAGCACTGCTCTCAGCCAATCAGATTTGAAAACAGGAATATATTTGATTAATACGTCATGTCAAGATACATTTTTCCATTTGTTTTTTAATTTTCAAAATAATTTTAAAACTTTCGACTTAAAAAAAAGATCTGAAAATTTAAAAATTTTAAAAAATGCACACTGTATAATAATCAGTCACAAGTTTTGGACGATATGATTTTCAATGTTTTTTAAAGAAGTCTCTTCTGCTCACCAAGCCTGCATTTATTTGATCCAAAATACAGAAAAAGCAGTAAAATTGTGAAATATTTTTACTATTTAAAATAACTGCTTTCTATTTGAATATTTTTTTAAATGTAATTTATTCCTGTGATCAAAGCTACATTTTCAGCATCATTACTTTAGTCTTTAGAATCACATGATCTTTCAGAAATCATTCTAATATGCTGATTTTCTGTTCAAGAAACATTTTTATAATTATTATTATTATCAATATTTAAGACTCTAAGATTCTAAGAAAGATCCAAAGATTAGCATTTATCTGAAATAAAAAGCTGTTGTAACATCACACACTATACCATTCAAAAGCTTAGAGTAAGTATAATTTTTTTTGGGAGGGAAAGAAATTATAGAAATTCATATTTTTGTTTAGCAAGGATGCTTTAAATTGATCAAAAGTGATGATAAAGACATTTATGTTACAAACGATTTCTATTTCTGATAAATGCTGTTCTTCTGAGCTTTCTATACATCAAAGAAACCTGAAAAAAATATACTCAGCTGTTTTCAAAATAATAACAATAAATGTTTTTTTGAGCAGCAAATCAGAATATTAGAATGATTTCTGAAGGATCATGTGACTGGAGTGATGATGCAAAAAATTCAGCTTTGAAATCACAGGAATAAATAATATTTTAAAATATATTCAAATAGAAAACAGTTATTTTAAATAGTAAAAATATTTAACATTTTTACTGTTTTTGCTGTACTTTGAATCAAATAAATGCAGGCTTGGTGAGCAGAAGAGATTTCTTTAAAAAAACATTAAAAATCTTACTGTTCAAAAACTTTTGACTGGTGGTGTATTCAGCTTATATAAACTGTTTATAGATCGTCTACAGAATCGAACACAATTTTGCATATTTCTGTTCTGAAAAAATCCTATTTTTATACTGTATGACTGCAGAAGTCTGGAATATATTGCACAAGTCATATGGATCACGTTTATGATGCCCCAGACTAAAAAGTAAAAAAAAAGTATCCAGGATATTCCTCAAAAATTTGAGAAAAATGTTCCACAGAAAAAAGAAAGTTAGGTGAGTAAAAGAAGACTTCTCATTTCTGGGTGAACTACTCCATTAAGAAAAAGATTTTTTTTGTCCCGCAGTATAATGATGATGATCTGATCTAACGATCTGTTCTTAATCGGTTTATAGGTTTGCTATCTGAAATCCCTCCAAGGTCACTCAATGAATACTGCATCGACGCCACATTCACACTGTCTAGCCAGACGTTCAATAATTGCGAGAGTACCTGACTGCTGTTGAGGAAAATCAGCACAGAAGAATGAAAAACCCCTTGTGAAAGTCACATTATCTGCGTATCCCCACGTATGAAATATATTACAAAGATGTGAGAGGATAAAATGAGCGCTGGAACACTGACAGCTCTTCTCTGATTGAAGATCTTTGGTTTATAACGCTCAATCCTACAGGGAACGATTGATCCAATCAGCAGAGAGCACTGTGTGTGAGTGTGCAGAAAAGAGACAGAAGGCAAGAGATCATCCGAGGTAAAGAGGCTTCACATTTCTATCACTATTAAGGGATTATATGATCCATCACGGGTGGTTAAGTGTCCATAATCCAGTCATCTATAGCTGCGCGTCAGTGTCTGTACGACCCGTAATCTTGATAACGGCAAAACTGAGGCGGTTTAATCTCAATACACGCTTGAAATCCCAATACAGAAAATCTCATAACGCACACACACACACGTACAAACTGACTCCAATACGATACACAGCATGTCCTTGCAGTAATAACACTTCAAATGGCCCAGGGCGCAATGGAAACAAATACACCTTCTTTAAGGACTTAAACTGCATTTTTACAGCAGATGAAGATTCCTGTATTCTTTGCAAGTATATGAGTCATAATGTTTGTATGATAGCTATGATTTAACTAAATAGCTATATTTTTGGGAAAAATGTACCCAGAAATAAGCCAATAAGCCCTTTGGAATGATTCTAATATTGTTTATTTCTTTACTTATTATTTAAATCAATTTGTATTTATTTTGCATAATAAGGTTAGATCCATCTACACTATCATCAAAAGTTTAGAAAAGGTCAGAATACTTAAATTCAGCAATGACACATTAAATTGATTCACAGTCACATTTATAATGTTACAAAAGATTTCTGTTTTTAAATAAATGAAAAAAAAAACTAAATAAATGATGTTATTTGAAACTTTATATTTATAAGAATCCTTTTCTATAATTAAATTCCATCATTAAAACTGTTTTTAAGCACAACTGTTTCCAACATTGATAATAAAAATGTTTCTTGAGGAGCAAATCAGAGACCACAAGAATAAATTACATTTTTAATAAAATTATTTACATTTTGAAATTAGAGATTTTGAATTATAATTTACTTTGCAATATTACTGTTTACTGTGTTTCTGATTAAATATGTGGAGCAAAAAACAAACCCCTCCCCAACCTTTCAAGTAAATATTAATTTATTATATTACATATATTAATATTAAATTAATAATAAAAATAATGTATACACTACCAGTCAAAAGTTTTGTTTTGGAACAGTAAGATTTTTAATGTTTTTAAAAAAAAAAAAATCTCTTCTGCTCACCAAGCCTGCATTTATTTGATCTAAAGTACAGCAAAAACAGTGAAATTTTGAAATATTTTTACTATTTAAAATAACTGTTTTCTATTTGAATATATTTTAAAATGTAACTTATACCTCTGAATTCAAAGCTGAATTTTTAGCATCTTTACTGCAGGCACATGATCCTTTAGAAATCATATCTTTGGATATTTATTTTAAAGAATCCTGAAAAAAATGTACTCAACTTTTAAATATTGATAATAATAATAATAATAATAATAATAAATGTTTATTGAACAGCGAATCAGCATATTAGAATGATTATATCATGTGACTGAAGACTGGAGTAATAATGCTGAAAATGTAGCTTTGATCACAGGAATAAATTACATTTTAAAATATATTTAAATAGAAAATAGTTATTTTAAATAGTAAAAATATTTAAAAATTTTACTGTTTTTGTATTAAATAAATATAGGCTTGGTGAGCAGAAGAAACTTCTTAAAAAACAAAAAAATTTTACTGTTCAAAAACTTTTGACTGGTAGCATGTATATATGTATATGCAAATATATCTTTAATTTAATATTAATAAATAACAAATATTTTAAATATCAGAAAAGAGATAACCTCTTGTAAGGTAAAAATCTACTAAACCAATTTCCATCATTTTTAGGATTAAAATATTATATTAAATGCATTACTTCTTACATTTTTTACGCAGAAAGGTGCAAAATTTTAATTAGCTTTACATAAAAACAACAGAAGTCTGTGATATGTCCTCATTTATATGTCTAGATAAATATGTGTGTGGCTGGTTGTGTAGCGCTTATGTTCTCTTACCCATAATGATGCCGTTTGGCTCTGAGGGAGGTTGCCAGACAACCCTGACAGACGTGAGACGCACTTCTGGAAACACCAACCTGACAGGTGGACCGGGAACTGGAGAGAAGAGAGGAAGAGAGGAGAGGGAGGGAGAGAAGATACCCTGTTTAACATGTTATTTAAAACAGATTACTGTAGTCCACATTCTGATTTCTTCTAATGTAGCACATATTTGAAATACTTCAAAACATCTGTTTGTGGGGCCAAGCTTTTATCTCGGCCACGATAAATATGACATTTTAATCTCTTCTCGCACACATACACAAAGTCTCCCTGTAAACTTCTAATTCCTTAAATCCATAAATATAAATATTAGTGTTTCATAATCCCTCATCAAACACATTTAACTCTGCCAGTGGACACTAGGCCAACAGCGCTGGTAATCCACTAGTTCTGATATGTGTGTGTGTGTGTGTGTGAGTCAGTGTGTGTAGAGAATAATCACATAGACATTCCAGTATCTGGTATCCCTGGTATCCCTGTACATTTCCGAATGAATGTTGCTCCATTGAGCCGATTAAGAAAAATGACAGAAAGAGGGCATTTGTCATTCCGCTGGCAAGACTCCATAGTCCACATATGAACACACTCACTCATTTCAAAGGGAAAGATGGCAGCTTACTTCCCCTTGCTGTGGAAATATATTGCGTGCATGCGAGCGCATATTTCTGAGAGAAACTTTCCCAAGGAAATTTTATTGCTCAGAGGTTGCTCTTTCATAGCTCAGGAGACTTAATGAGGTTCCCACTTGGTTGAATCTCATGAAAACTGTCAAGTAATGCCTGTGTCATATTTCAGATTTAAAAGAAGGCTATTTTTAAGTCTGCTTTTTTTTCATTATAACATTAGTTTCACCATAACTAAGCACATTTTCCTTCCAAATTCTCATTAGCGTAATCTGAAAAACATCTCATTCTCATTACTGTAATGTGAAAAATAATTGCATAGTAAATTTTTAAAATACAATTATAGGACTTCTTAGTGTAGTAAATATACAAAATAATATTTGATCCATAGTACTGAACATTACTAAAAATAAAAAATAAAATTTATATATATATATATATATATATATATATATAATTTTTTTTTTTTTAGTAATGTTTATTTTAATTGTTATTTTAATTATAGCAATTTATTTTTGAATAATTTAAGTTATGCTTATTTACTTAAAAAAAAATAGAAGTATTATAAATATAATACTTTAATTATGAATATAATAATTTGTAATTGCATGTTGAATAATTTAAAATAATTTAAATTATGCTTATTTTATTTTTATTTTGTCATTAAAAATGGGTGATTAGTGTTATTATAAGGACATTTTTATTATTGCTCATTACAGTACTGAGAATATAATAATAAATAAAATGATAAAGCAGACATATTAAAAATACAATAATTTAATTATACATTTAATAATTACAATAACTATAATAAATATAGTAATTGTATGTTGAATTATGCTTATTTTATTATTTTTGTCATTAAAATGGGTGATTACTGTATTATAAGGACATTTTTATTATTGCTCATTTCAGTACTAAAAACATAATTATAAATAAAACTATAAAACAGATGTATTACAAAATACAATAATTTATTTATAAATATAATAATTACAAGAATTATAATAAACATAGTAATTGCATGTTGAACCATTTAAATTATGCTTATTTTATTATTTTTGTAATTAAAAATGGGTGATTACTTTATTATAAGGACATTTTTATTACTGCTAATTACAGTATTGAGAATATAATTCTAAATAAGATAATAAAATAGATGTATTAAAAATACAATAATTTAATTAGAAATATAATAATTACAACAATTATAATAAATATAGTAATTGAATGCTGTATAATTTACATTATGCTTATTTTATTACTTACGTAATTAAAAAGGGTGATTACTGCATTATAAGGACATTTTTATTATTGCTAATTACAGTACTGATAATATAATTATAAATAAAATAATATAGACATATTAGTAATACAATAATTTAATTATAAATATAAAAATTACAATAATTATAATACACATTGTAACTGGATGAATAATTGAAATTATGCATATTTTATTATTTTGTAACTAAAAATGTAGAAAGTGTATTATAAGGACATTTTTATTATTGCTGATAACTGTACTGAGAATATAATTCTATATAAAATAATAAAATAGATGTATTAGAAATACAATAATTAAATAAAATAATTATAATAATTATATTAATTGAAAATTTAATAATTTAGGTTAAGTTGACAAACGGGAGACACACATGAGATTACTATGGACTTTTCTCAGGAAAAAAAATAATCTGAAAAATGGATTTCACAAGTCACCCTGTAATGTCATTGCTGTCTGAGAGCAAATTGATATCTCATTAGAGATTTTTCTTTTCTGTGAATTGGGATAAAAAAAAAAATAAAATCGAGCGAGTGAGAGGTGGTTCAGACAGGTGACTCAAGTGAATTCAGTGATGCAGGATGAGGTTTCATGCAGAGGGGGCATCAGGAGGCCAGGCGAAAGTGTGAGCGAGCATGCATGTGTGTTTTTCTGTGTCTGGAGCCACGTGGGAGGTAATGCCAGTCTGAATGTCGGGCACAGCTGGAAACCACCAGAGCATGAAGCAAGACATAACTATGAGCTACCATTATGAATGTGTGTGTGTGTGTTTACCGGTGTGTGAGTGTGTGAAGGAACATCTGCTAAATGGGTAGCTTTCACTCAAAGTCTAATTTTGACCCAATGTGTGTTCGAACATTTCTTTTCACTTTTATTATGCATGTACGATTTGTCATAACCAGTGGGAACGTGTGAAGAATTAGATGATGCATTCTATTCAGTGAGCGATGCATTGATTTTATTGGTGCTTACCATCATCCTTAGTTCTCTCAATTGTGGGGGGGAGGCTGGGTGGTCCGTCTCCGACACGTGTAAATGCTAGCACCTGAACCTCATACAGGATGAACTTGCTAAGGTTTTTTAAAAGAAGCAAGTGAGTCTGGTTCCCGTTCACCAGCTGGACCTGGGGAGCCCGCTCTGAAACCTTTTCTTTATACAACACCTAGAGATAAAATGAAAAGAGGAAATATAAGTCATGTAGGAACTGTTTTGATGTTATATAGAGTGTTGGAATGTAATGCTTGTTTATTACTATTCTATATATACTCATAGGTTAGGGATTTGACAAACCCCTGGCATATGATAAAACAGATCAGAATATCATGGCCACATACAAAGTGCTGCGGTTGTCTATTCAGCTTTTAGCGCTCCTGTTCTGCACACACACAGAAGTGACAAGCGAATTCCACAAGCAAATTAACTCCTGAAGAAATTAGGTAGTGGCAACCGCATTTACAAAAATTCTATGCAATGTGTAGGGAACCGAATTTAACAAATAGTTGTTAAACGACGTAGTTAAACGCAGGTTTTGTTTCTTTTCTGTTTGCATAGTGAAAAAAAAAAAAAATCACAGGAAATGTGGTACATTTCAACTCAGTAGGGTTGCCAGATCTTGCTATAAAAACGAGCAAATAAACACAAGTCCATAAACTTAAATACAAATATCATAATCTACACCTGCCTAATTTATTAACTCTATTAACTGAAAAACTTTATGAGCCGAGCCATACATACACAAAACACGATGGCTCTGTTTACTAATAGTCTTTGATCACTGTAATATTATTTCGGTCAAAAATAGTGGATAGCAAATGCACACCATGCCAAAACGTTCTTATAGTAACCACAGTCTCAGTAATCACAATTTCAAGGGTGATTTAATGATAATTTAGGGGATCGGTTGTCACTGCTGAAACTTTACAGTATGTACATGGCAATAAAGAGCTGAGCTCTTTTGACTTGAGGAAGTATGCAACCACCCAGCAACCGCTCACAACACATTAGCACTTTTGCATGTGCAAACATCCCTGTTTCTTCAGATAAAAACTACGAAAAAAATCAAGTTTTGCCTAACTTAGATCCTGACTTCAGAAGAGATCAATAATTAATTGTGTTATTTCATTTCCCCCCGCTTTTTACAGTCTAAGCATTTTATCAATTGACTTCTTCCGACAGTGTGTAAAAGGAAAAACTGTTTCAGCAGTTTCATGATCTTGCATCATGTCACTCTACACAGCCTAAGCAGAAAATGGAGGAGCCTTATACAAGCAACAGTGCACATGGGTTTCAAAAGCTTCACGCAGTTTATAGATGTGTTCAAAATGAACTCAATACGAACTATGTTTGGCTGAATGTATGTGCATTAAAGCATGAGGAAGAACTTTTGTAGATGTGCATATCAACAGCTCTTTGCGGTATAAAGTGCCTTAGGCGCATGATATAAGCATTACATTAGATGTGTAGAAGTGTACTGCATAGAGTTTTTTGATACAGTGCTTCTGAGTGGTTCTGCTATGAGGTTGTTAGGCTGTTCTGAATGGCTTCTTACTTTCCCTCATTAAAGGAGCCCACCTCTAAATATCTGCATGAGAATACGGCTCAGGTTTCTCATTCTTCTTCTGCACACACACACACGCACACACACACATATATATATATATATATATATATATATATTTTTTTTTTTTACACTTGTAAAATGTGGGACAGTGACTTGGCACTATCCATTGGTTGTTGATTGGATTGGGGTAAATCTGAATGCAAGCTTGCTGTCAGTTTTGGATGAGCAGGGTCTAGGCTGACTAAATTATTAGAGAAGTCTGGCATATATCACCAGAAAGAAGCCGATTGTTGGGTTTTGACATGTTGATAAAACATTACAAGGTCAAAACATACCTATAAATATACATGAATGAACCATTCACAAAAAGATCTATAACATGTATTTACAAAATAAGGTGAATTTCATTTTATACCGACTTCATACCACGAAAAACTTTTTGGGAATCAGCAGATGAAATTGTTTAGAAAACTGTGATTCTTACAAAAGAACTACACGTTGTTTAGGTAACAACATTGTTTTGAAACTACACTAATGTCTATACTAACATATTAAACTAAAATTTCCATGCAAACTATGATTTCAAATCTACAGTTCAAATAATAAAAGATTTGACAAAAAAAGAGAAGAGATAAACCTGCAATTGCAGCCTAATAAATAAGGTTTTATGTTGTATATAATTGGTCTGAACAAAAATCCAGCCGAGGAACCGTAGTATACTGACGATGAACTTAGACGTAATTCATAGAGTCGTGGACGCGCATCCCAGGGCTAGTGCTACAGTGCTTTTGTGCTTAAAAAGTATACAAATTTTTATTTTTAGAAAAAAATGACAGATCGTTTCCGTAGATAAGACCCTTCTTCCTCGGCTGGGATCATTTAGAGCCCTTTTGAAGCAGCGTTTAAACTGCATTTTGGAAGTTCGAAACCGGGGCACCAATGAAGTCCATTATACAGAGAAAAATCCTGAAATGCTTTCCTTAAAAACCATAATTTCTTCATGACTGAAAACAGAAAGACATGAACATCTTGGATGACAAGGGGGTGAGTAAATTATTTGTAAATTGTTGTTCTGGAAGTGGAGTTCTCCTTTATGATGAAGCTGTTACAACCCTGATTAACAAATAACTTTCTTTGCTGAAATATTCATTAAAATATCTCCCTAAACCAGTGTTAATTTCATTAACGAAAACTATGACAAAAAATGTTAGTTGACAAGCTTTTTTCCCCGTGACTAAAACGAGACAATGACGCGCTGACAATAAAGCCAATAAACAATAACTGTGACTATATCAACATGCAATTACATTGACAACAAAAGACTAAAATTTTTTTAGACTAATATTTTTTTTATTATTATTATTTTTGTTGGAAAAAAGGAGACAAAATATTATTGCAGACTGCTGTACGTGCCTTAGAGCTTTCGTCGTTGCGGATGCCAGTTATTTTGCTAATTTTTGCAATCTTGCAACCATGCGCATGTGCTGGCTCTTCATTACAGAAGCGCCGATGATGATCTGATGATGATTAGCGATCTCCATGTGATATGTACTTAAATGAAAGTGTCATTCATCTTGTCTGTGTTCTGTCATGAGATCTCGACTATTTTGTCTGCAATTGTGGTTGCTGAATAAATGCACTTACTCAACCGCTGTTGTTTTAATAGAGAAACATTATTGCAATTTGGAAATATTGGAATGATTATTAGGAATTTCACTGTCATAATATTTTTGTTTTATGTACAGAGAGAGAGTCTTTGATGTTAAGTCATATATTCAACAGCCTATAATAAATCAGTATACTAGATGAGGTAATATAAACCATGTGTATCAGTTCACATTCTGTTGGTTTGTGTTTATTGGTGAAAGTCCAATACCTGAAATGTCAAAATTAATTTCTCAAATGACAAGGTTGGCTAAATATGATAATAACTAAAAAGTACATTTGACACCGGACTAAGACTACACTAATTTAAAAGACTAAGACTAAATTACAAATGACTGACAAATTGTCAACGCTTATTTCCTGTCAACTATCTACGATCCTGTCCATTAAAGCCCCCCCAAAAAAATATTAAACTTAAAAAAAACAATGACTGACAAATTAACAGTATACTAAACAAGCACTGCTAATAAAATAATCCCAGTCAGATGTCTCCATATACAGTAGAAATCCACCGGCTGCAGTGTTTCAGAAGCCAGGATTCTCCAGTCAAAGCTGTGGGGGATTTTAAGGGTCTTAAAGCATTCTCTTTGATATAGAAACCGTACCTTGTAACCAAGGATGTGTCCATTCTTCTGGTGCTCAGGGACCGAACCCCAGGTGACCAATATACTCGTGGAGCTCATTGCTTCTGCGCTCACATTTTCTGGGGCACCAGAGGGAACTGAAAACACATGCATACAAAAAGCCATTTTATACTAAGCAAAAACCTACTCAAGGCCGTGTATTCAAGTAATTTTACAACACTTAAAGGCTGTTTTTCATCCTATTGGAACAATAAAAAGATAAAAGACACCAATTATCATTAATAATATTATGAACAAACAATTCCACCAAGTAATACAGCTCATTAGCCTAAGGCTGATGCCTTACCAGCCGACTCAACTGAAACACTTTATTTCGGTCAGGGTTTCACATCTACTATTTTTGCTGAAATCTCACTCCTTCCTATTGGAGACTGTCACATCCGCTGATTAAAAACGGAAGAGGGCTGACAGCTTAAACAACAGCCTCTGACATTTGTCTCTGATTCCCTGTCATGTGTAGCTCGCCGAATAAATAAGAACAGGAGAACCGTTTGTGCATAAACACTTGTAATGAAGTGATTTAGGATACATTTTGAAGGGGCAACTTTACCCCGTGAATGTGCTTGATGTGTATTTGTTCCTTCAGGGCTTGACGGCATATGTTCTTGTGCAGCTTCAGTTAGAAAAAGATTTTCATTTGCTAAACGAAGCGAAAAAGGCACTTTCTTATTCTTTTAGATATTTAGGTATAGGAGAACTGCAAGTCTGTCAATTCTTCAACTAGCTGCAGGGTTTCAACAATCCTGAAAAACCTCATACGGTTTCAAAAATGTGATTTCCAGGACTGGAAAAGGAATTCCTAAGGAATAAGGAACAAACTGTGGACATTTCTATAGTCAGCGTAGTTTTCTCTAGGTACACTACTGTTCAGAACTTTGAGGTTGGTACAATATTTAATGTTTTTTGTGCTCATCGAGGCTACATTTATTTTATTACACAATACTGTAAAAAAAGAAATACAATATAACATTATTGTTTTCTGTTTTTCACTATATTTTAAAGTTTATTATATATATTTAGTAAAATGTATTTTTGTGAAGGCAAAACTGAATTTTCAGTATCATTATTCCAGTCTTAAGTGTCACATGATCCTTCAGAAATCATACTAATATGCTGATTTGTTGCTCAACTAACTTTTTAACATTTTTTAAAAATGTAAAAGTCTTTACTAGGGATGGGTTTTGACATAAATTTCATGATTCGATTCAATTTGCGCTGCAATTTAATTGGATATTGATTATGTTGGATATATATCGGGTACAGTGCATGCCAAATTTTCTCAAGGAAAAAAAAAATCTCTCAGCTAATGCTGTAAAATATGATATGATTTGTATATTGAAATTAAACTCTATTAAGCTTTATAATAAAGTTACAATTACATAATTATATTTCTACTTCAATTCATGATTTGATATTAGGGCTGTCAATTAAAATTTTTAATCTAATTAATCGCAAAAAAAAAAATTGACCGTGAAAATACCCACAAAAGATTAGTTAAAGCTATTTTTGTGTTAAATGAGAAAATATCAAGCAGACATTACAAACTGTAGCTTTAGAAAGAAATATTTGACAAAAGAAAGGATTGAAACAACATGAGGATGTGTAAATAATGACAGAATTTACATTTTTTGGATGAACTACCCCGTTAATGTTTTTTTTTATTTTTTATTATTATTATTTATTTATTTTAATGAAATGATACGTTTAATGAAATATGTTCAAATGGCTGATTCATTCAGGAATTAAGTAAATGGCTCTCTTTATAAATCATTGAATCGCCTTTGAATCATTGATTCATATGATTCATTCAAAACGCTGATTCATTCTGAAACTAAACACCGCTGTGTTGCTTGGAGACGCGCAACAACTCTGCTATGGCTTCAAAGGTAATATGTTGCCTGCAAAATTGAGCAAAAACACAAAATATTGTCTTTAAAATATAACACAATATCAGACTTGCTGTATAAAATCACATTTTAGCTTGTAATACATCAGGACAAAATTAGCACACATGTCATATTGCTCTTGCAATAGAGCAATCTGCAATATCGTGTGATATGTGATATATATAAATATGAAACAACAACTCATACAGGAGCATTTTTGCCCCAATGTCTTGAATTTTAGGGCATAACTGCATTCATGGAGATGTTGCCCTGCATCATATTTGTCAACAGTCAACTGTATGAAATACTAAATGACGTACAGGTCTGGGGGCGGGACCAGCACGTTAACTATGTTAAAATATTTTAATCACATTCATTTTTTATAACTAATTAATTAAGTTAACATGTTAAACCGACAGCCCTATTTGAAATATAAACATTTAAATGGTGGCTGTCATAAAAACTGTCATTCAAACATAAATTAAACACTGAAGAAAAAATGTATGAATATGCATATATTTAGCAAAATGCTCCTCTCTATAGTTTTTTTTTAGTATTTTTCTAGATGACTAATAAGATTACTAACTGTTTACAAGCTGTTATATTAACGTCTTAACGTGGTTGAAACACTGAATGAGCTAATACATAAGACATCATGCGGATTTCGGTAACTTTTACTCTCTTTTAACATACCTTCAGATGTTTATTCATGTTTATTTCATGCTGAAACTGTTATTAAAGTGGAGATCAGTTCATGTGCGGTTTGAGCTGCCGCTTCTCTTGAACTGAGAGCCAAAATGGCATTTATTGTTTGAATACTGTAATAAAATGGTCAGAATGTCAAATCTGAGACTTTGTTTCCTATCAAAAGTAACAAAGCACAAAGCTTATTGTGATTTATTGGATGAAAGGTGCGCTACAACATTTAGTTTAATAACTGAAAACAGGCTAGACTAATCGATTCTTGGGATTTAAGAATCAATATTATTTCGGAAAAATGAGAATCTTTTAAAATCAAGAAATAAATATATTTTTTAACCCATCCCTAGTCTTTACTACCACTTTAGATCAGTTTAATGCAAATTAATTCATAAAAAGTATTTATTTCTTTAAAAAAAATACTGACCCCTAACTTCTGAACAGTAGTGTATGTTCAGTTCTAGTTTATGAGTGTGATCTCTGAAATTAAGCCACAATCAGCAGGGACACTCATTGAGAATAGGATGTTTGAAACCTGTAATGGTCACCGCCAAGGCCACAAGTGCCCGCCTCACCAGCCGCCTCTGATAATTTCAAACTTTCTAGATGTTGTCTAAGGGTCGGCATGATCATTAACGCAGCAGGGAGTCGCTGGAGCTGCTAACACCCACCCGCTGAGAGATGTGGCCTCGGGCACAGACTCCATCTGAGTCTCCAACGGCTATGTAAATGATGCTTGCGACTAAAAATCGGCTAGTAGGGCGCTGGCTAAACTGTAGCTTGTTTGGATTTGCTAAGGAATGCAGCAATGTTGCATTAATCTAAAAATCAACTGACATATCTTGTATTTTATGTTGTTTTATAAACCACAAATGATAAAAATGGAAATGTGATCATAACAGATCAACACAATGACTATAAAATTAACATAACTCATTTGGTTGCATACAAAACAGCAACTATATTTTGCTTCTTTTCCTCACATGCATGACATTAAACTTCGAAACAAACATTGTTTTACTACTTTTTTTAAATCAAAAGTGGAGAAGCTACTTCTAAAGCAAGCTGCTGTGTCACCTGACTCTTTAGTTTTGCCCAGCATAGGACTGCTCCAGGGTCCAGGCCCGATGCCATTGAAGGCCTGAATGCTCAGCTCGTACTCCGTCCACTCCTCAAGTCCCTCCACCGTCACTTCCCGAGAGAGGCGATCAGAAACCGTCTCCATCCGGAGCTGCCCAAGCCCGTCTGCTCTCTGTGCACGTACACGGTAAGCCACGCTTTCAGGATTTCCGTTATAAGCTGCCTCTGGAAGTGGCTACAAAAGATGAAGAGGAAAAACATTGGGGCAGGAGAGACTCTGATAAACCTAAATCAATAAGAAGAGCAAAAACTGTGAATTGGATTCGTAAATGCTCTATAAAAATTATATGTAGAAGGGATAACAAACTGTGTGACAGGATATAGTTATATGGAGTGTCCTCAATCATTTTTTAAACACTTTAGGCACTTGAAATATAGGGATTTGATTGCATTAGATTGCAGAAAATAGAACAGAGCTCCAGCACACCTTTTAAATAAAACATTTTCCCAAAAACAATACAGATTTAAGGTACAAAAATAAGATAGATAGACAGATAGACAGACAGACAGACAGACAGATAAATAGATAGATAGATAGATAGATAGATAGACAGACAGATAGACAGACAGATAGATAGACAGATAGATAGATAGACAGACCGATAGCACAACTGTTTTCAACATTTATAATGATAAAAATATGTGTCTTGAGCAGCAAATCACCATATTAAAATGATTTCTGAAGGATCATCTGACAATAAGGACTGGAGTAACGATGCTGAAAACTTAGCTGTGCCATCACTGGAATAAATTACATTTGAAAATATATACAAATATTTTAAAACCCATATTTTAAATGATAACAACATTTAACAATATTACCATTTTACTGCATTTTTGATCAAATAAATGCAGCCTTAGTAAGCATAAAAGACTACTTTCAAAAAGATCTTACTGACTCCAAACTTTTGAACAAAAGAATAAAAGAAACTTAAGCTGTCCAAACGCATTTTGGACAATTATAATGGTATGGTATTGAAATTTAAGGCCTGAAAATGTTGAACTAATTTTCCACACGCTAATCTTATTCAACAGAAACTGGAAATAAATGTTTCACGGGTGGCCAAGTTCCACGATGATCTGGATGAATGAAAACCTTCACAAGCGTCAAATTGTGTGCAGCAAACAGAAAGGAAGTTCCTTAATCTCCTCATAAACATAAATTAAATGACATTTCAAATTGGCTGTAATGCAGCTCAGTCCCTCGCCTTCTTCAGCTGTGCGTTGCACATTGGCACACGGCTCGGAGACATTTTCCAGCATCGGATGCCAAGAGTTCGCACATGGTTGCTCGCTAGTACTTTAATGCACACTCGAAACCTTACGATGTTCACAGCTTTAGTGTGTTGACTGCTTGAAAGCGTTTCTATTAAAATGCTTTTGGCTAGCTGACGAATGCTGCTGCAAGTTTCTTCACAGGCCAAATCAATGGTTCAGTCTTAATGGCCTCCACAATAAGCTGCTAATCTTTAGTTGCTTGTAATGTCATGTTTTAATATTTATGTGACCCTGGACCACAAAACCAGTCTTGAGTAGCACAGGTATATTTCTAGCAATAGCCAAAAATACATTGTATGGGTCAAAATGATCAATATTTCTTTTATGCCAAGAATCATTAGGTTATAAAGTAAAGATCATGTTCCATGAAGACATTTTGTAAATTTCTTACTGTAAATGTATCAAAACTCAATTTTTTATAAGTAATATGCATTGCTAAGAACTTCATTTGGACAATTTTAAAGGCGATTTTCCCAATATTTTGCTTTTTTTGCACTCTCAGATTTCGATTTTTTTTTAGTTGTATCTCGGCCAAATATCCTAACAAACCATACATCAATGGAAAGCTTATTTATTCAGATTTCAGATGTATAAATCTCAGTTTCAAAAAACTGACCCTTATGACTGGTTTTGTGGTGCAGGGTCACACATTCACACACACACACACACACATAATATATAAAGCTATTCATCTATACTAATTTAAGTGTTAAATGTGACAAGCTTGTTCACTTTGGTTTATTTTCAGATTATTTTTCAGTAGCTATTAGTGAATAAAACATTCTTTTTATTCAGTGAAACACACTAAGCAAAACTGTAATTAAAAAATAAAAGATTGCACATAAAAACAGTTAAGACCGTTTTTAATTGTGCCAAGCAAGAGTGATCAATACAAACCCGTCTTTCATTCTGGTGCACAGTTACCGCCTACTGAGATGCAGCTTCACTCGTAAACAAAACTTTTCAAGAACTCACAAGAAAAGATTTGAGACTCACAAAAACTGACAGCAGAACAGAGAGCAAAATGTATGAAAAGTGTGGGAACTGCATAAAGGGAATTTCAAATTTCTATTTGGAATCTTTTATTTTTTAATTACAATATAATATTTTTTTCTCTCAAGCACAGTATGTTTGATTTAGGAGACCTATTATGCATCTTTTTACAATATGTATTCTAATATAAGTCTCAGGTGTCCCCAGAATGTGTCTGCCAAGTTTCAGCTCAAAATACCCCACAGATCATTTATTATATCATTATAAAAATCCTAATTTGGTTTGAATGAAAACATGCTGTTTTTGTGCATGTCTCTTTAAATGCAAATGAGCTGCTGCTCCCCGCCCACTTTTCCAGAATAGAGCTGTGCCTTTACAGCTCACACCTCAGATATTCTGCCAAAAAACATCTGTTTGGTTTGGACTATCATGTCTGTTGTCCTGAAACCATGCGTTTTAAAGCATATTAGTTTAAACTTCTAATAAATGGTTTGATAAGCGCACACATCTGAAGCATGCGCACAGAAAGCGGATGTCACACGGCATGTGAGTACTACACTAAGTTCTCTTTCATGTTTTATTGCACTTAAACTGTCAAATACACACAAGTTTATGTTTAAAACACACAGGAGTTACAAAAAAAGGCTACAAGGTAAACAGCTGGGAAAGGTAAATCGCATGTTTATATTAGATTTCAGTAAATCAAAACTAATAAATGTTACTTTCTAAATACGTCTGAAGCTCAAAGCATTTCCATAGCAGCTCATCATAAAAGTGTGAATTCTCCTCATTAAAGACATTAACACTTAAGAAACTTGGGCTGCTTGGTAAATGACAGAAGAGCGGTAAAAGTATAACCTTTTCTTCAATGGAAGTTTTAGTATGAGCGTAATAAATGACTATCCATAAAAAAAGGTTTAGAGGTCAGTGTTTTCGTTTTCAGCGCTTGTGAAGTACTGCATTAAGCACTATTATGTCCTGAGGGTCATTTTTTTCAGCACCAGCACCCCACAAATGTGTTACTACGACCAGCGGAGGCTTTGCAGAAGCCGTTTTTTAGATTAAATGGAGTCCTGTCTTATGAAATGACAGCCTTCATGTTAGGTGCCTCTACAACTCAAATTCTTCGATCGCTCTTCAGGCTTTGAAAAGGTGAGAGGGGAAAAAAGGAGAACTGAAGGAGAAAATAACAGCAATTACATCTGATACTGACAGACACTATGGCTCCTGATAGCAAAAAACAGACAGGAAAAATAAGCTGTCAACCTCTTCCAGTATATCCCTCACCTATAAAGTGTGCGCACAGAAGCGCAACAGACAGTATTTGTGTCCATTTCTGCGTGTGTTTGAGTGTGCGTAAAAGGCTGGATTTTTATGAGGGCTCCAGTTTTTATGATTACGTTCACACCAAATGCAGAACCACCTCCTTTCGATGCAACAAGAGAAGCTTTTTAAGCGCTTAGATTTTCATAAATGCCATATGTTTGGGGGAATTTATAGGGAAAAATACTAAAATGTAATAATACAATTTAAATTTATAAATTAAAATAGTTATAAAATTAATACAAATATATAGTATAGTTCTGACGATAATTGTATACGCTTTCATCAATTTTATAGAAAAGTAATTCAAAAACTACAACAACAATTCTTAATGTCGAATGTATTTCTGATGTGTAATTCATCAAAAATGGTATAAGGGTTTTTTCTATTTTTTTTTGTGAATCATAAAATAAAATAAAATAAAATAAAATAAAATAAAATAAAAAAAATAAGTGTCACAAAGTTCTTTTAGAAATCCATCCTTGCTAAATATAAAAGAATAAATTTCTCTATTTCTTTCAAATAAATAAATAAATGAAAATAAGCCAAATGTCACAAGGCTCTTTTAGAAATGTAATCCATCCTTGGTAAATATAAAAAGTACAAATTTGTCTTGTTCTTTAATAAAATAAAATAAAATAAAATAAAATAAAAAGTGTCGCAAGGTTCTTTTAGAAATGTAATCCATCCTTGCTAAATATAAAAATATAATTTTTTCTCTTTTAAAATAAATAAAAAAATTAAATAAATAAAAAAAATAATCAAAAAAGCCAAGTGTCACAAAGGTTCTTTTAGAAATTTAATTCATCCTTGCTAAATATAAAAGTACAAATTTCTCCTTTTCCTTCAAAATGAATAAATACATTAAAAAAAAATTAATAAATAAAAAAATAAATAAAAGCCAAGTGTCACAAGGTTCTTTTAGAAATCTAATCCATCTTTGCAAAATATAAAATAATTAATTTCTTTATTTATTAAAAAAATAAATAAATAAAAAGGCCAAGTGTTACAAGGTTCTTTTTGAAATCTAATTCATCCTTGCTAAATATAACAATAACCCTAAGTAATAATTTTAATTTATATATATATATATAAATTTATATATTAATCTTTTTTTTCTAAATAAATAAATGAATAAATAAATAAATAATAAAAAAAAAAGCCAAGTGTCACAAGGTTCGAGCAATCTAATCAATCCTTGCTGAATATAAAAGTATTAATTTCTGTATTTCTTTCAAAAAAAAAAAATATATAAAATAAAATAAAATAAAATACGGACCAACCTACAAATGGTATAGAGCAGAACACAAAATCACATTTACATTTTATGGACTGTGTTTGTTTCTTACCTCCCAGCGAATCCTCAGGCTAGTTTCACTAGCAGAAAACACTATGAGATTCGTCGGGGCCACGTCTGGACTAGACTGCAGAGTCTGCATCATACGCGAAGGCTGACTAAAGGGACTCGAACCCACAATGTTCACCTGCTTCATCCTGAACCTGAAAGGAATATATAAGTGGGGAGAGACAAAAACAGCATTTTTAATTTCCTGATCTTGCTCTTGAGTAACGGGAGGACAGGGGGTTTTGGACAGGATAACAGATCTCTACAGCCTCTGATCATCTCTAATCCCTTTAGGACAAGATAGTGTGCCGAGAATCAGAAGACAATCTTTCCACAGGACCTTCAGAAAATCAATTAAAGAGAGAAATAGAAAAGAGAACGAGAGAAAAGTCAGAGAGAATGAAGAACAAATAAAACAAAGACAAAATACAGAAAAAAAGGACAGCTGGAGATACATAACACAGGGAGAGCTGAGAATATAATGAGTGTTTAGTCAACATTTAAAGGTCATACGCAGCCGAAATATACCCGGAAAACACCAAAACACCACATTTTACTTACATTAGTTTGATGTAAAAGTGGTTTTCTGTTCAGGTAAGGAGCGAAGGGCTCACCTGTACTGAGTGAAGGGGATGAGATTGGGAATCTCCAGGGTGTCTGAGGCCGGCGGACTGTCCATCTCATACAGAACCTTCCATTCGTCGTCCTCACCCACACTCCCCACCTGTGGACACACAGGATGATTTTCATTTAAAAAAGCTGTTTAAAACACACACACACACACACACACACACCCCATGTTGTGTTTACATGTTTTATGGGGACATTCCATAGGCGTAATGGTTGTACAAACCGTATTTTCTATCGCCCTACACCTACCATACACCTAAACCTAGCCCTCACAGGAGACTGTGCACACTTTTACTTTTTCAAAAAAACTAATTCTGCATGATTTATAAGCTTGTTTCCTCATGGGGACCTCACAAATGTCCCCACAAGGTCAAAATTTACTGGTATTACTATCCTTGTGGGGACATTTGGTCCCCATAACGTGATAAATACCAGGTGCACACACACACACACACACACACACACACACACATCCAATATGACAAACTGCTTCACTGCAGTCACAGGACATCACTATGCTGCATGTTTACATCAGCAAGAGACTTCCAGTCATCATCTTTAAAAATAAATACATTGTACATTAAGTTTTTCCAACAGTACAAAGACGACAAAGAAACAAGAACATTACTCCATGATAAATGCTTCAAACAGCGGTAAACAACGCTGCATCAATCTTCATTAATGATGCATGCCATTAAGTTGGAAATAAAAATGGTTGCTTTAAACTTTTAATGCAACTTTATCTAGATGCCCAATCAAATAAATAGGCAAGGAAGTTTTTTTTATCAATCGCACTGGAAATGTAAGTATTGCATTTTTAATGTATAATTAATATTATTATTATTATTTTTTAATTTTTAATTTAATTAATATTGTTGTTGTTGTATATAATAATAATAATAATAATAATAATAATATACATACATTTTTTATTAGAATTTCAATATTTCTATTTCCAGTGTGATTGATAAAAAAAACTCTTTCCAATAATAATAATAATGATCAAATGATAATCGCACAAGAAAAAAAATTAATTTTTTTGTAAAATAAATGTCTTATTATTATTATTATTAAATACACATTTTTATTTAGCAGTAAAACAAAAGTACAATAATAATAAATTTCTTTATTATTTGTCTAATTTTAGAATTTAATAATGACATTATTATTATTGTTGTTGTATATAATAATAATAATAATAATAATAAAATTGTTATTTTGCTGTTTTTAATTAAATTGTATCTCCTGTATCATTATTATTATTAAATTATTATTATTGATTACATAATGTTTTTTTTATTTAACAGTAAAACAATAGAACAAATAGTAATACATTTCTTTATCATTTGTCATTTTTATAATTTAACAATTGTATTTGTTATTATGATTGTATATAATAATAATAATAATAGTAATAAACAGTTATTTTACAGTTTTTAATAATATTTTATCTAACAGAGCTGATCAAATAATAATCACACTAGAAAAGTACCGAAAATGTAATATAAAAAATGTATTATTATTATTATTATTATTATTACTAAATACACATTTTTGTTTAACAGTAAAACAATAGTACAATAGTAATATATTTCTTAATTATTTGTCTACTTTTATTATTTTATTATTTTTATTATTTTTTATGATTGTATATAATAATAATAATAATATATTTATTTTACATTAGAAATTCAATACTTCTATTTCCAGTGTGATTGATAAAAACTCTTATAATAATAATAATAATAATAAACAATAATAATAATAATAATGATAATACATTAATTTTATCTTAGAATTTCAATATTTTTATTTCCAGTGTGACTGATAAAAACTCTACATGTTTCAGTGCATTATTATTATTAGAATATAATATAATATAATATAATATAATATAAAGTTATTATTATTATTTATTAAAGGGTTACAACAATGTGAATGTGGCCTGAGACTGAAGTAGAGAGAATTTTTAAAACTCTTTTTAAAGAAAACCATACAGTATCTAGGGTGATTTTTTCCCCTAATGTCCTCATGAGCTACTAAAATATGTTTAAAAATATTCCCCCGGCTCAAAGTCGTCTCCGCCAGTTGCATCTTTATCACCTTTTTCACCACTACATCCCTGTATTCGATGCATACAAAAATGTGCATACTGTTTAATGCACCAACAGCAAAAGCAGTACGGTACTATCCTAATTTAAACACATAGGTAACCGATGGAGAGATGAAACCGGGAATCGAGATCAAAGCACACCAATTTTGAGTAAAAATCCCCAAACTTTATCTAGTCAACTGACATTAACATGACAATCAACAGTCACAAATTAGACGTTAAGATCACAGCCGAGACAGCTTATGCCTCATATCAGATTTCAAATGATATATACTGCAAATACGGGCAAATCTAGGTCCCCCACACTGTGTACACTACACATCCTGCATCCCTCATTCCTATTATGAGAAATATGGCAGAGTGTCATTCCAAATACACAGAGAGTCAGATTCAGCAGTCAGAGCTGATGATAGAAAAACTTCAGACCGACAGTGAAAGGCAACAGCAAACCCAGCCAAGCTGCCCGCAGTGCAGACTCCATATCAGGGCTGTTGGCTTTGTTTTTCTTGTTTTTCGCAAATCAAAAGCATATTGCTATAGATTCTCAACAATGACATGTGAGAGCTGGAAAGGGCTTGTTTTTTTAAACCACCTTGATCTTAATAAGGCCATAAAGAGGTAATGAGCTAATTAAAAAGTGGATCCACAACATAAAAAAAAATGAAAAAGAGACACTGGGTAATGTAACCAGCCATTATCTGCAAATAAAAACTGCTTATCATTTCAAACATGTCACAATCATGTGACTCACGCTTCCTCTAGGACCTCACTGAGAGCTGCTTCCATTTATTCATAGAGCAACCTGTGATTAATTTCATGCGGTTCGCTCTTTCCTATCATTACCATGTATAAACTGTCAAAATACTTAAAAGGGGCCACATTCTACACTTTCAATTTCCCCACTGAGGTTCACTTATAATGTTAGTCAAGGTTTCTTACACAGAAAACAGTCATCATTTTACATTTTCCAGCCTCTCGCTGACCCTCTGACTGTTTTTGGCTAGCAAACTTTTCATATTTCCATATGTAAATGACCTCTGGTGTGATTGGCCAACCTAACAGTTCACACTATCATTCATCACGATGGGCTATAGGGAGTTTAAAGGGAAAGTTCACCCAAAAATGTTAATTCTGTCACTCACCCTCATGTCATTCTAAACCTGTATGAATTCTGTCCATATAATGAAAGTCAATGGAATCACTGGATCCGTTTGAATTTCGTTGTATTCACAAATTGTTCCAAAACTATAGGCCTCTGAAATCAGAATGAAAGCTCATTTTATTGCAAAGGAATCTGTCTTCTTGGCAGAAACTTGAAGTTTCCAGGGCATGAAAATACAAAAATATTTCTGCCATAATAAAAAACAAACAAACAAATAAATAAATACATAAAAAATTTAACTGTAAATGATTTTTCTTCCAATTCTGCATTGATCTTTCACACTTTAGACTTTTTCTCGCAATTCTGAGAAAAAAAGTCACAATTGTGAGAAACTTACATTTGTGAGAAAAAAAACTGAATTGTGAGATAAAAATGTCATTATTACATTTTTTACATTTATTCTGTAGCAGAAAAAAGTAATAAAAATATCTTTATATCTCACAATTCAGATTTTTCCCCACAAGAACTACAAGAAACAAAGTCAATGTTGTAAGATATAAATTCAGAAAAGGTCAAAAGAGTTAGATAAAAAGTTGCAATTCATTTTGTTCCATTTTATTTTTTTTTTTATTGATATTTTATTTTTATTTATCATTATTTTATCTAAGTCCATATTGTACAATATAATTGTTTTATAGTTGCATTATAGTTGCAATTATCTTTTTATTTTATTTTATTTTTTATTGTTATTTTATTTGTCATTATTTTATTGCATTTTTTTTTTATATCTCGCAATTCAGATTTTCCCTCCTGAACTACAAGAAACAAAGTCCATATTGTACGATATACATTTAGAAAAGGTCAAAACAGTGAGATAAAAAGTTGCAATTATCTTTTTATTTTATTTTTATTTATCATTATTTTATTGTATTTTATTTATATCTTGCAATTCAGATTTTTTCCCCCAGAACTACAAGAAACAAAGTCAATATTGTACAATATAAATTCAGAAAAGGTCAAAACAGTGACATAAAAAGTTGCAATTATCTTTTTTCTTTTTTTATTGTTTTTTATTTTTACTTATCATTATTTTATTGTATTTTATTTATATCTCGCAAATCTGATATTTTTTCCCCCTGAACTACAAGAAACAAAGTCAATATTGTACAATATAAATTCAGAAAAGGTTGCAATTATCTTTTTATTGTTTTTATTATTGTTTTATTTTTACTTATCATTATTTTATTGTATTTTATTTATATCTCGCAATTCAGATTTCCCCCCCAGAACTACAAGAAACAAAGTCCATACTGTACAATATAAATTCAGAAAAGTTCAAAACAGTGAGATAAAAAGTTGCAATTATCTTTTTTATTTAATTTTTATATATTATCACTTTAAGACTGAACAGGTTTTTGTATATAAACGTTGGTGGTCACATGAGCTCCTGTTGGTGACATTGCTTTTGCAGCTTAATATCCATGAATAATCTATGTGGACTGGGGAGAGAGGAAGAAAAATGCAGCTTTCCATGATACGTCCTTTCCAATATTACAAACCATACGTTGAAACAGCTAGTACTTGGCTTCCATGTAAACACTGCATCTACACAGCATGTTTTGTGCAGCGCTGCTCGAGCAGAGGAAAGGTGAAAAGATTACAAAGGGAATCGGAATCGGCAAGCGACCTGGTCCAGGATACAGCTGTGAAGAAGTCAGCTGTAAAAAAACACCTCAACACAAGCTGATTTCTAACCCATAGACTTAAGACCCCATTAGTGCCACCTCAGTACCTCTAATCTTCTCCTCTCTCTTCTCTCATCCCTCCCTCTGACTCCCTCCTTCCTGCTCTCCCTCGATTAAACAGTATTAAAGACAGGAGTGAAGAAAACGGAGGGGAAAAGAGAGGGATCTCATTAGGAGGAGTTTTTCTCTTCACGCTGCACAGCGCTGGACGCCATCCAGGAGGGGCTTAACACATATGCGCGTGCACACACACAAACACACACCACACCTAAAGGGCTGGGAGACACGGTGCATGACATCTCCTTAGCCTGCTCGTACTATGTCAAATACGGAGTGTGAGCTTGCATGTGTGTTGGTGTGTGTGCGTTTTCTCCGGGGGAAGATGTTTTAGTGCAAGAGCAAGCCTGTTTTTCCCTGGAGATGAAGTACCTGCCAGACAACAGCATCTTCACTGGAGCACAGCCTGCCAGACAAGGGCATAACACACACCCACAAATACACAAATACTTACACACATACACATATACACACACGTTTATACTTATGAGCACATACACTGAAAAGTCATATTCCATAGAGCAGTCTTGGCAGACAGAAAATTGCAGTTTGTGGAAAAGTTAACCATTCGGCAGAAGGAAAATTGCCATTCGTCACAAAGTTACATATTTTGCAGAAACAAAACTGCAATTTGTGGCAAAGATAAGATTTTTTTCAAAGAGAAAGGTGCCCTTCAAGGCAACATTAATCATCTCGCGAAGAGAATAGTGCCATTCGACTGGGAGATTATTGACATTTGTGGCAAAGTAAACCTATATATTTAGTTTGATATATATTTGCAGAGAGAAATAAAAAAAAACAATATGGAGACAAAAGTATAATTTGTGGCAAAGTTCACCAATTTTGAGAAAAGTTCACAATTTTTGAGAGAAAAAATTGCTATAAGTGGCATTAACTGTAGTATACCATTCATGAAAAGCACAGTAATTTTCCTGAGGCAAGTATCATTTAGAATGACAAAATTGTATAAGTGACACAGTTAGGCATTGTTCAAAGAGAAAACGTTAACCATTATTTTATGAGAAAAAATTGCCTTTTGTGGCAAAGTTAACTATTTAGGACAGAGAAAATTGATGTAAGTGACATTTTGGAAAGTGAAAACTATACCATTTATGAAAAAGGTAACCCTGTTTCTGAGAGAAAAGCACAGTTTGTGGAAAAGTTAACAATTTGGCAGCCAGAACTGTAACATTTAAGGCAAAGTTAGCCATTTTGCCTACACAAGAGTTAAATTTGTGGCCGATTATCCGTTATCCATGAAAGTGACCATGTTAACCTTTTTGGAAAGTCATTTGTTAAAAGGTTAACATTTTTCTATGAAAAAAAGCACAATTCGTGGAAAAGTTAACAATTTGGCAGCCAGAATAGTATAATTCAAAGCAAAGTTAGCCATTTAAGTGACCATTTTAACCATTTTGGGAAAAAAAAAAACAATACCATTTGCAAAAAAGGTAACCATGTTTCTGAGAGGAAAGCGGAATTTGTGGAAAAGTTACCAATTTAGCAGCCAGAATAGTAACATTTAAGGCAAAGTTAGCCATTTTGCATAGAGAAAAGTGAAATTTGTGACCAAAGTCAACCATTTAATTTACCATGTTAACTATTTTGGAAAGTGAAAACTATGTCATTTGTTAAAAGGTAAACATGTTTCAGAGAGAAAAGCACAATTTGTGGAAACATCAACAGTTTGGCAGCCAAAATAGTAACATTCATTGCAAAGTTAGTCATTTTGCATAGAAAAAAGTGAAATTTGTGGCCAAGTTAATCATTTAAGTGACCATTTTAACCATTGTGGAAAGAAAAAACAATACCATTTGTAAAAAAGGTAAACATGTTTCTGAGAGGAAGGCGGAATTTGTGGAAAAGTTACCAATTTAGCAGCCAGAATAATATCATTCATGGCAAAGTTAGACATTTTTTATAGAGAAAAGGGACATTTGTGGCCAAGTTAACCAATTAAGCGACCATCTCAACCATTTTGGAAAGTGAAAACTATGTTATTTGTTAAAAGTGTAACCATGTTTCTGAGAGAAAAGTGCAATCTGTGGAAAAGTTAACAATTTGGCAGCCAGAATAGTACAATTCATGGCAAAGTTAGCCACTTTGCATAGAGAAAAGTGAAATTTGTGGCTGAGTTAACCATTTTGGAGAGAGAAAATTGCTATTAGTAACAAAGTTTACCATTTTACAGTTAGAAAACGACTATACGTGAAAAAATTAACCATTTATTTCTGAGAGAAAAGTGCAATTTGCAGCAATGTTAACCATTTTGCAGAGGGAAGTGCATAATTTGTGGCAGAGTTAACTATTGAGGACAGAGAAAACTGATGTGAGTGACCATGTTAACCATTCTGGAAAGCGAAAACTATACCATTTGTGAAAAAGGTAACCCTAAGAAAAGCACAATTCCTGGAAAAGTTAACAATTTGGCAGCCAGAATAGTAACATTGGTGGCAAAGTCAGCGATTCTGCATAGAGAAAAGTGAAATTTGTGGCTAAGTTAACCGTTTTGGAGAGAGAACATCGCTATAAGTGACAAAGTTAACCATTTTACAGTTAGAAAACGACTATACATGAAAAAAACTATACCATTTGCAAAAAAGGTAACCAGGTTTCTGAGAGAAAAGCACTGATGTAACACTGATGGCAAAGTTAGCCATTTTGCATAGAGAAAAGTGAAATATGTGGCCTAGTTAACCATTTTGGAGAGAGAAAACTGCCATTCATGAAAAAAATTAACCAATTATTTCAGAGAAAAGTGCAATTTGTAGCAAAGTTAACCATTCTGCAGACAGAACATTGACATCTGTGGAAAAGTTAACCATTTTGTTGCTACTGATGGCAAAGATACTACTTTTTAACCCTTCAGCCATTGTGGGAAAGTTAGCTACTTGCTACAAACGATTTGGCACCACAAGCTTTGCTAAATTTTACACACACGCCTACACACCTGTCCTTCTACGATCCATTTGGAGATGGCGGTTTTGCCGTCACTGCCGGGCTGGAACTGTATGGTGGCGGAGCGAGGACTGATGTTGGAGATGACCAGATTGGAGGGTGCACCCGGAAGCTCTGTTCAGCAACACAATAAAACATATTTATGTAACTCACAATCTGCTCTAATTGAAACATTTCCTGCATTTTGTGTTCTGCTCTCTGTCTGTTTTCTCCATCCTGTGTCTTCATTATCCTTCAAAGAAAACTCTTATAAATGGGCCTATAACTCACTTCAGAGACGATTAGGTTTTGTGTACAGCAGTGCACATTGTGTTTGGGTATATGATTAATTGGTAATTAAATGGATTGATAATGATATTTGGGTGGTTCACGGTGGCTCATTCAACAGTAGATAAAGCTCGTTCTCTCCTGACTCCACAGCATATCAGTGGGAGATAATGAGTGTAGCTTGGCTTTTGGTCATCATCATTTATTTCATGTTCTCTCTAACACATGCGCACACACACAGCGGCCCCAAGAGCTTCATACCGACTCCGTGTGATGTATTACAGTCTTACTGACTGTGTCTCGGATTGCTGGTCTATGTGAAATATGCGCCCCACTGCGGCATCCTGTTTCATGTGCTGAATTTCCTTTAGAGTTTGAACACGGTGACTATCACCGATCCCCAAGGGAGAATTTGATGCATTAAAGTGATGCCAGCATTGAAGTGTGTATTTGTTTGAGAGTGCGCAGACCTGGCGGCAGTCCTGTCGAGATGGCCGCTGAGGTGGCGGTACCGGTGCCGGCCTGTGTGACCGCAGCCACCTGCAGAGTGTACGTGGTGAGTGAAGTGAGCCCGGTCACTTTGTATGTCAGCGTGGAATTGGACAGAGTCTGAGATACATGGGTTTCGTTCTGACCGGCCTCCTCCCAGCTCAAGACGTAACCTATGGAGAGGTGGAAATGAGATGAGAAGAAGCACTTGAACCGCCTTGCTGCTTTTTGTCTACATAGGCAGTAACTGTCACTTATCAGTCGCTGAATTGAAACTCTCTTTATGGTTCCTTGCATGCATTCGCAGAGTGAAATTACACGAAAGATGCAGAGAGAATCAACTCGCTCACAGTCAGTCACTACAGAGCAGTGTTTGGGAATAACCAACTCAAAGCAGTAAGGCTCCTAACTTAACTACACTTCCTAGTAACATGACAGAAATTCAGCTATATTCATATTCATATACTGACGTTCAAAAGTTTGGGATTTTTAAAAGCAGTACGATTTTTAATGCTTTATTTATTTTAATGCTTAAAGGGGTCATTGGATGAAAAGTTCACTTTTACATGTTATTTGAACATTAATGTGTGTTGGCAGTGTATGTACACATCTACTCTATAATGATAAAAATCCAAGTCATTCTCAGATGCCTGTCGGTGTGGATCATTCGTGATCCAGCTTCACTTACAGCAGAAGTGAGTATAAGGGTTTTTTAATGAATCTTTGCGATCGCAAAGAGAAGAGAGGGGCGGGGCGAGCAGAGCTCATTAACATTTAAGGCAGCCTCGACCAGAACAGGATGATTTTTGCAGAGCTGATTTTGGCATGGTAAAAAAAGTGTTATTTACACTACCATTGAGAAATTTTAACCAAAAGCATGACTTTTCATTAAGACCCTAAAAAATCATATCAACTTGTGGAAAATGGGCATCCGATCACCCCTTTAAAGAAGTTTCTTATCCTCATCAAGGCTGCATTTATTTGATCAAAAATACAGAAAAAATGTAATACTATCAAATATTACTACCAGGGCTCCCACTCTAACCCATATGTTAAATTCCCTGACTTTTCCTAACTTTCACTGACTAAAAAGCTACATTTTTATGACCTATAATGAACGGAAAAACAGGCCGCTGTTGTGCAGAGCACTGAGCAGATAGAAACCAGCCACAGATAGTATTTTAAATCCATCCACTTGCAAGCTCTATTTACTTGTTCACAGATGTTTTTAGTACAAAACTAAGATTTCTACAGAAATTAATTTATGGTTTTTTATGCTTTCATTGGTTAAACGCTCTGAAGGATTTTCTGTTTGTCATCAAGTTCATCCTTTAGTCTTTTTACTTCTTCACATTTAGTTTTTGCTTTTCTGTCATCTACTTATAACAACCAGTATTTAAAGTGGTCATTTTGTAGTCAAAGCTCTTGAAATGTACATTTTCCTGCCTTAGTTAACAGGTACAACCTGGTGACTGCATTTAACTTAAGTGATTGCCAGTTGACGAGTGGGAAGGGAATAAAATGGCGCTGAAAATAGCCTAACCATAATAGGCAAAATCCGTGAAACAATGAGATTTTATATATATGGCAGGGGTGGCGAACTCCAGTCCTGGAGAGCCGCAGCCCTGCAGAGTTCAGCTCCAACCCTAATTAAAAATCACCTGCCTGTTGCTTTCTAGTAACCCTTCAGACCTTGATTAGCTTGTTCAGGTGCGTTTGATTAGGATTGAAGCTATGCAGGGCTGCGGCTCTCCAGGACTGACGTTTGCCACCCTTGATATATGGTATAGAAAAATTACATTTTGATAAATGGAAACTAAAATTTACAGCGATAAACAAAAATCCTTGATATTCCATTACTTGGACAAAAAAAATAAATAAATAAAAAAAAAAATTCCATGACCTGTGGGAACCCTGTATTAAGATGTAAAATAACATTTTTCTATTTTAATATACATTAAAATCTAATTTATCTCTGTGATCAAAGCTGAATTTACAGCATCATTGCTCCAGTATTCAGTGGTCACATGATCCTTCAGAAATCATTCTAATATGTTGATTTATTAACAGTGCTGGAAACAGTTGTGCTGCTTAATTTTTGCTGGAATCTTTGATATTTAAAATATAAATCTTTTTTAACAATATAAACTACTGTTAAAAAGGTCTGGGGTCTTTCTTTTTTTTAAACAAATTAATCCTTTTTTCAGCAAGGATGTGTTAAATTGATAAAAAGTGATAGCAAAGACTTACATTGTTAGAAAAGATTTATATTTTGAATAAACGCTGTTCTATTCAACTTTTTACTCATCAAAGAATCCTGAAAAAGTATCACAGGTTCCAAAAAAATACTTGGCAGCACAACTGTTGCCAACATTGATAATTCTAACAATAAATCAGCATATTAAACAGATTTCTGAAGGATCATGTGAGCAATGGCTGATGAAAATTCAGCTTTACATCACAGGAATAAATTATATTGTAAACTATATTAAAATAGAAACCATTATTTTATATTATAATAACATTTCGCAATATTACTGTTTTTTTCTGTATTTTTGATCAAATAAATGCAGCCTTGATGAGCATAAGAGAGTTCTTTAAAAAAAACATTACAAGTCTTACTGATCCCAAACTTTTGAATGGCAGCGTATATAATTTGACAAAATAACAGCTTGATTGTAAATGACACAATAAAAACGTTACATTCACAAGTGATATTTACCTTGATTTTTCATATTTCATCTCAAGCAGGAATAAAAAAAAGCTTTAAATGTACGTTTTAAATAGGGCTGGCAAACGATTAATCACGATTAATCGCATACAAAATAAAAGTTTGAGTTTGCCTAATATATGTGTGTTAATGTAATTATTATGTATATATGAATACAAGCACATGTACATATTTAAGAAATATTTACAAGTATATGTATTTATTATAATTTTTTTTAGAATTGATATTATATATAAATAAAAATATTTTGTACATAAATAACATATTTCTCCTAAATATATACATTAATTTGTGTGTATTTATATATACATAATAATTACACACAGCACACACACATATACTAGGCAAACTCAAACTTTTATTTTGTAAGCGATTAATCGCAATTAATCATTTGCCAGCCCTAGTTTTAAACTTTTTCTACATTTTTAAAACATTTTTTCATATATTAATAGTAAAAAAAAATCTGGGTCTAGGACAAGGGTAAAATAATACCTAAAAGAAACCTGGAAACTAAAAGAAATATACATATATACATATATTTTAAAAGTCCTCTAAGTTTTAATGTGATCTTTATAAAGCAAAGTGATGACAGCTAAAATCTGCTAGTTTTAAAAGAAGTTAATCCCTGTGGAGGTTGAGCTGAAGCTGTGATTGGATAATTGAGCCTGTTCACCTGTGATAATGCCGTTCTTGTCTTCCGGTTCCTGCCAGCTGATCCTCAAAGATGTGTCCAAGATCTCAGTGAAGCTCAGTCGAGTCACCGGGCCCGGTTCTACAACACATATACATGAATTTAGTGCACTCAGCAATGTTACTGCAGATTTCTCTGAAAAAAGCAAATATAATATAATATAATATAATACAATATAATGATGCAAATAGATAATAGATGCAAAACCTCCATGCTTTAGGCCCTTAAGAAGACCTCAAACATGGCTTATGGATGCTAGTGCATTTTTGAGTACCTACGAATACAAAGAGTGCATTTTTACTAGAAGTAGAAGGTCAGCTACAGAGACAGACATAAGACGAATGCAATCTTTAAACAACAGCCTCGTGATTTTATTATCTGAGGGGATATAAACCCGTGAATACACAGCAGGTTTGACCATGCTCTTGCACCACAAGCATGTGTGTGCATGTGTGAGTGGAACAAAGCTTGTTATTTATTGGGCAGTGCTTTATTGACACTTTAAAACCCGCTCATGGTAAAGGATTACCTTGCACGCTCAGTCCACAAGATTATAATACAGAGAGCTTGTCGCCGTATCACAAATGCAAATAGGCGAAAGCAAATTATGTGTTTGTTGGCAATTACCCTCATGAGTTAGCAGTCATTTAGTGGTTAATCAATCATGCATACACACCCCGCAAGACAATACGTCTGACAAGCGAACATGACAGTTGCCTGAAAAGCACAGTGGTAAATGTGTGCGGATAAAGCTTCAATCTCATTAGATCTAACACGCGTGTGGCAAACCCTCATGCCCCGGACTGTCAAGCAGACCTTATCAGTGTGAGTCGTCACGCTAGACTGACAGGTTAATCAATCACGTGCTTATGAGAACGTACGAGTCCATTGCACTGCAGTTCAATTAATTTTCAATTCAATTTTTGTCGTTCGCTCTGACCAAGAGGTCAAGGTTTAGCTGGTTAGCACGGTCAGTGCTGGTAGGTTCCGTAAATACACCATAAGGATTCAATTTTCTCTATAAATAGATTTTTAAAAATAGCCTTTTATTTTAAGCAGAGTTGTTATTGTTAACTTTAAAACTATTCAAAGTATTTTATTTTAAATAAAGTTAAATCAGAGGAAAACTTGAACTTGAGAAACTGAATAAAAATAAATTGAAGTTGAAGTAGAAAAATCACTAAAACTAAAAATACAATAAATAAATTAAAGCTAGAAATATAAATATATAAAGTACTTAAATTATGTATTACTAATAAAATTACTAATACTTAAGATTCAAATAATAAATTAATAAGTTAATGTAATTTTTATTATTGTTAATTTTAAAACTGTTAAAAATATTTTTTTTTTATTTTAAATAAAGTTAAATAAAATAAAATGTGGTGAAAACTTAAACTTGAAAAACTGAATAAAATAAAGGTTTAAGTTAAAGTAGAAAAATCACCAAAACTAAAAATTAAATAAATTAAAGCTAGAAATAGAAATATATAAAGTATTTAAAATGACATATTACTAATAAAACTTCTAATACTTACAATTCAAGTGAAAACTGAAAGTACAAAAAACAAACAAACAAACAAACAAACAAATAACATTTAAAAACTAAAAAAATAAATAATATAACATAAATGTGTTATTGTTAACTTTAGAACTATTAAAAATACTTTGTTATTTTAAATAAAGTTAAATAAAATAAAATATCAAAACTAGATGAAAATCTAAACTTGAAAAACTGAATAAAATACAGGATTAAGCTGGAGTAGAAAATCACCAAAACTAAAAATGAAATAAATAAATTAAAGCTAGAAATAGAAATATATAAAGTCCTTAAAAATTATTATTATTATATATAAAATTAAATTACTAATACTTCAAATTCAAATGAAAACTGAAAATACAAAAAAAAACCCTAAAATTAATATTTTAAAAATAAATAAAAAATATAAAATTAATAAATAAAAATATATAAATTAACAAAGGTTCATATCAATTTTGTTATTGTTAACTTTGTATATATAAATACTTTATTTTAAATAAAGTTAAATAAATAAAATATAAAAATTAGATGAGCAGAAAAATCAGCTGAACTAAAAATGAAATAAAAGCTAGAAATAAAAATATATAAAGTACTCAAAATGACATATAACAAATAAAATTACTAATACTTAAATTTCAAATGAAAACTGAAAAAATAAAATAAAAGCTAATATTAATATTATTAAAAATACCCTTTCAAAATATTAATAAATACCACAATAAACATTACATAATAAGAAAACAAATAGATTTCTGCAAGCAACATAACCTACCATTCAAAGGTTTCAGAAAATTCAGCTTTGCCAACACAGGAATATATGCATAAAAACCGCATTTTTATAAAGAAAGTGGAAATTTGTCTTGGACTCAAGGTGTGTTTACATTGGCAATATGTTGGATCCATAAACAATCCCGCAGAAATACATAGTAATAAAAAATATTCCCTACAAAACACAAGTCCCTATACAATACATTCTTGCATTACTAAGATAATGTTCATAATAATTTCATTATATTGTAGCAGATGTTTTACCAGTGGCCAATTATTTTTGGAGGTGTGAAACAGCCTTACAGGATCTATCAAAAATGGCTCATTTGATGTTTATATGCTGTACACTAATGCTAACAGGTCGTTTTTGGCAGGTATTTCAGACCTCTTTGGTTTTAACAAGTTTTATTCACTTTGTTTCCGTTCCATTCTTCAGAAAATTAAACCTGAAAGTTTCGAAACAACCAGGGATCCTCAATCAAAAGATCCAGGTAAACGACCAAACGAAGCGAATTTCCCACATAATGCTTGCACACGCACGGCGTATTTTCGGAACAAATAAAAGGCAGAGAGATGAGAGAGCGCGTACGTGCGCAACAGTTTTTCCTGTCTAACCTGTTTGTGTGATTGAGCTATTCATGGGAAACAAGCTCCTGTGGCTCAGCACTGCAGAGAAGACCACATGCTGTTATCATCTGATGAAAATTACATTGTCTGTTAACAGCTGCATGCACATTCGCACACATATCCAAGCGTACGCACACACGGCGGGACAATCAATAGCGAGCACATGTGCATTGACTAACAGGAGTGATCCTGCTTCAATAATTGCAGGTTAGTCAAGGCTGATCCTCCGTGCCTGTGGCGTGACGTGAAAACAGCGCTTGGGTGGCCAATATATATTCGGCGAAAAGACTAATCAATGGCGATGTAAAAAGCACAATTACGTGGCAAATTGCGGCATGCATAGTGAAAGAGCCAAATTTCTCCTCCGTATCGATTCTGGTGGCTAGAATGTCAAACAAACAGCCTTGTTTTTGTCGAGAGATCTCTTTCTCAAAGCCTGCTGGACAGTTTTCAAGTAAAGAGCATACTGTTAGTCGATTGTCTCCAATTAAATACAGACAGACTGTCTGTAAGAATGTGTGGGTATCTGGAAGAGTGTGAAATATGATTTTACATGTCAGTAGTGCAAGCACAACATTATATCCCAGAGGACACATTTAGTGCTTAGAGGCTGATCTTTCATTGCTCGGGAGGCTTAATGGAGCTCTCAACTCCTTTTTATTGAAGTATCAACTGTTTTCTCTCTGAAAATAGATGAACCTAGTGACACTATTTCTGACAAACAGTAAGAAAGCTAAAACTTTTAACCAATAGTTCACCCCAAAATGAAAATTTCTTGGCAATTTACTCACCTCAACCACCCAAGATGTGAATGAGTTGGAGCAGATTTGGAGAAATTTAGCATTACTGTACATCACTTGCTCACCAATGGATCCTCCAGTGAACGAGTGCCGTCAGAATGAGTCCAACAGCTGATAAAAACATCACAATAATCCACATGACACAGTCCATCAGTTAACGTCTTGTGAAGCGAACAGCTGCATGTTTGTAAGAAACAAATCAATCTCTAGGAAGTTTTAAAGGTCCACTGAAGTGCCTTGAAACAGGGAGCGTTATTCTATGTGGTGATGTAATTATAACTGAAACAGGAAGACCTTTTTCTTTTTAAAATAGCAATAGCGTTTCATTTATATCTGCTATAAAAGCTGCATTTGGCAGCTTATGACAGCCACAGTCTAACAGATTACCCCTAGATTCAATATGAAACTCTAAAATATGAAAATATATAAACAAGTGTCTATTTATAATGTCAGGGGGGCGGGACGCTACAGATTCTAGAGAGCATCTGATTGGACAGAACGTTTGATGAGAAGCTGAAGTGCAGGGTGATGTCATCAAAATCGTTGATCTATATTGGTGGAAGTGAGAGACTGTAAGTTTTGAATGCTTATATCTTGTAAATGCAAATTTTGTCGTTGTTTTGGAGCACACTAGCTTATAGATAACCTTAAGGCTAACATACTCATACTAACAGCAAAGAAACTTTCATTTTGATTTCATGGGGACTTTAAATTTAAACCATTGCTTCTGGCCAAATACTGAATCCAAAATTAGGGCCATATGAAATCGTTTTATTTTTTTTCCCAAATTCCATTTTATTTTTTTCCAAATTCTGTTTTTTCCATTTTAATTTTTCTGGATTCCATTTTTTTTTTTAAATTTTTCTAGACTCTGTTTTATTGGTTAAATTAAAAAAATATTAAGCAAAAACCATGTCTAAACAATCAAAACCATGAAAATTACACAATTGAACAGAAATTCATTAAAAGTTTACAAATTTTAAAAATTACATTTTTAAGCTCTATGAAATATGTTTAATTTTTTTTCTCAAATTCAAATTTATTTTCACCAAATACTGTTTTTTTCCCCCCATTATTTTCTTGATTCCCTTTAATGGTTTAATTAATTTAATCAGTTTTAATAATCAAAATCATCTCTAATTAACTGATTTTATTTAAAAATATATATTATTTTATTTAATTCTTTTTTAAATAAATCATTTAAAAAAATTTATTACTAAAATAGTATTTTTGTGGCATAATATTCACAGACAGTAGTCCACATCTCATTTTGATTTAAGTGTACTGACCTACTATTGATTTATTCTTCCAAAATTCCGTGACATTCCGCATTATACAGCAAATTCCGTTTTTATGACAGGATTCCGCGATTCCATCCACGTTTTCCGCATCGTGGGTCCTACGTAATCTACAATAATGTTTCCTCCAGTGAAAAGTTGATCTCTTGTTGTCCTCTCAAATCAAAATCCACAACCATATTTGTTTTGGACAAACGGTGCTTGATCTGTGCATATTTCTCTCTTGATTCAGACAGGATGACTTTTTCATTATATTATTAGAGGATTCATATTTTATCCAGAAGAAATAGTTTTACAAACAGTTAACTCATGGACAGCAGTCGTGTGGATTACTTGTGGATTTCTGTGGTGTTATTACCAGCTGTTTTGACTCTCATTCTGACGGCACCCATTCACTGCAGAATATCCATTGGTGAACAAATGATGCAATGCTGAATTTCTCCACATCTGTTCTGATGAAGAAACAAACTCATCTACATTGTGGATGGCCTGAGGGTGAGCAAATTTTTCTTTTTGGGTGAACTATTCCTTGAATGTGGATGTGAACACGTTACTCACTGTCAGCATGCGTCTGGATGAGCTGTGGTGTGCTAGCTGGTCCATCTCCAGGCGTGGTAAAGCACAGCACTGCCGCCTCATACCACATGAACTTTCTTAAATTGCTAACGTAACCATAGTGACGTGACCCGTGGAACTCGGGGGCAATGGTCACCATGGTAATACATTCCGGACAGTGTTCGGGCCATACAAGCAGCTGTGAGCGAGATACAGAATAACAATAAGACATACACAAAACGTGATTACCATACACTGCTAGGATTTAATTACTCACATTCAAATTTATAGTTGCTGTTTTTGTCAGGCGTTTAGCCAATCAATCATGCATACATACCCCAGAAGACAATAAACCTACCAGGCAAATTGAATTGAATTTTTTTTTTTTAAACTCCAACAGAATGTGTGTCTCTCCTTCTCTCATATGCACAATCAAATACACATTCTCACATCAGTCTCTCTCTACACTGTTACCTTGTATCCCTGGTTGATGCCGTTGATGAACTGCTGGGGCGGTGGTGTCCAGGTGAATTTGATGGTGGTGGAGTTGAGCGCAACAGCATCGACGTCTTGCGGGGGCGCTGTGGGGACTGCAGAGTGGGAGACAATTTGGCACTAAAAATATTGTGGTGATGTACATACATAAGTGTACTGCATTACATTTAAAGGTGCACTAAGCAATATTTGAAAAACGCTTTTGAGGACAGATTCCCTAATCCCACTTGTAGCCAATCAGCAGTAAGGGGCGTGTCTAGTAATGAAAAATAAATTACATAAAATAAAACATTTTAAAAAAAGGGTTACAATCAGGCAAGAGGTAGGACCTGCGTAAATATCGGAGCATGCTTGTGTGTCATCTTCGCTTGTTTCCATGAACGTCGTTATGCCAGGGTTGTGTACGTACGTGTGGGGCGGAGATATCAAAATAGGGGCGAGGTCCTGTTGGGGTATGGGCGTGTTTGTTTTGATGCTTTCAGATATGAACATCGTTTGGCAAAAATCTATCTATCTATCTATCTATCTATCTATCTATCTATCTATCTATCTATCTATCTCTATCTATTTATCCAGTCGTTTATTTATTTATTCATTTATTCATTAGATTGTCTGTCTGTAGAACTTTATCCACAAAAATAATTTTCTGAAATTGAATTTATTTGTGCATTTTAATAAGCAAATGTGTGCGCAGAATTGTATTACAAAATTGTAAATAACAGTATATATAAATATATGTAAATATTACAATGTAATAACAATTGTAAAAGCAAAAATTAGAAGTGTTTTAGCAACAAATTGAAATAAAAGTAATTTTAAATGAATTTAAATTAACAAATTAAGACTAAACTAATAAAAATGACAAAAACACATAATTTACTAAACTTAAAGGATTAGTTCACTCCTGAATTAAACTTTCCTGATAGTTTACTCACTCCTATGTCATCCAAGACGTTCATGTCTTTCTTTCCTCAGTCAAAAAGAAAGGTTTTTGAGGAAAACATTCTAGAATTTTTCTCCATATAGTGGACTTCAATGGTGGCCAATGGGTTGAAGGTCCAAATTGCAGTTTCAATGCAGCTTCAAGGGGCTCTACACAACCCTAGGGTCTTATGTAGCAAAATGATTGGCTATTTTCTTAAAAAAAGAAAAATATTTATACTTTAACCACAAATGCTTGTCTTGCACTAGCTCTGAGATGCGTGTCTGTGACTTCATGCATTGCATAATCACATTGGAAAGATCGTGCTTGGTTAGTTCTTCGTCTGTGTACTTCTTTTCAAAAAGGTACGGTAGTGTGAAAAACTTCAAAATAGTCTGACATCGTTTTTACCTTATTTTGTAATGGGTGCTTGACTTTCTTTCTTTTTTTTCTTTTCTTCTGCTTATGTCACGTGTGACCTTTCCAACGTGACTACATAGTATGTAAAGTCAAGCTAGTGCAAGACGAGCATTTGTGGTTAAAAAGTATATAATTTTTTCTTTTGTCAGACAATAACTATTTGTTTTACTATATAAGACCCTTATTCCTCATCTGGGATCGTGTAAAGCCCTTCGAAGCTGCACTGAAACAGCAATTTGGACCTTGCCATGATTGAAGTCCACTGTATGGAGAAAATCCTGGAATGTTTACCTCAAAAACCATAATTTCCTTTTTAACTAAAATAACACTGCTCTGGATTAGCCAAAGTTTACAGTTTTAGTGCTTAGATACTCTTTAAGGCACTCAGCAGGAAGTCGAACCTGCTTTTGAATTGACAGAAAATGAGGTAATAACCAAATATCTGGCTCTGTAAGACTATATCTGTTGTGACTACCTGGATTTTGAATTTAAACGCCTACCCAAAGCCCCCATTTCCATACATACTCTGTATTTCAAATGATCGTTCACAGCGGCACCGATAATCACATACAAATACACATGAACTACAGTTCGTATTCAAAGCCTTTTTTGTAGCCTATCGGTGCCATGCAGCAGGCCTGAGCGGGAAGTGGAAAGAACGAGATCATATTTCCATAAAGACTCAATGCCGCTTACACTTAATGTGCTTAAGATCGCCCCTTTAAGGTCAGGCCTGGCGAGTTGAGTACAGATTAGATATCGCTCAATTGGATTGGGCACTCCGATTCGTCCTGCTGCCCTTTTCATTTCGAACACAATCACACAACGGCACAAGGTTACATTAGTGTGTCCGGAAATCTGAACTGGGACATAAAAACCGCCTCTAACCACGTGTACAAAAGCATTTGTTCCAGCCTCTACAAGAAGAAGGCTCTTTTACTGCGGACACCGGGTCTCTATTAATCTCTGCAGGAGTATCATTACACTGACGTTAAATAATATGAATAATTACGGCTGAAGGATCTCAGAACACCCCCACACTTCCTTGCGCACACAAATTCACGCACATAAAGCAAATTAGATTAATTAATGGGCTACGGTCACTGTTTGCCCAGAGTCCATAAATTTACTCTTCTTAGAAATAATCTTTCAGATGGCCGATCTGTGCAGTAAAGCCGGCTAATGGATTTTACGGTTCCCATGGTTACTCTAGATCTTTTATGATATCGGTAGCTTAATGAGAAAGACGGTGTTTTGGACAAAAACATCAAGGGTTCGCTATGACTGATGAGGCATTGTTTTTGTGTTTATTTCTCACTGTGAGTGTGTGTGTGTGTGTGCGTGGACTGTCCAACCTCCTTGCAGCGTGTACTCAGTGACAGACTGGCTGTACACCCCCAGGCCTGCTCCAGTGTAGGCAGCCACTTGGATCTCATACTGCGTCCAGATGATGAGCTCTCCAATCAGACAGTAATTAATCTCTGCACTGGTGATGTTCTTCAGCTGAAACTCACCAGGCAGACCCGCCAATCTGTACCTGAGTGGGAGGGGGAGAAAAAGAGAATGATGTGGGTTTTTTTGGAAGTTGATTGTGAACCTTTAACACAAACACACTCACTCGTAATTTCAACTAGATGCATAGGAAATGAGAGTGGCGCTTACCCGTCCACAACTCACAATTACGATGCTAGAACGTTGTGGGCGGCTTTTAGCACATTGCTATATGGTTGCTTAAATATTCTGGGTGTTATGTTCAAATTCCTAACCCTAAGTATGAACAAAAGTAATAGCAGCTGATACAACTTATATTATCTACTACTGAATACATGTAATTTAAAAACCTAGTGAAAAACCAGGTCATGTCATCTTAAAGGGAGAGTTCAGCCAAAAATGAAAATTCTGCCATTAATTACTCACCCTCATGTCGTTCCAACCCGTAAGACCTTTGTTCATCTTCAGAACACAAATTATCAAATTATTAAGTTCCAGAAAGTTAGTAAGGACATTGTTAAAATAGTCCATGTGACATCAGTGGTTCAACCGTAATGTTACGAAGCTACGGGAATACTTTTTGTGCAAAAAGAAAACAAAAATAGGGTAATTCTACAGAAATGTCCACTTTTGGTATGGCAAGATTTCTTAAAATGTTTTATAAAATATTATTTCTCAATTTTCTTTTCAGCACATGTCAAAGTTACAAAAAAATAATGAAAATGCAAGAAATAAGAAGATTATGTTTTATTTATTTTTATATTTATTTATTTAATGTGAGAAAAAAATACATCCCTCTGTAAATGGCTGTGGGGACGAGCGGTTTTGTGGTGCTTGGAATTCTATATAATTAATTTAAAAACAAATATTGCCACATTAATGGCTCAAGAAGGTGTAATGGACCTTTATCACACCGGAATTGTAATATTGTAATATTTTAGAAGGGCCTTAATTCATCCCACGCATCTCATCTGTGTTGTGTCAGGAAATCGTGAAAACTGATGCAGTGTGTCAGTGTTTAGAATAAAAGCAGCCAGGTACACTGCAGTAACACCAGCGAAAGAAAGGAAAGAGAGGATTCTCCCATTAGTTTTCATTGCATTGTGACGGGACTGGAAGTTACCAGGGATACACTGCTTCGCCTACCGAATATAGGAAGTGAGATAAACGTCCATTGTTCAAATAACATATTGTTTAATTTTAAAACATAAAGAAATTTTAACCCTAAAGTGTTTTTCAAGTGTAATATTTCTGTAAAGGCTATGAACAGAAAAATGGACATTTCCATAGAATGACCCAATAACGACTTCTGCTTCAGCAATGCCACACACATGCGTACTCCTGTGAATGCATCTCGAAGACTAAAACAGAAGAGAAGAAATTACTGAATAAATCTTTATTTTTGTGTTTCTTGTGCACAAAAATATTCCTGTAGCTTCATAACTTTGTGGTTGAACCACTGATGTCACATGAACTATTTTAATGTTGTCTTTACTACCTTTCTGGGGCTTGAACGTAGTAGTTGTGTTGCTGTCTATGCAAGGTCAGAAAGCTCACGGAAATATGTTCTGAAGACGAACGACGATCTTGTGGGTTTGGAACAATATAAGGGTGAGTAGTCAATGACAGAATTTTCATTTTTCTGTGAACTATCCCTTTAAAGTGACAGTCCACACAAAAATGACTCACCGTCATGCTGATCCAAACCTGCATGCATTTCTTGCAGAACACAAAAGAAGATTGTTGCTCCCCAGAAATCTGTTTCTAGTTTTGGTTTTCAATGACAATGTATTTGTCCATACAATAGAAGTCAGTGGGAACTGAAACTGGTTGCTAGCATTCTTCAAAATAGCTTTTCTGTGTTCCACAGAAGAAAGTAAGTTATACAAGTTTGGAATGACATGACGTTAAAAAATGATGACTGAAGTTGCTTTTTGTGTAGACTTTCCCTTTAAAGTCGTAATTTAAGAGATGTAGCAGCATCTTTTCTTCCATATTGTGACTTATGAGAGTAATGGAATATGAAAAAAAAACAATGTAGTGCGAGGTTCAGATTGGTTAAAATAATTAGTTGTAGACTGGAGGTGGATCTGAATGTGAGCTTGCAGTTGATTTTAAGAAATAATTGTGGACGAAATGACTGGAGAAATTCAGCATACATCAACAGAAAAAAAGTCTGTAATTTCAGCAGAAGACTGAGTGACTATGCATAGATAAAACATTCAGAGTAAGATCAATAACATTAATTTAGAAAATAGATACATTTCTATGAATGTCCATTCCATGCCGGGAGCCACGCTCTGTTGCTAATCTATAAGAGCTTTAACCAGCCCAGACAGCACATGTACGTCTGCAAGATGTCTGTTAAAGATCACTTGATCTGGAAAGCATCTGCTGTGTACAAACATCTGACAGACATCTGTAAGATGTCAGTTTTACATCTTAAAGACATCTAATAGACATCTATTTGACATCTGACAGAAAACGTCTTACAGACGTATTGCAGATGAGCAAACAATCTAAAAAATACGTCTTACAGATGTAAACGCAGACGTCAAATAGACGTTTCTGTGATGTACGTGTGCTATCAGGGAGCTAACAAGCAAACCTCGGCTTTTTTTTTATTGCATTAAAATTCAATAGTGTGTATAAAAAGAGTGTGTGTAGAAGGAAAGAAAGATTTATTTTATACATTTTTGCAGCCATACATGAAACCATACCTGAGTAGGTAGCCCCTCAGCACTCCATTGAGCTGCGGTTCTGGGGGTGGCTGCCATTGGACCATGATGCTCTGGTTGGTACGGCCACTAGCCACAATGTTTTTTGGAGGAGCGCTGGGTGGTTCCTCTCGCAGCATCAGCCTGAAAGATAACATCATGAGAATCACATCATAAAAGAGAAATATTTAGACCACAGAGTCTTATCTGGGAGATTCTCCCAGAGGCATCGATAGTTACTAAAAGTTTCCTTCGGAGCTTATCCAGCAGACCTGGAGAGATTGAAATTGATCTTTCTGGTTTGAACGAAAGGTCTTTTATAGTGCAGGAGTAACTGAGAACCAACCCTGCTGGGGTAAATAGGGTTCACTGGAATAACCTGAACTTGACTCTGTTTTTTCAAAATCGAAAGCAACACTGGAAAAACAACTTAAAGACCAAAGGGAGGAAAATTATCAAGTACATTTTCACCTTGAAAAACATATCACAGTTTCCACAAAAATATTAATGCAACAGAACTGTTTTCTACTTGGATAATAATGAGAAATTAATTTCAACACCAAATCAGCATATTAGAATGATTTCCAAAGGATCACATTACCCTGAAGACCGGAGTAATGGCTGCTGAAAATTAAGCTAAAATATATTAAAATTAAACACTAATTTTAAATTGTAATAATGTTTCAAAATTACTAGCTTTAAAGGATTAGTTCACTGCAGAATTAAAATTTCCTGATAATTTACTCACCCCATGTCATCCAAGATCTTCAGTCGAAAAGAAATTAAGGTTTTTGAGGAAAACATTTCAGGATTTTCTCCATATTGGGATCAGCGGGTTGAAGGTCCAAATTGCAGTTTCAATTAGAGATAATTTTTTGGAAGTGTGACCTGTCGATACAGATTTTTACCGATTCCGATTTTCTTTCTAAGAAGTATACTTGACAGCATATACAAACAAAAATATACACTTTTTTTCCCCAATGCCAAAAAATGTACATTAAACATCACAATTCTCCCAATCTGGACTAAATTACAGATATTCTCTATAAATGCATTTTCACTGTAAAATTTTAAATGCATACGTTATACTTTAAATTATGCATACTGCATAATTTAATACAATTATTTTTTAAAATATTTTTTTAAACATACAAATAAGAAATGTTGTGAAAAATGCAACAATACTTTTAAATATAAAACTAAACCACAAGTAGGTGCTGGCAAAAGACTGTTTTAATGAGTGAGTCATTTAGTTTATGAATCATTCAAAAATGTGGATTAATTAACGAAACACGGCTGTGTTGCTCGGAGACATGCGGCAGTTCTGCTGTGGCTTTGATTGGAACTATTTTCTGCAACGAAATTGAGCAAAAACACTCAATATTGTGACTAAAATGTCATTTAAACTTCTTGTTTCCTGAACTACTATTGCAGAGGTGGTGAACGTCTGTCCTGGAGAGCCGCATCCCTGCATAGTTTTGCTTTAACCCTAATCAAACGCACCTGAACAAGCTAATCAAGGTCTGAAGGGTTACTAGAAAGCAACAAGCAGATGAGTTTTAATTAGGGTTGGAGCTGAACTCTGCAGGGCTGCGGCTCTCTAGGACCGGAGTTCACCACCCTGTACTATTATATAAAATCAGTGTCACATTGCAGTCGTGCTGATATCATATTGGTCATGCAATGTTGTGTACCTAAATCATATTACAAATATATATTTTTTTCTACCACAGTATGCATCTATACATTTCTGTGAGTGCTGTTGCACTCATTTGTTTTGATTTATGCAGAAGTCTCTCTCACATACTCATTTTAAGCTTCATCTGTCATGGCATAATACATTATCAGTCGCCGTAAGTGTGACGTCAAAATGGATCTGCTCAGAATTGGCAGACTGACCGGCCGGTCATCGGTCCAGGCCGGTTATGTGGAACCCGGCTAATTCCAATCCCTGGCTGATTGATCGGTGCATCTCTAGTTTCAATGCACCTTCAAAAGGCTCTACACCATCCCAGACAAGGAATAAAGGGTCTTATCTAGCAAAACGATTGATGCATCTTGCACTAGCTCGAATTTATGCGTTACGTAGTCACGTTGGAAAGGTCACGCTTGACGTAGGCGGAAGTACCGATCCAGTGTTTACGATTTTGAAGTTGGAGGAGAAAATGAGTTCACCACACGTGATCTTTCCAACGTGATTACAGAATGTGTTAAGTCTTAGACGAATGTCACAGAGCTAGTGCAAAATGAACATTTGTGGTTAAAAAGTATATCGTGTAGAGCCCTTTAAAGCTGCAGTGAAACTGCCATTTGGACCTTCAACCTGCTCATCCCCATTGAAATCCACTATATGGAGAAAAAGCCTAGAATATTTTCCTCAAAAACCTTAATTTCTTTTCAACGTAAGAAAGAAAGACTTGAACATTTTGGATCACATGGGGGTGAGTAAATTATCAGGAAACTTTAATTCACAAGTGAACTAATACTTTAAAAATGAACAGAAACTCATTCTCACAGAAATTTGCTTACTAAAGCCTGGAAAAACTGTTTGGCCCAAAATCTGGTAACAAAGAGTTAAACTGCAAACACTTGTGGCATTTCTAGTTGACAAACAACAGTGAATATTGAGAAACCATTGCTAGCACTGACAAACCCCTAAATCAAATCCTCTTGTCTCCTGTGATGTGAATAATTTTTCCTATACCAAACAGGAGCAAATTAAGCATTAAAATGTCAACAAGTGACAAAATGTCTTTCGGATATGCTATTTCAGCACCTATCGAACATGATGTATAACAGCAGCTAGATACTACAGAAAACAGAAAGATCTGTTTTCAGTTTGACCCCATTAGTGTAAATCAGTGAACTCTTTAATTTCTCAATTTGATCAATACCGTAGGCTTTAGCTCTGAAAGTCTGTCTGCAGGATTCTGGAGACTGTAGATCCCCAGAGCAGGCGATAAACAATCCTCGCTCTAATCTGCGGTTTAAAGGTTATTAGCTTGATTAAGTGAGCAAGGCCTAAAGTGCCTCAAGCAAGCAATCTCGTAGGAAAGTTGCTAAGTCTGATTGATGTTTTGTCAAATAAACAATAATCATCCTAAACCAATTTAAAAAGCTTAGAAGCTGTTTTAGTCTATCACTTTGTTTCTTTTGCCATACGGAAGGGGTGGGATGGAGTTGGATTGGGTATTGAGGGGATTTATATTGTATTGTTTTTGTAATTACTGTGAATGGCATTAACAGTTGTTTATTAATTAAATGGAAATAAAAAAGATAAGTGCTGAGTTGACCACTGAGTTTGCTTTTGTTAAAGTCAGAACAGATTTTTACTCAGTAAAAGTTAGTTTGATATTGATTTTGTTTGCCGTGTACCAAATATACATCTAGACATGAAACAGTCCTGAATAGAGAACACATTCTGTGAGTTATTACACTCTTTCTTTGATGGTACTTTCCCAAAAAAATGAATAAGAAGAATAAAAGAAATAGAGATTTAAATTTTTCATATAACTGATGATGATCCTGACATTAATTGGAAACGAGGCCAAAGCAGATAGGTGCTCAAATTTTAATAAGTGCCCTCTCCATCAATATTTGATTTTTTGTGTTTCTGTTCATCTTCATCTTCTCACTCTCCACTGCCTTTTCCTCTTGTTTTAACTGGGTGCTTTAAATTAAACATTCAGTTTGAAAGTTACATGGTATACACACAAAGCTGGTGATTTACATTCAAACACTACTTTCAGCTAAAGTATGTAAAACAGATATGGGAAATTGTGTGTTTTTAAATTAAAACTGAGTTGAAACTTAAAACTTGTTTGTTTACATACCAGACATTGGTCGCTGTTTTATACATCAGGAGTGAATAAGAGTGAACTGCATCAAGGTTAAGAAAGTACCATAAGCAGTACAACACATGTTTTTTCATGAGGTGGCAGCTCACATTAGTTATTGGATAACCTAACCATTGTCTTTGACAAGAGTTTCTATAATTGCACCAGTAATTTTGCTTAATGGATTTTGCATGTTGCAAATCTGTTTTCAATGTTGCTAACAAGCCTAGACATGTGGTGCACACTGAGCTGAGGTCAATAGTATAGTTACAGATAAATCAGGGGACATTGTATCCATCCAAAAGAGGAAAATAAAGCTTGTGGGAATATGTATATATAAGGGGCATTTCCTTCGATCATATCCTTGAAATATTAGATGAGAAAAAAATTGTAGTACAAAAATAAAGCAATGCCAATATTACAAAACATAACACTAAATTATGTATAAACCACTCTTTTTTCTAAAGAAACATTGTCCAGGTAAAGTTATAGCGGGATCCCCTAAAGCATACAGTGAGTTTGGTGGGGAGTAATTGAGAATGAATGGGGGAAAGTCACGTGACGGGAGGCAATGCCTCCATCGCGATATGTAGGACCCTATGATTTCAGATTTCAGTTTATGAATCCAGTCATAAAAACAACATTTGCAGTTTGACACGGAATGTCACAGAATTTGTCAAAGTTTGGATGAATTAATCAAAAGTAGGTCATTACACTTAAATAAATAACTTACAAATAATACTTGTAATTATTAAGCCACAAAAAAAGACTATGTAAATATGAATTCTGCGTGAATGGTGCCGATGCACGGCTTTGTTTACTACCAACTAAAGCCCACGTGACACTTGCGGTGATATTAACATCTGCCACTTCACTAAATGAGGACATAAATACATGAACAACATCTCCAGAACTGCTCTGAGAGACACTTTGTGAGCATTTTACCATTTCATTTAAGTAAAACTATCGTCATATCATAAACACACCGAAATGTAAAGGTATTCACGGCAACTTGTCAATTTAACGTGAAGACATTGTGGAAGGAATACATTATTATTGTTTGGCAGAATGTAAGTACTACTACTAGTAGTACTACTAAAATTATTAAAACCTTATTTTTAAGGAATAATCATATATTTCTTCAATGTTTTAATTGTAATAGTAAATCCCCTTTATTTGCCAAAGATAAATGAAATGAATGCTTTACGTCTTCATTTTAGAAAACCAGAAAAATGCAAATACACAACACAGAAGTTCTGAGAAAAATAAACATTTCACAAGGCTATTGTAAGAATAAATGAACCTTGCTTTTATGCATTCAAATAATTAGACATGCTAGCATACAGAATTTGGTAACAATAAAACATAAGGTGGGCAAAAATAAAACATTTCATTGGGCCCTAAACAAGTAATTTTTGTTAAACTTTTAATAAACTGATGTTAAATTGTTTCACGATCTTAATTAAATAGACATGCTTTCTGATTCATAAAATTAAATTTAACCATTAAAAATTGGATATGACGGATTGGATATGGTTATGTTTGGCTGTGATTGGTTCATGCAATAAATAACACCCCTTGTATTCGTGCACGCATATAATGGCATGAATGGGAAGACAAATTTTTTAGTAAGTGAACAACTCACACACTTAGATATAACCGCTTTGTTACATCAAAATAAGACTTGAAAAGGCCTGAAAACATGATCTGTGGGAGGTTTTAGTGAGTAATAAGCTTGGTGATATTTAAAGTAAATCTCTGTGTCTGTGACCAATATTTGCCGGGCTTTGATGACTGATGATCTGAAAAATTTAAATAGAGGTAAAAGTCAATTATTAAAAAAAATATCTGAACGTAAGTTCACAAATATAATAGATCGTTTAAATTGTTACTGCCTTGAGTTATTACTTTGGAATAAATGTAAAATGCTTGAAAACGTAACTTGAAGGGATTCATACTTGGCTTAAATAAATAGAATACTGATTACATTGTTAATGTAAAAGTATAAAACAGAATAGTTTTTTACTTCTTTTTCTGACCACATATCCTTTATCAAACGGTAAAGACAGCATGAATTAATAATAATTTAAAACATTTAACTTCAGCAGCAATTAAAGCAACAGAGCATTTCACATTATGAGAGCAGAGGGAGTCTCTGGCTCAACTGGTACTACTGAATATAAACTGGCAATGGTGGTTTAATGGAGCCATGCTTTAAATGAAAGCTAAGCTCAGAACTAGGAAACAGCATGACAAGCTTTTTTAACACGTCCTTGATGATTGAGCAGGCCCTTCTTCCTGCCGTTTAGCAAAGAGTGCTTGGCATGTGCATTAGCTTTATGCCTGTGGCTTGAAAAACAGCCATTTGAACTTTTCAGGACTTTTAAGGTCTTTAAGCGTTTTGATTCGATTTGGAAGGCAGTCATTGTGATGTGTGCCAATTTATGTGCGAAAAAAAATTCACTAACAAAATAGAGAGCACAAAATGCAGTAGCCTTTGCTTGTGCTAAAGTGTCCTTCCCTCCAGCCAAGTTTGTATTTGACATTCTTTCACTGGGTGGAACTGGCTTTGAGAAACGCTATTTCTCACACCTTCACAGTGTTCCTGGATATGGGAGTTTTTTTTCTGCCCATGTGTCATAATGGCTCACAATCAGAGCCAGTGATGAAAGCTCTTATGTAATTCGATTACAATCAGCCTTTCTTTTGATAGGGTTCAAATCTTGTCCTCACATTTAATAACATTCTCTCTAACTGACTGAGGTTGTGTGTGTGTGTTGGAAGCACAAAAACTGGCAAGAGCTGGTGAAAATTACTAGTTCCAATCTGTTTGACTGGCTATGTAACTTACGACAGTCAGAATTCAAAGGATTTCGAGTTTGCCTGGAAACAAAGTTTAGCTTGTTAGCATGGCCCAGTTATTGTAACTCCTGCAGTGCCATGACGTTGTCAGTAGGGATGCAACAATACAGTACCTCGGTTTTTAACCACGGTTTTTGGTTCGGTTCGGTTCGTTCTAATAGCTTGCCACATCAGTGTGTGTGTTTTTTTTGCATCTAATTAAAGGAGAAGTTCACGTCCAGAACAACAATTTACAAATAATTTACTCACCCCCCAGTCGTCCAAGATGTTCATGTCTTTCTGTCTTCAGTCGTAAAGAGATTATGTTTTTTGAGGAAACCATTTCAGGATTTTTCTTCATATAATGGACTTCAATTGTGCCCCCGAATTTGAACTTACAAAATGTAGTTTAAATGCAGCTTCAAAAGGCTCTAAATGATCCCAGCTGAGGAAGAAGGGTCTTATCTAGTGAAACGATCGGTCATTTTTTTCGAAAAATAAAAATTTGTATACTTTTTAAGCACAAAAGCTTGTGTAGCACAGGTTCTGTTCTCGACTCGTTCTTGACTCGTTCTTCCCGTGTCACATTAAAGATTCGTTCAAAATGGACGAATCATTCAAGAACGCACATCCCAGAGCCTGTGCTACACAAGCTTTTGTACTTAAAAAGTATACAAATTTTTATTTTTCAAAAAAAAAAAAATGACTGACCGTTTCGCTAGATAAGGCCCTTCTGCCTTGGCTGGGATCGTTTAGAGCCCTTTAAGTGAAAGTGGAGTTCTCCTTTAACAACAAAATATTCCTGTAAACCTCTGTACACTGGAAAAAACGTGGATAATTATATGTCTGCTTAATATTTCTTTTGAGACAGGTACTATTCTATTCAGATACGTTAAAAGTTTTGAATGATGAAATGTAAGGACAATAAACACTCGTCTGCAATACTATATGGTTTATCTGTGTTCTTCAAGCCATCTCGGGTATTTTCATAATGATTAAGTATATTTGTAAGCCATTCCCTGGTGAAAAAAACAGCATATGCTGGTAAGTATGTTTTAATGCTGGTTTAAGCTGGTCCTTTGCTGGTTTATGCTGTTTTTTTCACCAGGGTTGCTAATCGACATACAGTATAGAATATATTGTCTGCCTCATTCTATGACAAGAAGCCACATCAGATCACAAAAGGAAGTTATTTCAAACACTGATGCTGTGAAGTAAAAATAAGTTATAATGTTCTCTTCTGTTGGACAACAAGTTTAGAAAGGCTTATCATTGCATTTCATTGCTCTGCAAGTGTTTTTTTTTCAGATATAAACAGGGAGGCATTTACTCATCTCAGCACATGAAATCACGTGCACAAACACCAAATTTCGAGAGAAATAAAACAAGGAAATTATTTTAATGCAAAACCGAAAAACGCAATTCACAAGCGCGTATTGAACCATGGATGTCATACCGAACGGTTCGATATTATATTGAGTATTGTGACATTCCTAGTTGTCAGGAATAGTTGACAAGATCTGTTTCCCTTCCTCAATGTCTGATCAAAATATATCTTGGTGTAGCTTATCAGTAGAGCTTTTACACTAAGCTAGTAGGCTAAGATGTTAGCTTGAAACTGCTTACCTGTTGGTCTCAGCACTGTACTGTCCACGTCCAACCTGATTGACAGCGCACACTCTAAACTGGTATGTTCTTGCTGGCGTTAGACCAATTACTAGCAAACTAGTTAGTGCAGGACTAACATCATCCATGTAGACCTTCCATGGAGAATCTGTGAAGAACAACAAACAGACAAAAATAAGTTTCTGAACATCCTAACATACCATTGAATAGGTCACACATACATCAACAGTGAGTTACGTAATCAGATTACTTTTTTCAAGTAACTAGTAAAGTAATACATTACTTTTTAATTTTCAAGAAAATATCTGAGTTATTTTTCCAAAGAAGTACCGCTAGTTACTCTGTTTTCCCATTTTTATTGACTGACAGCTCTCCTGTCCCCATGTTGAGAGAATTCGGGAGTAAGTGCAGAGGCGTTGTGTGCACTGTGTAAACATCATTGTCACTGTAGTTCTAGACTAAATGTCAACATGCATTTACTCATCTCACTTGCACTAAAACAGATTCAATATTTTCTCAAAATGAATGAAATAAGTGAAATGCAAACTCAGAATACATAATGCATCACTTTTAATATTGTAATGCATTACTTTTAAAAGCAACTGCCCCCAAGACTGCATACCAATGCTGCATTTGCTTAAAAAAAGCAGTAATATTGTGAGATTACAATTAAAAATAACAGTTTTCTATTTTAATATATTTTAAAATTATGTGATGGCAAAGCTGAACATTTCTTATAATTATGATTATTATAAGAATTTAAGTCATCCATACATTCTATCAGTATAAATTTGACATTGTATATGGGCCATTCTACAGAACTGGTCCAAAGACAGAGTTGGAAATGTCTTGGAAAAAATGTGTCTTTTTCCAAAAAAGTTGTATGTATGCAAATTGTATAATATCCGAGGTACACATTTTATAACATCTTAGTTGATAATTCAGTATACTTCAGTTATGACAAAGCACCCCATGTTTCAGTAGTTACAACACATTTTCGGTAGTGACAGTAATGCTTTGGTAGCCACCACATCACATTACAGAATTTTAAGTCACATACTAAAACTAGAACATACTAAAATACAAAAAAAATGCAAATGAGGATTATGTGTTCCCTTTTGTCACTACCGAAACGATGACATGTTTTGATAGTAAAAATTCTATGGGATAAAACCCAACCCCCCCGCCCCACCCCAAAAGAACTCTACTATTACCTAAACTCTACTAAATGTTTCAGTAGTGACAATTTTATACACTTTTGAACCTAGCTCCAAGATGCTAATTAACACATGGCTAGCTAGCACAGTTCTGAACAGTAGTATACATATAACAATTAAATGTTATAGAAATAACTCCCAAAAAAAGTGCACTTAACTACAGAAAAAAAGGTGTTTGGTAGCGACATTCCCTAAAGTTACATTCAGAATTTTTCAGACTTTTGAACACATTTACCTCAAAATGATGAGATATATCTACTCACACCTTGTAGCTATGCGAGAGAGGGACACAGGAAAAATTGCTGATAATAAATGTATGGGATTAGTTCAAATCAGCTTTGGCCAACAGACTAAAACATTCAATTTTTTGGTAGTGACATATATATATATATATTTTTTGCATAAAGTTTTATAATTTATACATAAAATAAATGTGTGTGTGTGTTTTTTTAAAGAATCCAAAAGATACTTAAAAAAAAACAACAATGGAAAAAAATACAAAAATTATTTTAATATAATTTTCATAGGTTGAAATTTAGGGGTTAGGGTTTGGGACAGCCACCTCCCATTTGAAAGTACCCAATAAATTATAATTTTATATATATTAAGCTTACTAATATTTTAAATATTATTGTGGGTTTCAATAGGTCTTAATAAACATCTAATATCTGAATACTTAAATGCTGTTTAAATGTTGTGGTTGTGGGACAGCAGTTTGCACCAGTTCTGTAGAATGGCCCATATACATTGCAGGGTTGCCAGGTTTTTACAACAAAACCCGCCCAATTGCTATTCAAAACTAACCTATGGAGGGATGGAGGGATTCCCTCGGTAAAAATTGTGTTCCGGGTGGTAAAATGCACATTTGTTGGTGGGGCTTCCCTGGCAAAATTTGCATTTCAGGAGCTAAATATCATGCAATCAGGGTTGCTTCAACCCGCGGACATGAAAAACAACCTGCTGCAACAGTAGCCCAATTCTGGGGAAAAAGCACAAACTTGGCAACACTGATACATTGTCTAATGTTAATAATAATCTCAAAATAGGTAAATATCATCTGCCTAATTTATCTGGACGATATATATTTCTGCCACTAGTACCACAAATTGAACTGAAATTATAATATAAAACATTACTTATAAATTTAATGAGAAAGAATAAAGATAACATGGCTGCTTATAGGCATTTATTTATTCCTACTAGATTACTTCTCACTCCTAAAGACAATAGGTAAAATTGAGTGTCAAAGGGGAGTACTGTTTTTATTTTTCTTATTTTACTTGATTTATGATGAGTTGTTTGAATCATCTCTTTCTTTACAGCAGTTGGGTAAATGATGAATTTGACCGTGCTGTTGTTTATTCTGGAGGCGTTACTACCCACAACCCCCAATATATGAGAGTGTGCGTTTGTGTGTGCGTTTGCAGTACATTAAAAATGATGGGAAGCAGATCAATGAACAATTTAGATGGTGAAATCACTCAAGCAGACCCAAGAGAAGAGAAGACAGAAACTACGAGCAACTGCAAAAAATAAATCACAAATTCAACAGGAACAGTAAATATTAAGCGGCAGGGATGCGCATGAATACCAATACAGACACACACATGCATGCATGCAAAAAAAAAAAGAGTGTGTGATCATTCGGATTTACTGAAAATCTACTCTGTGTGTATATGAGGAGAGAGAGATCTTGGTGTTTATTAGACATCCAGCTCCTCCACCCCACCCACATTTTTCATTGTCTTTCCTTTGACGATACACAAATCAATCTCTTTCTCTCTCCGCGTTTCCTGTCACTATCTTTTCCAGCATTCATCTTCCACCAATAACAGAGTCTTGGCTTAATACAGTGAAAACAAACCTCCTCCCACTACCCTCCATTACAATCAACTTCCATTTCTCTTCTCTTCTCACTCACTTCAGCCTGTCTGTTTTTAGAGCTTAAGGAGGAAGACAGCAAAAGGTAAATGAGAAAGACTTTCTTCAGTAGAATCCACTGGTTGCAAACCAGCTTAATTGAAAGCTGAGGCTAAGGTGCATTAAGTTTAATAAACCATATGCCAAAGCTCATATAAACAGCACACACACACTTACTGTTCTCAGAGAGCTCAATGATGTAACGCAGGAGAGGACTGTTCCCATCAAAGGGCCGAACCCATGAAAGAAGAACTGTTCTGCTGTCTGTCTCATTCAGAGCCACCTGCAGGTTACGTGGAGAATGGGGAAGTTCTCTGAAAAAGAGAGAGACATAAAGAAATGTGACTCTGGACCACAAGACCAGTCATAAAAGAAATTTTGACCCTAAATAAGCTTTCCATTAATGTTTGGTTTGTTAGGATAGGACAATATTTGGCAGAGATACAACCATTTAAAAATCTGGAATCTGAGGGTGCAAAAAAATCTAAATATTGAGAAAATCGCCTTTAAAGTTGTCCAAATGAAGTTTTAAGCAACGCTAATCAAAAATTAAGTTTTGATATATTTATAGTAGAAAATTTACAAAATATCTTCATGGAACATGATCTTTACTTAATATCCTAATGATTTTTGGCATTAAAAAAATAAACAATTTTGACTCATACAATGTATTTTTGGCTATTGCTGCAAATACACCCATGCTACTTAAGGTTTTGTGGTCCAGGGTCACAAGTTAAAATTCAAATGTGAGAATTCAGTGCACAATTTTCTTTGTCATGTCTAAATATAGATCGAATGCATCAGAGAAACAAGTCCGCAGCCATCTTTAGAATATTGTCTTTGAACTTAAGTTTTTGCACACCATTTTTCAAGTTAAAATCCCCCAACGTTAATCTACTCTCCTGTCTGATTTGTTTGTCAGACAAAATGGCAGATTCGGCATTATGATTGGTCAGACTGCCTGTCAGTCAAACTCCTTGCGAAGGATCAATTGGCTGTGGAAGTGGATTTACTTATTGTAGTGTTAACGAAAGTTATCATGAGCATTGTAATATTCAAAGCGTGTGTCATAATTGTCAGTAGACCGGGAAGATTTTAAAACGCCCGGTTCATTCAAAAATCATGCTGTGGAAATATAAACGAAAGACAACGAGTGCAATGCAGTGAGTTACATAAGGTCTATATTATAAGAAATAGCTGTCAAATTTTGACAATAAAAATAAAAAAACAATCATACTAGAGCCCTGCACGGGCCTCAAAAATAGGCCCTAGCCCGGCCCTTGTCCGACAGCTTATCAGAATTCTTGACCCGAGTCCGATCCGAGCTTGTCTTTTTTTCCCCCCTTCTCCCAAAACAGCTTATACTACTGCTTTAGCTATTAAAATAGTCCAGTTTTGTATGTAATGGCAAAGTGATTATATTTTGTTATGTGTTTTTATTAAGTTAATTTAGAAAAACATCTGGAGCATTTTTTGTTTGTTTAAATATAAGTTTATGTTTTTTAAAGTAACGAACAGCGGCCTGCGGAAAACTGTTCATAGTCTGTTTGATCAATTTGGCTTCTCAAATTATCATGACTTGCCTAAAATAAAATCTCTATATATATATAAAACAGTTTAAGTATAAAACAATGTAAGCTTAAATGTTAAACCTAGATAAATGTGCGCTATTAGGCCCCTCAATCATTTGTGTGGAGAATGGAAGCTGAAGCCGCTTTGCAGGACATGGAGGCCCCAGCACAATCACTTGCATTTTTTCAGTGGAAACAATTTAAAATTATCCGTCATTTTTGCTCACAAAGGTAATAGTAATACATCACTCGGAACTGTAAAGGGTTTACTTTTATTTGTGTGCACTCACAATATCAACAAAACGTTACAAACAGTGCTTTTATAAAATAAAGAAAACAAACACGATGTGCTTTCTGCCGGCTGTCGTTTCGTGAACAGAAGCGCTTCACAAAAATGAACTGAAACTCGGTGAATACTTGCCTCACAGTCATGATATATATATATATATATATATATATAGAAAACTTAACAAAATATAACAAATCGAAAACAAAAACTCTTTCATTATGTAATCCGTAAAGATCTCTCTAAAGGTCCGTCCAAAGAGGAGATTGCGAGTCAGGATCTTTTCGACTCGGAATACACTAGTTTATTGATACATAATTAAAATACCTCCTTACTATTTCCCCCCGACACATTCATTGTAAAAAAAAAAACTGGGGCTTTAAATCATACTTATGGCATTTCTTTATGGGACAATATTTGGAGAAATTTAAAATTGCATCACTTGCTTACTAATTGAGGTGAATGGGTGCTGTCATAATCAGAGTTCAAACAGCTGATAAAAACATCACAATAATCCACAAAAATCCAGTCCATCAATTAATGTATAAGCTTTGTATTTGTAATAAATCCATCATTAAAACGTTTTTAATCTCAAACTGTTGCTTCCGAATACGAATCCTCTATCCATAATGACGGCACCCATTCACTGCAGAGGATCCATTGGAGACTAAGTGATGTAATTCTAAACTTCTCCAAATCTGTTCAGATGAAGAAACCAAAATGTTCATTTATAGATGAACTATTCCTTTAAAATGTATTCCTTCTCACATAAAACTATTCCATGTGTTTTTGTATTGTATTTTTTTCAATTTTGTAAGTGAGTTTCAAGATATCATTCATGTCTGCTGCACATTCGGTGTAGGATGAGTTATGTTTGTTAGGGTTATGAGTTCAAATCCCTCACCTAAACTATGAGCAATACTAATAGAGACGCTCGACTCAAATAGCACAAATAGCCCTTAGGCTTATATGTTCAAATACATGTAAGTCACTTTGTAGATTTGTGTCTTTGTTGTAGTATGCACTTTCAAATCGGTGCTTCTGGGGTTCTGTGGAGGACAAATAGTGGGTAGATTGAAATATCACTCCGAAAAAAAAAAAAAAAAAAAGTGTTATTCATATCTGCAAGGGGTTTGTGGTGTCTCAAAAAGATTCTGAGCAGCTTGGGTATAAGAAAGATTCTTTCAAACAAAAAGAAGTGTTATATTGAGTTAAAAAAAAAAAAAAAACAAGAAGAAAATATGTTTGCTTAGGTTTTTTGCTTAAAAAACCTTATTTATATAAGATTCAATCATGAATAATATAATATAACACTAAAAAATAATTTACTCTGTTTATTGATGTTCCCAACCTGTATCACTTTATATCATGTGTTTTATATTTAAAAAAATGTCATAGCCACTGTTAAGACTCATGACTAAAGTGCAAAACAGATTACTTGTGTTGTACTTTTATGAAGCTTTTTGGTCAAAGCAGCACATATTGTTAAAGAATAGCATGAACATTTAACTGAATACCTCTTTTTGTTGATTATCAGGATTTTGAATAACATGAGGTTGAGTAAATGAAAGAAGTTTCTTTCAATTTTTGTGTGCACCATCCCCGTTAAAATTACTTTCCACTGTTGCAAGATAAAAAGTTCCACTGTTTCTTCAACAACATTAAATTTATGAAAACTACATTACAATATCGCATAATGCAATTATGCCCTTTGCGGATGCTTGTAATAGGTGTGTGAGAATTTATGCCTGTCTGTCATAACAGCCTAAATATGCAATAACATCTAATATTGTTTTAAGCAAGGAACTGCTCCGGCGTTGTCTAACACGTGGTAATAAGAGGACCTGTCCACTGCGTTACATTAACTTGAAAGTCTGTGAAATCACATTAGCATGTGAAGCATTGCCTCTCTTTCAACCGTCTGATGAGTTTTCTTTCGAAAGAGTTTGCAGGCTGTAATATTAAAGGTAGGAGTATATTGTGGTGCTCTGTTATCTTAATGTGACTGTCAAAGGTATTATTGTTATTATTCAAATCGCTTGTGTTTTCAATTTGTATCTCATAATTTAAATGTCAGCTGTTAGGAGTCTTTTTCTAAAGCCAGCCGAAACCAGGTTTTTCTCGCAGAATAAAATGGCTTAAATTAAATATTGGTTTATTATGCATTCCGTTAAGTAGTACTAAAAGAACTGTGCTACAGTGCAGTCCTGTAAGCACATTAGTGAATCATACAGTTTATTACAGTTATGTTTTGCATGATTTATGATTTGTTGAGCTGTGATTCGATTCCACAAGCTGCACTCAATTTTTTTATGCAGGTATTTTTTATAAGAACAAAATGTAAGCCTGTACTATAGGTTGTTTTTCGCCACAAAAGTAGCAACACAGAAGCATTGGCGTCAACCAATGACATGAGTTTGGGGCGGGACTATCTGTTTGGCTGACCAGTGGTGAATGGGGGAGTGTTTGGGAAATCCAATCCTTCAGAAAACATTCTAATATGCCCTAATAGAGCTCAAAAACATTTCTTGTTATTATTGATGTTGAAAATATATTTTTGAGGAAACAGCAATTCTTTTTTTCAGGATTTTTGATAAACAGAAAGTTCAAAGAACAGCATTTATTTAAAAGTGAAATCTTTTGTAACATTTCACATGTCTTTACTGTGACTTTTGATCAATTTAATGCATCCTTCCTGAATAAAAGTGTAAATGTAATGTATATGCAATCATTTTACTTGATTAAGAAAGGATTTTGACACAAAAGGCACATTTTTTAAGCCTTTAGGTTGATTTTGTATGTTTACATCTTTCTGATTGTAAATAATATTTTCAAAAGCATCCAATTAAGCGAGCACAACACTCCACCTGTCATTTGTTCTTCTCTGTCATAAGTTAAATATTGCTATATTATGCATTATGTTAAGTAGTACTAAAAGAATTGTGCTACATGGTGCAGTCCTGTAAGCCCATTTGCAAATCATACAGTTTATTACAGTTATGTTTTAAATGATTTATGATTTGTTGAGCTGTGATTTGATTCCACAAGCGGCACTCAATTTGTTTATGCAGGTATTTTTTTTTATAAGAACAAAATTTAACCTTGTACTATAGGTCGTTTTCTGCCAAAATGTAGCAACAAAGCATAATTTGCCTCAACCAATGACGTGTTTGGGGCGGAACTATCTGTTTGGCTGACCAATCGTGGACGGGGAAGTGTTTGGGAAAACCGATCCTTCAGAAATCAGTCTAATATGATGGATTAGTTCTCAAATTAGTTCTATTAATGTTGAAAACAGCTGTGCTGCTTAATATTTTTGAGGAAACAGTCATCCATTTTTTCCCAGGATCTTTACTGTGCCTTTTGATCAATTTAATGCATCCTTCCTGAAATCAAGTGTATGTGTAATGTATATGCACTCAAAGACTTTGGACAAAAAGGCACATCTTTTAGGCCTTTAGGTTGATTTGGTATGTTTACATCTTTGTGGCTGTGAATAATATTTTCATAAGCATCCAATTAAACGAGCACAACACTCCGCCTGTCATTTGTGTTTCTCTGTGTATTTCATCTACTTGAAAGATCAATGATATTTCCTTTGCATCCATCCATACGACAGTCCGTGGGAGAACAACAGTCAGCCATCTAGAAGCAGTAATTAATATCTAAGCTTGTGTATGTGTGTGTGTGTGTGTGTGTGTGTGTGTGTGTGTGTGTTTAATTAGTTCCTGATGCCACAGAAGTGTAGCAACATTGGCTAGTCGTCAAAGGAGATGATCTTGGCCTTGGGCATCAGGCCTATCTTATTACACTCTCGCTTTATCTTCCTCCTGCCACACACACACATGCACAATCACAGCTGCTCCATCCTCTGTCCTATCATTACAGCCCATTTTTGGATGGTTCTCTTGGCTTCAGAACTGCAGCTGAGATCCAAGCATCTTCCTCCTACAATAGCACTCCAATACATAGCGAGTGCGCGTGAACTGTACAAGTGTATTCGCTTCTGAGCGCTACGTATCGAACGTGCATGTCGGCGAGGATCTGTGCCTGTGTCTATGACTGCTTACATGACTTCCAGTCGGGCGGTTTTCGAGTCGTTTCCAGCAGGTGAGATGACCCTGCAGGTGTAGTCTCCGATGTCTCCGGACCACGTCTGGCTGATGTGGAGCGAACCTTCCTTCATTGACACTCGCCCACCAGTCGACACGCTCAACGGCTTGGTTCCTTTCTTCCACGAAAATCTGAGGAAAATAAGACTTTTTATGACTCACAATTCACCAAAAATATCACACTCCAAAGACCTGCAGAAAATGCACTTAGCCTCCTGAGACAGAACAACATCAAATGCCATATGACAGCTTCTTTCCCTTATGCACCTGATAATGACCTAAACAGGGAGAATAAAGACTATAATGTGGTTAAAAAAAGGGTAAACTGTCTCTAATGTAAACTATCCATAATAAAAAAAAATATGTTTGTGTTTTGTGGTTGCCAGAATGGTTTAATGGTTCAACTAGCATAGCTGGTTACCAGTAAATTTTGTGATTTGGTTACTGGTTATCAGATAAACCAGCACTTAACACCACACACATACATATATAAGTACTTGTTTAGACTTATATATATGTGGAAATATGTGGTTTGTTACTAAAGAAAACGTCTGTTTGAAAATTTGCTTCGATGTTTCGGAGATGTGAGCTCCAAGTTCTTACTAGATCTAAAGTGACGTTACTAGTTACTAGTTGATGTTTTCAAATTATTAACGCAGGCTTGGGCTCAGCTCTTAAACTGTCAACTTGAGATTTGAATCCATGGTGGAAGAAAGTAGTTTGCACTAAAAAAGACATTTTAAAGACATTCCATTGTTGTTTCTTATGTATTTACACACTTGTTGTCGAACTGTTGTATAAACACAATATCACACTCGTAGCCGTGCGATATGGTTGTATATCAGCACGCTGTGATTACCTACAGCCATGGCTATATACAGCCATATCGCACAGCTACAAGTGTAATATTGCTCATATATATATTAGGGATGCACTCATTTTGGTCGATAGCCGATGCTGATACCGATATATTTCGTTTGGAAACAACACCAAGGGCCCTATCATGTACCCGGCGCAATACGGTACCAGGCGCAACCCAAGTTTTTATTCCTAGTTGCAGCCCGACGCAGTTATCATTTTCATGTCCTGTGCCACGTTCTTTAAATAGCAAATGCATTTGTGCCTATTTGTGCACCCACTGGCGTGCTGGTCTGAGAACGAGCTGTGTTCAGGCGCATTGTTGGCGCATTGCTATTTTGAGGCAACTGAAATAGACTGCGCTATTGACCAACTGAATCCTGGTCTAAAATCAATGGCGCAATATTTTTTTTGTTATTTAAAGAGCGCATTAATAATATGCGTCTATAGGCAGGATAGAAAGGATTACAATGTAAAAGATCATTATTGTCTACAAAAATATAAAAATGCCTACATGTCATAATGGATAGTCAATCGCATTCTTATGTGAGCTGTTTTTTGGTTTCACTTTCGGTTTTGAAAACGATCACGTTCAGCAAGGAGGGCAGAGTTTTGAAAGGGGTTGCACAGTAACTCATTTGAGTGGGCTTGGCCTGTGAATGGCCCCCTTGGCACCGGCCCTACTCTCTGGAGAAGCATTCAGACTTTGTTCTCGCAAATGCTGCCGTGTAAATAGCGAATCCACCATGGTGCGAGCGCAACTGGCTCTAAAAGGGAATGGGAAATGAGACTCTGATTGGTTTGTTCTCTGATTGCAAGTTAAGCCCAAAACACACCCAAGACTAATTAAAAGAATAGGGACAACTCTTTTAGCCCATGCGCCGGGCGCCCCGACCATGCCGACCGTTTCTGCCGGCCTTAAAATAGCAAAAGTTAATTCGGACACGCTCCAAGTGCAATCTCAATCGCTGCATTTTTTTTTTTTCCAGAAAAATGGTAACCATAACATTTTATTTGAAGATTTAACCTTTGTAGATGGTCTAAAGCAAAAGAGTTTTGAAAATGTTTTTGTGCTCATAATTTAAAAAAAAAGTAACATATTACACATGAATAAATCAATATACACTACGGTTCAAAAGTTTGGGGTCAGTACATTTTTACTGTTTCTTTTTTTTTTTTTAAGAAATTAATACTTTATTCACCAAGGATGTATTAAGTTAATAATTAAAAGTTTATTAAAAGTTAATAATAAATAATTTACATTGTTATAAAATATTTATATTTTGAATAAACACTGTACTTTTAAACTTGTTATTCATGAAAGAATCCTGAAAAAAAAAAAAAATCACAGGTTCCAAAAAATATTTGGCAGCACAACTGTTGATATTATCCAACATTGATCATACTAATAATAAATCCGCATATTAGAATGATTTCTGAAGGATCATGTGACACTTAAGACTGGAGTAACAGCTGATAAAAAAAATCAGCTTTTCATCACAGGAATAAATTCTATTTTAAAGTATGTTAACATAAAAAACATTATTTTATATTGTAAAAAGATTTTGCAATATTACTGTTTTTTTTCTATATTTTTAATTAATAAATGCAGCCTTGATGAGCATAAGAGACTTCTTTAAAGACTATAACAAGTCTTACTGACCCCAAACTTTTGAACGGTAGTGTATATAAAATTATTTAATTAATATACAAAGTTATTTAACTTGTGAATACTCAGTGCTCCCATTCTACAAGATCAAAGAAACAAAATTATTTCCTAGGTAACTGGCACACAATAAAAATAAGTTATGCGCAAATTATTTAGTCACATGACTTGTCTTTAAAGTGCATCTACTGTAGGAATTTATTTAGCATTTGCATCATAGCTCATCTGCCTCCACCTTCAAATAGCTTAGAAAAGCACTCAAGTGACATGATTTAAGGAATCATTCGTGTCTGTAGCACAAGTGGTGCGGGGCAAGTTATGTCAGAGGTTTTGAGTAATAGTAACAGCAATGCTTGACTTAGCATCGTTAATTAGCAAAAACCAATGCAGACCTTGCAGAGGCAATTTTCTTAAGTTTGAAAAATTTAAATGTCAAAATGTGTTTCACAGCAAGCATCTCAGCTTAAGCTCTGACCTGACGGTGACTCTGGGGTCGTGGGTTGCCGCGCAGTTCAGCACAGCGGTAGTTCCCTTGATGACACGCTGATCCTCAGGGGGTGTTGAAATGAAGGTTCGACCTGATTAATAAAATGCAGTTTAGGACAAAATCACGCCACAGTTTAATCATTACCAACATCATTATTCACAGTTCTGTTAACCCTATTAGGTAATTCCCACTGACAGCTTCATTAGCAAAACAGAATGAAATTTACAAAGCATGAACATTCGAATATTCACACTGCGTCTCAATGAACATATAGTACAGCTAAGCAAATGAACAAATTCTCTCTCACACACAACCCACTGGGTCCAATTGACTTGATTAAAGCTAATGCGTGTAATATTTTCAACATTTCTCCCAGTTTAATGTGCAGAGAGTGTTATTTTAGTATCACTGTGATGCTATTACAGTTTTTATATTAAAATTATAATTTTTTTTCAGTTTTAGCTATTTTATTACATCAACATGTCTTGGCATGCATGCATATTAGGGCTGTCAGTTTAACGTGTTAACTTTATGAATTAGTTATGAAAAAATAATGCGATTAAAATATTTTAACGCAGTTAACGCGCTGGCCCCACCCCCAGACCTGTACGTCATCTTATATTTCATACAGTTGACTGCTGACAGATATGATGCAGGGCAACAACTCCATAAATGCTGTTATACCCTAAAATCCAAGACATTGGTGCAAAAAAATACCCCTATATGTGTTTTGTCTCATATTTATATATAAAACATATCACATGATATCACATAGGCAGCAAGAGCAATATAACTGATTCTGTCTCGATCTATCACAAACTTAAATGTGCTTTTATACAACAGTTCTGTAAATAATAAGCTATATGTTATATTTTAAACACAATATAATGTGTTTTTGCTCAATTTTGCAGAGAATATATTACTTTTGAAGCCATAGCAGAATTGTTGCGTATTTCAGAGCAATACAGCGGTGTTTAGTTTCTGAATGAATCCGCATTTTGAACAAATCAAATGAATGAATGACTTATAAAGACATTTACCGCCACCTGTGGTTAGTTTCTTATTTAGAATATCATTCCATTTAAAGCAGAAGTCCACTTCCAGAACAAAAATTTTGAGATAATTTACTCACCTCCTTGTCATCCATTCTTTTTTTTATGTTTCTTAAAGAAAACATTCCAGATTTTTTTCTTCATATAGTGGACTTAAATGGTGCCCCCAAGTGTGAACTTCCAAAATGCAGTTTAAATGCAGGTTCAAATGGCTCTAAGCCAATCCCAGCCGAGGAAGAAGGGTCTTATCTAGAGAAACGATCGGTCATTTTTTAAACAAATTGACAATTTATTTGCTTTTTATCCTCAAACGCTAGCGTTGTCTTGTCTCTGCAAAATCGTCCTACATTGCTGTTTTACCTTTTTTTGTAAAATGCATTTGATCTTCTCTGCATGTTCACTTTGTAAACACTGGATCGTTGGGAAAGAAAACAAGTTTTTCGACAACTAACTGCATCGACTGTATTGAACCAGAAAACAACTGTTCATGCAGACTCAGACAAGACGAGTGTTTGAGGTTAAAAAGTGTATAAATTGTCAATTTGTTTCGAAAATGACCAAACATTTTGCTAGATAAGACCCTTCTTCCTCAGTTGGGATCATTTAGCACCATTTGAAGCTGCATTTAATCTGCATTTTGGAAATTCAAACTTGAGGGCACCATAGAAGTCCACTATATGGAGAAAAATTCTGGAATGTTTTCCTCAAGAAACATCATTTCTTATGAAAGAAAGAAAGACATGAACATCTTGGATGACAAGGGGGTGAGTAAATTATCTGTAAATTTTTGTTCTGGAAGTGGACTTCTTCTTTAAAAATACTAATAATTATAATAAAAATAAAAACATTAAAGGGATATTTCACCCCAAAAAATTGGATTCTGTCATCATTTACTCACTCTCGTGTCATTTCAAACCTTTCTTTTGTGGAACATAAAAGCAAAACATTAAGTAAAACATCATGTAACATTAAACATCATGAAGATTAAGCATGACGGCCTAATATATATATATGTGACACTGGACCACAAAACCTGTCATAAGTTTCAATTTTTGAAACTGAGCTTTATACATCATCTGAAAGCTGAATATATAAGCTTTCCATCGATGTATGGTTTGTTAGGATTGAACAATATTTGGCAGAGATGCAACTATTTCAGTATATGGAATCTGAGTGTGCAAAAAAATCAAAATATTGAGAAAATCGCCTTTAAGGTTTTCCAAATTAAGTTCTTTGCAATGCATATTACTAATCACAAATTAAGTTTTGATATATTTACAGTAGGAAATTTACAAAATATCTAAATGGAACATGATCTTTACTTAATTTCTTAATTTTTGGCATAAAAGAAAAATCTATAATTTTGACCCATACAATGTATTTTTGGCTATTGCTACAAATATACCCCAGCGACTTAAGACTGGTTTTGTGGTCCAGGGTCACATATATATATATAATTTCATTTCCCTAATGTTTATTTGAAATAACAAATATATATATATATATATATATATATTTATTTTATTTTATTTTATTTTATTTACCTATAATAGTCCTAACACAGTCACTCTGCGGCCCTACAAGTCAATTTCCAGCTCAACTGATGCGTGAGTTTGGGCCGGGACTATCTTTTTGTCTGAACAGTTGTAGTTGGGAGTAGTTTTTCGAAATTCCATTTGGCGCCGCCAATGTTGCATACATTACACACTGCAGTTTTAATGTGACAGAGTTCTTGCTTTTCCTTTTAAGTGGCCAATCCACAAACAGCATTATTTAGGCTGGATGTCAAAAATGCTCTTAGACACTTCCACGCACCCACGCTTGAGCGTAAACCTACATCAGCATCATTAAGCATGCAGAGCAAGATAAATCGAGGCCTTGGGATTTAAGGATGACACTATTCTGGTGTGAAATTACTGCAAAAGACTTAACATTTCACAAACATTGTGCTCTGCTATGCCTTTACAATCAGCCTAGCTAATGAATGCCACTATTAAGCCAAACAATGACAATGGCTGACAAAAAAAAAACATGTTTGGAAATTGTCTGCAATCCTGCCTCCGCTGAATTTCAAACACGCTGCTTTTGTATGCACTTTCAATTCATTAAGAAAACATATTTTACACTTCCGTACTCAAGACTGTCAGGGCCACGGTTGCGTTGACCAGTCCCTCAGAGTTAGATGCCAAGCACGTATAGTTTCCTGCGTCGCTCGGCATTATGGGGAGTATCTGTAAGCCTCCGGATTCCAGCAGAGTGAAACGAGGCATCTGCACCGATCCGCTCGCTAACACCTGAGAACCTGCAAGATTCACAGGGTTTAGTCACGAAACTGCTTACAAGTGTAAACCGTGTAAATGACGTGCAAAGGAGCGTGATTGCAATCTGACGTACCTTTCCTCCAAACAATGGCAGGTTTGGGGGCACCAGATGTCTCACAGGTGAAGACAGCTGATGTTCCGTCAGTCACAGTGATGTCAGAAGGGGGCGTGGTGAAAGATGGTGACACGCCTACCATTAAAACAAGTGAGTTAGATAACTGAAAATTTGAAGTAAATATGCATCCTCTTTTTATGAAAATTGTCTGGCCAGGATTTCTAAATTGCCTAACATTTCTGGACTGAAAAGTAATTTGATCAATCGCATGCAGGCATTGTACATAATCAACCAATAGTGGAGTGCGAAAATCTGGGATCTACAGAAGGGTCATAAAAATGCAAATACTAGGACATATTGAGAAAACTGTAAAAAAGCACATCAATAGGAAAACAAAACCCAGACAATTTAGACTATTTTATAAATCCAGGCCAGGACATGTCTAGGAAAAAATAATGTATGGTCATCCTAGCCAACCTTTAAAAATGTCATTGCATTAGATAAAATATACAAAACCAAAACTTTAAATGAAAATAATATAGGACTTAATTGATAAAACAATAGATATACTGTTCAAACTTGTCTTTCAGTGTGAAAAATATATATATTTTTTAAAACAACATAAAAAAAATAAAACATCTCAATTAATATGACCCCAAAAAAGCTGTATGCATAAATGTGATTAAATTTATGAAATAATTTATTTTAGGCATATGTCACCTACTGTAACACACAGTAGTTTATAATGGCAGAACACAATTTATTAACGTATTATTTTTTGTAACATTGATTAAAATCTCAGGGAAACTCACTTTTAATCATTTCAAATTGTGTTTATTACTACATTTTGAAAGAAATTAATGCTTTTATAAATAAAGGTTGCATTAAATAAATCTAAAGAGACAGTAAAGATTTTTTGAACATTTTTTTTAATATTTCAAATAAATGCAATTCCTTTTAACTTTCCAGTGAATAATTCTGAGGAAAAAGATACCTTGGCATTGCTATTGTCATGCTTATTTGAGCTAAAGGAAGGTTTTGCAATTATAAATTAAATTAAAAAATGTATTAAAATATTAATGTTTTAAAGTATTTTTAATTAATAAATGCAGCCTTGGTAAGCATTAAAGACTTTTTACAAAACATCTTACAGATGCCAAACTTTTGAATGGTAATGTAGCTCTAGCATTACTTGTTTTTTAAATGCTCTTTGGTTTGATATTTTAATATAGAATGCAATTAAATGAATACATTTTATGTAAGTGTTAAATTTTTGGGGTCACTGCTTATATGTACATGCAGCAACCTTCTGAACGAATGCTGCTTTAAATATCACACCACTATTATAACAGTTCGTTATCCGAGTTATTCACTTGTTAATTATTTCATAAACATGATGAATGTGTCTAACTTTAAAACTCTCGAACTTAAAAAATGGTGTGAACTGAAATGAAACTTGGGAGAAAAAGAGAGATGAGGATGACTAAGCGAGAGAGAGCTGGAGGTGTTGATTAAGTGCTGAGTGTGTGTGTGTGTGTGTTAAAGGTTGATCTCTCAGTAGACACTGATTAATTACACAGATCAATGAGGGGTCTCTGAACTCCCTGATCAATTCACAACCGAGAGGAGAAGAGAGCAAGATCACTGACTTTTAAAACATCCATGGCTGTATTTATGCATCATCCTCCCATTAGCTTGAAGCAATAGTTCACCCAGAAATGAAAATTCTGTCATCATTTACTCACCTTCATGTCGTTCCAAAGCCGTATTACTTTTCTTTTTCAGTGGAATGAAAAAAAAAGAATTTTATGAGAATCTTGCGTCCATATAATGAAAACATATTGTAACCAGGGCCTCCCAAGCTTCAAAAAGGATAAAAAAGCACCAAAATAATTTCAAAAAATCTTGGTGCTACTAAAGGCCTCTCGGTCGTACAGATTTGTGGGTGAGTAAACGATAACAGTATTGCATTTTTGGGTGAAATGTTCCTATAACTGTTCATCTTACTTGTGACTACCAAGTTGGTATGTGCCTGGATTTCTCCTGCCGTGTTTTCAGCGAAGCACTGAAATATTCCAGCATCGTCTGGCTGGATTCTTCGCACTTGCAGAACCATTGAAGAGGAGGTGAGCTTGTATCGAGGGTTGTTGAGTGTGGAGAGGGGTACGGCATCTTTGAACCACTCCAGCTTCGGTGTGGGAACCCCTGAATAATACATGAAGCATGACAATGTGTTTCAGCAGCTAACATACAGATTAAATAAATGTAACCATTTCATATATGTGACCCTGGACCACAAAACCAGTCGTAAGGGCCAATTTTTTGAAAATGAGATTTATACATCAGCTGAAAATTGAATAAATAAGGCTAAGACAATATTTGACCGAGATACAGCTATTTGAAAATCTGGAATCTGAGAGTGCAAAAAAATCAAAATATTGAGAAAATCACCTTTAAAGTTGTTCAAATGAAGTTCTAAGCATATTACTAATCAAAAAATAAGTTCTGAAATATTTACAGTAGGAAATTTACAAAATGTCTTCATGGAACATGAGAACATGATCTTTACTTCATATCCTAATGATTTTTGGCATAAAAGAAAAATCGATAATTTTGACCCATCCAGTGTATTTTTGGCTGTTGCTACCACATTTTTTAAGTTTATTTTACATAGTTTCTTATGCTCATCAATGCTGCATTTATTTGATCAAAAATAAAGAAAAAAATTGAGAAATATTATTGCAATTTAAAATAATAGCTTTCTATTTTAATATACTTTAAAACTGAATTTATTTCTGTGATGCAAAGCTGAATTTTCATCATCAGTGTTGGAAACACTATGCTGCTTAAAGGAGAAGTCCACTTCCAGAACAACAATTTACAAAGAATTTACTCACCCCCTTGTCATCCAAGATGTTCATGTCTTTCTGTCTTTATTATGGTTTTTGAGGAAAGCATTTCAGGATTTTTCTCCATATAATGGACTTCATTGGTGTCCCGATTTTGAATTTCCAAAATGTAGTTTAAATGCAGCTTCAAATGGCTCTAAACGATCTCAGCCGAGGAAGAAGGGTCTTATGTAGCGAAACGGTCATTTTTTTCGAAAAAAAAAAAAAATTGTATACTTTTTAAGCACAAAAGCTCGTGCAGCACAGGCTCTGGGATGCGCATCCATGATGCTACGAATTAGTGATGGGTTGTTCTTGAGCGGTTCGTTCATTTTGAACGAATCTTTAATGTGACTTGGGAAGAATGAGTCATCTCAGGGAGTGATTCGTTCAGTCACGCAACATCCTATAAGGTTCTGTACTGGAATTAGTTCACCTGTTTCGAGTCTTCGGATTTTTCGAGTCGTTCGTTCATCTTATGGGGCTGTCACATGATACTGATTTTGCTAAAATTAACGAAATGAATGAAATGACTTGAAAAAAGATTCGTTCATTTTGCTGAACGAGACTCAAAGGTCCAAGTCTGTAAAATGATCCGAAATTCCCATCACTACTACAAATCACGTCTAAGTTCATCGTCTGTGTACTCTGGCTCAAAAAGGACTTTCTTAGTCTTTGTGCATTCGCTTTGTAAACACTGGGTCTGTAGTTCCACCTACGTTCAGAGTGAACTTTCGATGTGATTCAATAGTACGTAGCGTCGTGATCGCGGATCCCAGAGCCTGTGCTACACGAGCTTTTGTGCTTAAAAAGTACACAATTTTTTTGAAGCTGCATTTAAACTACATTTTGGAAGTTCAAAATCAGGGCACCAATGAAGTTCATTATATGAAGAAAAATCCTGAATTGCTTTTCTCAAAAAACATAATTTCTTTACGACTGAAGACAGAAAGACATGAATATCTTGGATGACAAGGGGTAGAGTAAATTATTTGTGAACTGTTGTTCTGGAAGTGGGGTTCTTCTTTAATATTTTTTAAGTTATTAATAATTAAGCACCAAATTAGCATTTTAAAATGACTTCTGAAGTATTATGTGACAATAAAGACTGGAGTAATGGCTAAACTTATTTTTTCATAAAAATAAATTACATTTTAAAATATATTAAAACAGAAACTGTAGTAGTTGTAATAATATTTCACAATATTAATATGTTTTTAATGTATTTTGGTCATATTAATGCAGCCTTGGTGAGCATAAAAAAACATTCAAATTTTAATTAATCCAAACTTTAACCGAAGTTTATGTACCCCAACTTTTTATGGGCTAGATTTACACAAATGCCATATGACATTTGAGAGAACAGAAGATTATTACTAAAGCAGACACACACACACACACACACACACACACACACTGTTTGATTTATCACAAGGTAACGTTTTCATCAATAGACCTTCATCAGGGCACACTTTGGTTTAATTAATGAAAATTTAATCTAATAAATTGGCTTTGATTGATTAAACTTCCAATAAAATTTTGACATGCTTCACCGACAAAAAAGCAGCAGATTTGGATAGGATAAGAGAGGGAGATCAAGCGAGAGAGAGCGAGAAATCAAGAAGCGAGCACGAAAGCGAATAAAACGGCAATTATATGTATTAGCAATAATTGTAAATTAAGTTAATCTGAAGGAACTCATGATATGCTCATCATGGTATGCAAATGAAAGAATATATCACAGATAAATCCTGCAGCTCAACACTTTAAAAGGTCAAATAGCGCGAATCCGCTCCACCCGCCTCCCATCGCCGATAGTCGTGTCACACCCACGGGGATGCAAGACAAGGATGTTAAAATAAGACTGTCAAAAACAAGCTCGCTGTAATTAAATTTCTGACAGTTTATGACAAAGTGCGCACAAACTCAGCTTCACACCCTTACGAAAGTGCAAAAAGAACGAGACGAGATTCACAGCAAGTGTAAATTGCAGAGGTACAATCTCTGCCACAAAAAAAGAAAAAGTCTTAGTAGTTTTCAAAAGTTTCATGAAAGTGAAACTGTCCAGATTTCAGTTAAATAAAGGAGAAAAATATTACGATAGAAAGAAGAGAGAAGAAAGAACCGTTTGAGGTCTCTCTTTACGAATTTTCCTTGTTAGAAGTCATGAAAAGTTTAACTTTTAGACACTTGGCACTTTGTTGCTGAAATGTAGGTCAGATTTACGCAGCTTGTTAAAAGGATTTTCTAGTTGGATTCTATTCCTCCTTTGCCCTGTGAGCCAATGATATACCTAATGTCTTTTAACTAGATCCTAACGTTCTATGAACACTGACGCCAATTAGCGGCTAATTCCATTAGCGCCTCGCTCGCTTTTTCTAATGTACTTGACTGCTTATTCTAGATCACTCATTTAGTCGATTAAATAAAGATGAATTCAAATAAGGACACGTTGAGGAAACGAGCGGGGGTCGATACGGCCCGCTTGGCGAAAAGGTCAAATTTGTGAGCCGACAAACGGGTCCAATAAAAGCCTTACGGTGGACTCAGCACATAAAATGAATGACGTTCTTGTAGCAAATAGTCGTCTGAAAGCACACCGGCCACAGTAAAATGAACATGCTATAACATTGTGCAGAAATGGGAACATTATGCTTTTAAAAGATACTTTTAAAGGTTCAGGACTGACAGGCATTGCGCTGGAAGTTAAGTGACTTTTTTGTGCAACTGCTGGCAGTTTTTATGCTCCTGACAATATAAAGATTATAGTTTCCTGCGGGGGAACGCTTACACAACAGCAGGCTATATAGGACATGTATTATATGAATCTAAAGTGGTCAACCTCACAAGTGCTGCAGTAATTTGATAGGTGCAACACACGTCTATCTTTAGGAGGGGCGGGGCAGTGGACGGGGCTTACCTTTAGCCTGACAGTGAAGCTCCACGGTTTTCTCAACTTCCGTTATCACCGACCTTTTTGGTTTTGACGTGAAGTACGGAGGCTCTGTGTTCATACAAACACACACACACACACACACTTGTCAGTACAAACAAGATTTTAATGTTTTCTCAAGAAAATAATGCAAAAAGTGTAAAAAAAAAATCTTTTTTTTTCAGGTGATCTAGTCTAGTCCAGTAGTTGCTTAAAGTCCCCATGAAATCAAATGTTAAGTTTTTTTTTATTTTTAGTATACATATGTTAGCCTTAAGGTAAGCTGTAAGCTAGTGTGCTACAAAGCAATTTGCATTTAGAAGATATAAGCATCTCACTTCCACCAATATGAATCAATGACTTTCATATGGGGAGAAAGAATGGGTTTGCATTATACAGTCTGCTCCGGTCCAGAAACACGATAGCACGGAGCAGATCATAAACATGAACATGAGTGGCAGACCACAAAAAATATCAGACCCATTCGAATACTACACAGAATGTTGTATTTTATACAGTTCAGGTCAAAAGTTTGCATCCCCCTTCAGAATCATTAAAAATTTAAATTATTTTACCAAAATAAGAGGATACAAGATCATACAAAATGCATGTTAATGTTTATTTAGTACTGACCTGAATAATATATTTCATGTAAAATAGCCACAACAGAAAATAATAGTTACATTTATAAAAATGAACATTTCAAAAGTTTACATCCCCTTGATTCTTAATACTGTGTTGTTACCTGAATGATCCACAGCTGTGTGTTTTTTGTTTAGTGATAGTTGTTCATGAGTCCCTTGGTTGTCCTGAGCAGTTAAACTGCCTGCTGTTCTGCTGAGAAATCTTTCAGGTCCCACACATTCTTTGGCTTTCCAGCATTTTTGTGTATTTGAACCCTTTCCAGCAATGACTATAATGATTTGGAGATCCATGTTTTAATACTGAGGACAAGTGAGAGCAAGTGAGGCAACTATTACAGAAGGTTCAAATGCTCACTGATGCTCAAGAAGGAAACACAATGCATTAAGAGTTTGGGGGTGAAAATCTTTGAACAGAATGAAGATCTGTTTACATTTTTCTTATTTTGCCTAAATATCACATTTTTTCATTTAGTACAGCCCTTTGGAGACTACAGAAGATGGTTTCATGTTTTGCAGAAGACAAAATAAGTTAAATTGACCCTGATCTTCAAATTCAAAAAGTTTTCACCCCAGGGACTTGAGGGATTTTCCTAAAGAACAGCAGGAAGTTTAACTGGACAAACAAGGGACTCATAAACAACTATCACTAAGCAATAAAAAACACAGCTGTGGATCATTCAGGTAACGACACAGCATTAGTAATCAAGAGGATGTAAACTTTTGAACCGGGTCATTTTTATAAATTCAATTATTATTTTCTCTTGTGGACTATATGTAAACATCTTTTAATAGAAATATCTTATTCAGGTCAGTACTAAATAAACAATAACATGCATGTTGTATGATCCCTCTTATTTTGGTAAAATAATTAACATTTTCAGTGATTATGAAAGGGGGATGCAAACTTTTGAATTCAACTGAAGCGTTTTGGATGAGATTAGGAGGAGAAACAGTTAGAGATAACACACTTTTTAAACTACACATCCTCGGCATCGCTATAATCAAAGTCTTGCTTTATGTTTCATATTGAATCTAAAGGGAAATCTATTAAGACTGTGGATGGCAAATAAACAAAACGCTACTGGCTATTTAAAAAAGGGGCGGGTCTGCTCGATATGCCCTGCCGTCTTTCTGTTTCAGTTGAAATTGTCAACACAGAATAATGCTGCGTATTTCAAGGCACTTCAGTGGGTGATTGGTACAGCGTTGCTAGATGGTTGCTGATGTACACTGGCTAGTTCCTACAGCATTAGTATGCTGGTCCTAAGTTGCTTATCTGATTTCTAGTGTTCTGGGTGGTTGCTAGATCATAGCTAGGTGGCTGCTTAGATGTTCTGGTTGGTTGTTTAGGTATTTGTGGAAGACATCATGTGTAGCGTCCCTCATACCAATAGGTCTGGATTTATATTTTCACCATTTAATACCAATACAAGTGTGTTGTAGAGTCAAAGAAGTGTATGATGAAAAGAGTAAAAGTACGGACGTGTACTTTCACTTAACTACATGTTAAAAGCAAGAATTGAACCTAGATTTTTCCCAGCAGTCTTTGGCGCCGCACTTAGCTCATTATAATAGTGAAAAGGTTTTATAGAAATGTATGTATAAAAAAAGAAAACCCTTTCATCCACAGCACTTTTATTTTCGGATTTCACGACAGGAAGAGCAAGACTCCTGTTACTTTTCCACACACCTGGCTTTTTTTCTTTTTTTTTTTTTTCACTCTCACCTTGTCTAACTCACTTCAAATGAAAGAAGACAAAGGACCTGTTAAGTGTGATGCTGGTAACAGCTTTTCACTTACTGAAGAATAAAAAGGAGGGGGTTAAACAAATAACAACAACGGCAACAAAAAACGAACGCTATAACAATGTCACAGTTCTTTCAATTCGTTCTCATCCTTTCTTCTCTCTTTCCCCTTTACCTTTTCGTTCTTCCCTAACAAATCAGCACTTATTCAGTCTCATTGTACGTTTATGCAGATCAGGATATACATATTCAGATTGGCGCCTGGATCGGATTCAGTGGCAGAAACAATAAATACCTCCTCCATCTCAACCTCTTTTCCTCTGCTGGCTGCTCTGACATGTTCACTTTATCTTTCTATAAAAGTCTCTCTGAGCCTCCAACAGCCCCAATTTATTCATCACTCCATTGGCTGCCTCATGCATATGCATGCCCCCCTTTCGCCCAATCATGTAAGGCGCACACCTGTCAGATAAGCTCATTGAAAGAATATTCGTTGCTGTTTCTAATAAGAGTGCAAGTTGAGGTATAAATATTCATAGCACATCTACTGGTGAAAAAGATCTCAGGGCAGAGAATAATATTTGTGTTTTTGGATCAAAGAGCAGCGATGTTAAGGAGGCTGAAGATGTTTAAGCCCACTGACCTTCTGAAAACACTGGGAACTAAGAGTCGTGATGAAAAGAAAGAAAGAAAGAAAGAAAGAAAGCCAACCTGCTATTGTGTGAATACATGTGTTTAGAAACCATTAGAACTCACTTTTACAAATTTCTACATTTCTCTGCCCACTCACTGAGAGATACAAGAAAAAATGTAACTAAATCAGCAAAACGGGGCTGGTGTGTCAATAAAGGCTGCATTTAAACTTCTGCTGCGATGAACTCTTATGTATGTAGGCGTCTGTTGATGAAAATGTCACCGAGGCAGTTCCAACTGTGATTTTTGGATTTTGGATGTAGTTCTGATTTCAAACTGACACTTTCCAAACCCTCAGAATGATACCTAGCCATCAAATGCTCAATCAGAGTTTCATCTATGATTTAGGCCACTTAAAACTTTCATTAAATCAGTTTGAACTCCTGAGTAATGTCACTAAAGAGCAGAGAGGTGGGATATTCTCTTGTGTATGTTGTTTTGATGCAGATACTATACTATGGTCAGTATATACAGTATATGTCTTTAATTGTCGCTTGACTAATATTTAAAAGTAAAGTTTAAGTATTGTGTAGCTTGAGTGTGTGTATAGCCAACTAATTGAAAAATTAATAAAAAAACCCTGCAATATTAAATGATAAGAGCCAATTTTATTGCTAAAGGCACCATCTGATCTTAACAACAGCCTTGAAAGCCTGTTCCCTCCAAGAATGATAACTAACAACCATAACTATAAAGTTAAAGTAAGAGCTCTAACTCTAGATAATAGCAAAGTATAGCAATAACAACATAGAAGAACAATGACTAGAACTTTCAGACCCATCTTTTCCAGCTGTTGAGCGATTTATACACTAGGTCTCATTGACTAACCATGTGTACACACAAATTTGTTTGAACATATTTGCAAACAAATCATGATTATTTCAAAAACTTTTAAATTTATGATTTACTCTAAGAACGAATACTAATACTGTAATAATAACTATAACTAAGTTAAAAAAGCATCTATTTTCATTCACTAACTGTGCGTAGGTTCAAATTTGATGTGTGAAAGCTATGTACAAACAATTTAATGATTAAATCATGATTTATTCTTTAACTTTTCATTCTAAAATCTGTTCCAAATTACGAAACACACATTATATACAGTTAAGGTCAAAAGTTTACACACACATTGCAGAATCTGCAAAATGTTAATTATTTTACCAACAAAAGAGGGATCATACAAAATGCGTGTTCTTGTTTTATTTAGTGCTGACCTGAATAAGATATTTCACATAAAAGATGTTTACATATAATACTGAGAAGTATAATATAAAAAGAATATAATTGTTAATACTGTGTTGTTACCTGTAAGATCCACAGCTTTTTTGTTTTTGTTTAGTGATAGTTGTTCCTGAGTCCCTTGTTTGTTCCAAACAGTTAAACTGCCCACTGTTCTACAGAAAAATCCTTCAGGTCCAACAAATGCTTTGGTTTTTCAGCATTTTTGTGAATTTGAACCCTTTCCAATAATGACTGTGTGATTTTTAGATCCATCGTTTGACACTGAGGACAACTGAGGGACTCATATGCAACTATTACAGAAAGTTCAAATACTCACTGATGCTCCAGAAGGACAAATGATGCATTAATGGGTGTAAACTTTTGAACAGAATGAAGATGTGTACATTTTTCTTATTTTGGCTAAATATCTTTTTTTTATTATTATTATTATTATTTAGTACTGCCCTTCAGAAGCTAAAGAAGATACTTACATGTTTTCCAGAAGACAAAATAAGTTAAATTTACCCTGATCTTTGAAATTCAAAGTTTTCATCCCTGGCTCTTAATGCAATGTGTTAGAGCATCAGTGCTTCTGAAGCATCAGTGAGTGTTTGAACCTTCTGTAGTAATTGACATATGAGTCCCCCAGTTGTCCTCAGTGTGAAAAGATGGATCTCAAAATCATACATTGTTGGACAGGGAATAAACAAAACTGCTGAAAAACCAAAGAATCTGTGGGATCTGAAGGATTTTTCTGAAGAACAGCGGGCTCTGTTAACTGTTCAGGACAAATGAACAGGGACTCATGAACAACAGTTGTGGATCATTCAGGTAACAACACAGTATTAAGAATCAAAGGTATGTAAACTTTTGAACAGGGTCAATTTTATAAATGTAACTATTATTTTCTCTTGCGGACTAAATGTTAATGTCTTTGATGTGAAATATCTTATTCAGGTCAGTACTAAATAAAAAATAGCATGCATTTTTGTATGATCCCTCTTATTTTGGTAAAATAATTAACATTTTGCAGATTCTACAAGGTCTACAAGGTGTATGTAAACTTTTGACCTCAACTGTACAAATACAATGTTTAAGGATTTTGCTGTGCGTGCTTTCATGCAAGAGTGTTTTTCGAGAGCATCAAAAGGCTATAAAGAAAAAAGGCTGTGCAAAAATCCACTAAATGGATATGGTTTGGGTGTTTAATGCAAATTACTAACCTTGTGCACACGGTCACTCATTTAGAATACTCAAAATTCATTAACATAAGAACGAGGTTAAGAACAAATTTTTGTGTACATACATGTCTTGTGAATTAGACAGAAATTACCTATGAGAAGTTCTGTGTATAGATATATGAATAATCTACACAGTTGAGAAAAAAAGTGAATGAGACCCTCTGACAGCCAATCGAAATCCATTTGACTTTAAAGCGTAAGATGTTGGAACAATTGCAACAGCGTGCTTAAAATAAGTTTCTTTCCATTGGTGTGGACACTACTATCAAAGAACAACACAGTTTACATTTTTGGTTTTTCAAACTTGATGACGTTTTTAAATGTTATTGCTGAATTGGCATATATATAGTTATTCATACATAAGCTTGTAGCTATACTTGATTAGAAATAACCGCCCAGGGGCATTAAAAAATGGCTACGGAAGTGGACTGACTTGATATTATACAAGACAAAAAAATGAACTGACTGCAATATTTAAATCAGTGATATGCTTGAATTCAAATCCATCTGTCAAACTCTTGCTCTTTAGGGCATTTCAGTAAAATAATAATTAAAAATCTGTCCAGACCTGCATGTACAGTAGCATAAAGGGAACAACAATCATCTTACCCAGCACAGAGAGGTACGCTTTGGCCTCTGTGCTCTTTTGACTGCTGTTTCTAAGCGCAGCCTCACACACGTACAGACCCACGTCCGCTGAGGTGGGGTTACTGATGACCAGCCTGCGACCAAACGAGTCCACTCCTGCTGTTAGTCTCACCCCATTACGCTTCCAGAACACCTGCAGCCTGTCAAGAGACCTGCTCCGCGCACACACACAAAACACAGCACATTAACTGCCATACTGAAATTAATATTCAAGCCAAGAATTAGAAAGTGCACAGCAATTAGTTATGTGTTAAATATGTAACAAAAATAAATAAACTACAGAATCAAAAGTATGTGGGCACCTCGAATTAAAAGGTTGAATAAGCCCCTAAATTCAAGCAAAGACCAATTTTAAAGAGATAGTTCACCCAAAAATGAAAAAAGTGACCTCATGATTTAGTTACCCTCAAGCCATCCTAGATGTATATGACTTTCTTTAGACGAATACAGTCGGAGTTATATAAAAAAAATTTCCTGACTCTTCCAAGCTTTATAATGGCAGTGAATGGGTGTTGAGATTTTGAAGTCTAATAAAGTGCATCCATCCACCATAAAAAGTACTCCACACAGAGATCATGGTTTATAAAGTTTAAAATATGGATATTTTTCTTATACAAACACATCAATTCACTTTAGGAGGCCTTTATTTACCCCCTGGAGCCATGTGGAGTACTTTTTATGATGGATTCAAAATCCCAAAACCCATTCACTGCCATTATAAAGCTTGGAAGAACCAGGATTTTTTTTAATCTAACTCTGATTGTATTAGTCTGAAAGAAAAAAGTCATTTACACCTAGGATGGTTTGAGGGTGAGTAAATCATGGGGACATTTTCATTTTTGGGTGAACTATCCCTTTAATGTTTAAAGTCAACCTTTGTGGGTTTTTAATATTTTTTTAATAACATGCAATAATATTTCACAATAATATTGTTTTTACCATATTTCTGTAATAAATAATAAAAAAAGTACAAATCTTATCACCCCCAAATTTTTTAATGTTAGTGTATAAGCTGTATTCTATATATGTTGACAAAATTCTCTATTAGGAAATATACACATTTAAAATTGTCAGTCTCTTACAGGGAAACAAATTAAAAAAATGATGACTCTGCACTACACAGTTTTTTTGTCCAATCAAATGCTCTCTAGAATAACAACCACCTTAAACATCTAGTATGCGGCAAATCTAGATCACGACTGATGTAGGCTAAAGTCTATTGGCTAATTAAAAAAGATGAGTCCTTTAACAGAAAATCTGTCAACACAGGCAAGAAAACTGCAGTGGTTTTAAAATAAAATGCTCAGCCAGATTTACTGTATATGCATCTACATACCTTCGTTTTTGACAAAACTGAAAAGAAGAATCTGGTTTAATTAAGCTGAAACATGTGCATAACTCAAAGTTTTACAGCAAAAAAAAGAAATGAAATGACAGATATAATTACAATTCTAATGACATCACCAGTGTGATGGATAATAAAAACAACATACTGATGACAAACATCTGTGAATTTTTACAGGAACTCTGTCAGTGAATCACTGCCGTCAAGGGCAACCCACCTTGCATTAGCGATGCACTCCAGTGTCGCCTCACTCGCCCCGGCAACCACTGATGTGTTCTTAGGTGCAATCACTATCACCGGGGCAACCAATTCTGCCGGGGCAATAACGTCTGAGATGGAGAAAGGGAAAAGAATGGTAAAAAAAAGAGAGACGGCTGATTATTGGCACAATCAATCAGGTTAATAGACTGAGCATCATGGGGGAGATAAGGTTTTGTGATGAGAGGCTACGTTTTTTTCTTTCTTCTTTTTATCCTGTCTCCGAATCATTTCGTTCTCTGAAAAATAATACATGCAGAAAGAAGTCAAATGACTATCTGTGGTTGACAGATGATAGAAAGGGAAAGAAAGAGCGGGAGATGGGGAAAGATAAGTGAGTGGCGAAAATGACATGTGATTGCATCTTTAAAGGAATAGTTCACCCAAAAATGAAAATTATGTCATTTACTCATCCTCATGTCATTCCGCGCAATTACAACGAATGGGGAATCGCAAAAAAGATGCAAAAGCAACATAAAAATATCATGAGAGTTGCAATGTATAAAATCATTTTATATGACTCATGCGTTATATTCCTTGGCATATTCATTGGAGAGCTAGTGATGTCTGATTCATAAATGAATCATTCTTGAATCGATTCTTTCAGTGAGTTCAACTTACTGACTTCATATTCGGTTTATTCCTATGATGTCAAAGCTGCATTCATTTGAAGTGCCAGAAATTCATAATTTTACACTGTAAAAAGTTACTACCAATTTTATTTTAAAAACTTAAGTTTAGCAGCTGCCTTAAAATGTAAAAAAAATTACAAGTCATTTCAACTCGTAAGTTAAATCAGCTCAAAAGTACAAGTCATTTAAACTTATTTTTTTGTAGTGAGTTGAAATGACTTGTACTTTTAAGTTGATTTAACTTAAAATATTAAGGCAGCTGCTGAATTTAAGTTTGGAGAACTGGAGAAATTTTTTACAGTGTACAAAAGATTTTTATTTCAAAAAATGCCTTTCAAACTTTCTATTCATCAAAGATTCCTGAAAAAAGTGGTTTCTACAAAAATATAAATCAAGCTAGCAACATGTTAGAACATTCAAAATCATGCTAAAAATGTGCTAATACATGTTAGGAAAATGTTAAAATGTTAATAGCATGATAAAACATGCTAGCAAAATGTTAAACCATGCTAGCAACATGCTAAATCATAGTAGCAACTTACTAAAACATGCTAGCATTGTGATAAAACATTTTAAAATGCTTGCTAAAACATACTGGCAATTTGTTAAAACATGCTAGCAACTTGCTAAAACATGCCAGCAACATGCTAAATCATGCTAGCAATAAGTTAAAATATGCTAGCAACTTACTAAAGCATGGCAACAATGTGTTACATCATGCTAGATACATGCTAGTAATGTGCTAAAATGTTAAACCCCGCTAAAAAAAGAAACTGTTAAAACCAGCCTAAGCTGGTTGACTGGTTTTTAGCTGGTCATTCAGCCTGATAGCTGGTCAGAAGGCTGGTTTCAGAGGGGTTCTGGACACTTTCTTAGCTCGTCAGGCTAGGAGACCAGCTGGAACAACCAGCTAAAACCAGCTCGACCAGCCTAGCCAGGCTAGAAGATCAGCTAAAACCAGCTACTTCCAGCTTAAACCAGCTAAGACCAGCCAACCACCTTAGGCTGGTTTTAGCTGTTTTTCCAGCAGTGAAATGTTTCATTAACAGATGCTAAAACACGCTCCATCGTGGTTGAACCACAATTGTATATAACAGAACCAGTGAAGTCCGATTCATGAACGAATCATTCATTCTTTTGAGTCAGATCTTTTCATTGAATCAGTTCACTGTAAAAAACAAACAAACAAACAAAAAACACAATTTGTTGAGTCAACTAAAAATCCTACTGACTTAAATTTTCAGGCAACTCAAATAAGCTTAGTCAACTTGAAATGTTAAGTTGTACCTAAGTGACAACTTAGATATTTAAGTTGACTAAACAAAACATTTGGTTTGTTAAACTTAAAAGCTAGACTTGTTACCCAGCTGCCTTCAAATTTTAAGTTGAATCATCTCAAATATCTAAGTTGTCACTTAGTACAACTTAACATTTCAAGTTGACTAAACTTTTTTTTTTTGAGTTGACTGAACTTAAACTTTTAAGGCGGCCAGGTGTAATGCCACGCCAGCAGAGGGAGCCCTCACCCTTCTCCCTCTGCTGCTTCTTTGGATACTTCCTGTTTGGTAGCCATTTAAGGAGGCCCATACCAAACAGGCCTCACAAAGTATTGTTTTGCCCGTGTGGACTCTACCAAGATTTTTTCCTGTTTCATTGCCTTGTTTTGTTATTGCCACGGTTTTGTTTCATAGTCATAGTTTTGCCTTGTTTCTTTGCCATAGTTTTGTCTAGTTTCCTTGCCATAGTTTTTGCCTTGTTTCATTGCCTTGTTTATTTTGCTACTTTGGACTGCTCTCTGGTATTTCGACTTTCTGCCTGTTCATCGGATTATGCTTTTGCCTTGCCCTGGATATTACTGTTTGCTGGTGTCTGACTCTGCCTGTCTTGACTACGATCTGTTTAATAAAGCTCGCATTTGGATCTATCACGCTTCAGAAGAGTCCCGTTACACCAGGTAACAAATTATTTTAAGTTGACTCAATAAATTGTTTTTTTACAGTGTTTGTCCCATTCACCAAACCAGGCTGAAGTCATGCACGAATCAGTTCTTGAGTTCAAAACATTAATTCAGTGATTCGGTTATACTGATTCTTGCATTAACAACTAAATGGAGGAGAATATTATCTATGAAGTATGAACAACAACATTTTGATCTTTTTGATCTGTTTCTCACTCACAATACTTGGAATATAACATATGAGTCAAAAAAATTATAATTAATAGTATAACTATTACTGTTACACTTTCATGATAGTTTTATGGTACACTAAGGAAAAAATGGTGTAGAAACCATTTTCACTTAGAAATTGCCTGTAAATTTTTACAATTACAAAGAAACTCCAAGTAACACACTGTATTAAGTAAAATTTAGAAGTAAAAAAACAAAAAAAAAACAAACTGAAATAGTATTTACAACTTCTAAATTTTTTTTCTTACAGTGTACTTTTGTATCCTTTTAAATGTTTGAAAACTCCATTTGTTATATTATGCTCTTTAAATGCCATGAAATAAAAGGCAGAACGAGTAAATAATGACAGAATTTCCTTTTATGAAAATGACTCCTTTAAGAATCAGAGAGAATGGTGAGAACCTCAGATGAAAACCAGCCTTCCATGATAGATAAACTGGCACACAGATGCAAACACACACACAAGCTTTGATCTGATCTTTGATCAGTGACTGGAAAGGTGTAATGCATTCTCACATTCTCCCAACACAGAAGTGATAGATGCTCGAACTTTTGTAATCTCAGTAGGAATGTATGTAATTTATGCATTCATCGCGCTGTATCTCATCATTCAAAAAGATGACAAACAAAGCACAAAAATCCTAGCAGAAAACGGCGAGTGAAAATGAAATACAGAAGAATGGAGCGAGCGAATGGAATTGGACAGGAAAAGTCAATAAGAAGAGGAACAAGATATATAGTAGTGTTATTTCTGAAAGTCTAAAAACGAAGCACTATTTGAGAATAGTAGTTGTGTGTTGACTCTAAATGTAGCTAGTATGTGTTAAACAGTGGCACCTTAGGTTTGGATCTTATTACCCAGCATGAAACCTGATTTGCATAGACTGGCACATTTTAAATTTGTCTCTAGCACCAACTACACTAAGCAAACTTGGATGCATCTGGTGCTAAACAGTTTCCAGATTTGAACTACTGATGTATGCAGAATATAAATACTTAGCATGATTTACACATCCTATGCTGTTCCAGAACAACAACAATTCTTTCAACCAATTCTTTCATGTTATGGTTGATGTTTGATAAATGAGTGACATTAAAATTGTATTTAGTCTAAATAAATGAAAATAAAACACTTAAATCTGCTTTTAAATGCCAAAGAATTTATTTAGGCATCACAGGCTTCAAAAAGATTGCATTCATTTATTAATTTTTCTTTCTTTATTTTAATAAATAACTATTTAAATGAATAAATAAATTTGGTTTTACTATAATAAACCTTTTTTTACTATGATAAAACCATGGTTAATTTTCGTAAGGGAAAACATTTGGTTAGTAAAAATGTTAAAATATTAGTAAAACATGTTAGCAATGTTTTAAATCATGCTAAAACATATCAGTAATGTGTTAAACCATGCTAGCAACTTACTAAAACATGCTAGCCATGTGATAAAACATGTTAAAATGCTTGCTAAAATACACTGACAACTTGCTAAAACATGCTTGCAACATGCTAAATTACACTAGTAGTAAGCTAAAACATGCTAGCAACTTACTAAGACATGTAGCAATGTGTTAAATCACGTTAGAAACATGCTAGAACTGTGCTAAAATGCTTTGTTAAAACACAGCAACTTGCTGAATGCTAGAAACATGATAAATCAGACTAGAAACATGTTAAAATGGTAGAAACATGCTAAATCATGCCAAAATGTGCTAATACATGTTAGCAATATGTTAGCTGCATGATAAAACATGCTAACTAAATGTTAAATGTAAAAATGTTTGTTAAAACATACTAGCAACCTGCTGTAACTTGCTAGCAACATGCTAAATCAGGCTAGCAACATGTTAAAATATGGTCGAAACATGTTAAATGTGCTAAAACATGTTAGCAACATGTTAAAACATGCTAGCAATGTGATAAAACGTTAAAATGCTTGCTAAAACAAACTGACAGCTTGCTAAAACTTGTTTGCAACATGCTAAATCATACTAGCAGTAAGCTAAAACACGCTAGCAACTTACTAAAACATGGCAACAACTGTTAAATCATGTTAGCAATGTATTAAAATGTTAAAATATTTTGTTAAAACATGCTAACAACATGTTGAAACATAGCAATGTGTAAATCATGTTAGAAACATGCTAGAACCATGCTAAAATGCTTTGTTAAAACATACTAGCAACTTGCTGAATGCTAGAAACATGATAAATCAGGCTAGAAACATGTTAAAACATGGTACATGCTAAATCATGCTAAAAATGTGCTAATACATGTTAGGAACATGTTAAAATGTTTGCTGCATGATATAACATGCTAACAAAATGTTAAATGTAAAACGTTTTGTTAAAACATACTAGCAACCTGCTGAAACCTGCTAGAAACATGTTAAATCAGGCTAGCAACATGTTAAAACATGGTAGAATCATGCTAAATGTGCTAATATGCTGGCAAAAGGTTAAACCATGCTGGCAATGTGATAAAACATGGTAAAATGCTTGCTAAAACATGTTTGCAACATGTCAAATCATACTAGCAGTAAGCTAAAACATGCTAGCAACTTACTAAAACATGGCAACAATTGTTAAATCATGTTAGCAATGTGTTCAAATGTTAAAATATTTTGTTAAAGCATGCTAACAACATGTTGAAATGTAGAAATGTGTAAATCATGTTAGAAACATGCTAGAACCATGCTAAAATGCTTTGTTAAAACATACTAGCAACTTGCTGAATGCTAGAAACATGATAAATCAGGCTAGAAATGTGCTAATACATGTTAGCAACATGTTAAAATGTTAGCTGCATGATAAAACATGCTAGCAAAATGTTAAATGTAAAATGTTTTGTTAAAATGTACTACCAAAATGCTAAATCAGGCTAGCAACATGTTAAAACATGGTAGAAACATGCTAAATGTGCTAAAACATGTTAAAATGTTAGTAGCATGATAAACGATGCTAGCAAAAGATTAAACCATGCTAGCAACTTACTAAAACATGCTAGCAATGTGATAAAACATGTTAAAATGCTTGCTAAAACACAGTGACAACTTGCTTGCAACATGCTAAAACAGATTTTTTTGTTATTTTTGTTATTTTGAACTTTCAGACAATGCTTTGTCAAGCTAACATCAATGTCATCAATCTGTCATTATCAATCTAGTTATTAATATAAGCTAATATGCATGCATATGAGAAAAAAACTTCAACCAGCCAGTGCTCTCTGGTTTTAGGGGTTGAAATGGCAGTGATCAAACGATAGGAACATTGTTCCGGAACCAACAAACAACTGTACGTGTCTAAATCAGGCTGTGCGAATTGCAATATCAAGCTGAACGGCAAACAATTAACATAAACACATTAAATATGATCCGACAGAAATAAAGAATCCCACTCCAGCTCACATCCCTCACCTCTGCTGACAGAATAATTGTGGGAGTCTATCTATTCTCATATTGTGCTTCGGGAAATGCTGATTATAGCTGCGTGTTATTTTTCAGAGTGAGCTCAGAAGTACAGTAGCCCGAAGAACGCCGCAAAATGAAAAGGAGGATTTGCACTAAGGGGAAAAGACAGTGTGTCGTGCTTCTGAGGTAATGTTGCTGTCAGCCGCTTATACAGCCTCATGCACTCAAGTCAGAACGGTGTTTGACATGGTGTTGACACGGCGTTGTCTTCCACGGCTTGCTTTTCATCAGCCGCAGAGATTAGCTGCCTTGAGCATGTCGAGATGCCCGTTAAACGCCATGGAGCCCAGCTACAGGGACACGAAGAGTCCACACACGAGGATAGGGGTCATTCGGTGAGATCGGATGTAATAATCTTAATCCAGTGTCTGTCTACATGAGTAGTGAGTGAGATTACGACATGTGGAGATATTAAATTTGTCTCTGAGGAGAATCCATTATCTTAAGCCTCTAACAAATCCATCTAAACACACAGTACAAGAGAGATTACACACACACACACACACATAGAGGAAGACAGCATGGGTTAGAGCAGACAAGAAAGAGGGAGCAAGGAAATTATTTTTTCTCAGGACTCTCAGATGTGATTGGTCAATGTGTGCGCATATTAATCAGCGTGAAACTATATCTCATGCTGTGTGTGTGGGTTGAGCTTTAGGATTTCTTATTGTAAGGCCCCCAGAATCATTTCAAATGATCAGACAAGAACTTGGGTACGTGGGTTATTTTGTAGAACTGCATGCATATATAATGTACTGAATGCAAAATAATTGGAGAAAAATGAAGAAATCCACTCTACATAAAAGATATGTTAAAAGATGGTTATGTTTAGCATACTGGAAACTGGGTATACATGGAATACTACATACTACTACTACAAAATCATGTGAAAAGACCACATTATAAAATGATAAACATTTCTGATGATAGTATGCTACACTGTATTCATAATATCAGTATGTTGATTTCATTAAAAAAAAAATTATTATTATTATTTTTTTAAATCTCAAGTCTTCATTGTCATAAAAAATAGAAAATAGTAATAAAATAAAAAATAAAATAAACACTTCTGGATCATTTGCCATTAAGGAAATCAAAGTATTTTAAATATACATGGATTTTGTGACAGTTACTTGATTTCATATTAAGTGTAGGCCTGCAACTAACAACTATTTTGCTAATTAATTAATTAGCTGATTATTTATTGAATTAATCAATTAATTGGATAAAAAAATCCAAACATTATTTAAAAAACAAAAATTAAAATTAAGAGATCCACTATACAAGATATAAACAACAGTATAGTTATGTTTGGAATGAAATACATGCATACTGCAAACTGGGTATACACTGAACACTACATACTACTACTACTACTACTACTACAAATAAGTGAAAAGAGCACATTATAAATAAAATAAATATATGCTACACTGTACTCATAATATCAGTAAGTTAATTTTATTTTCCAAAAATTATTTAATCATAACTCTTGGTTGTCATAAAAAAATAAATAAAATGAAATAAAATAAAATAAAATAAACAATTGAAAACAAAACAAAACTTCTGGATCATTTCTAATTTAGGATATGAAAGCATCTTAAAAATACATGGATTTTGTGGCAATTACTTGATTTCATATATTATTTATTAACTGTAGGACTGCAACTAATGATTACCTAGATAATTAATTTGTTGATTATTTGAATAATCGATTGATTTTGTAAAAAAAAAAAAAAAAATCCAAACATTACTTGTTTAAAAAAAAAACAATAATCTATCCAAATTGAATTCATTATTCACAAAAACGTTACTCCATATCTTGCCCAATGATGTCATTTAAACAATGTGCAAATTGAAGTCTATGAAAACATTTAAAATTAATTCACTAAATTGAACATAGTAATTATACAACATTTATGCTCCATTACAAATGTTCTGTTACAGTTACTCCTCTCATAAAATTGCAATTACTTGTGTTACATGTAGAATTTAAAACCTATATATAACCTATAGTTCACCCAAAAATGAAAATTTTGTCATTAATTACTCAACCTCATGTCATTCCAAACCAGCAATACTTTCGTAAGATCTTCATAAGATCTCTGGAACACAAATTAAGAATTTTTTGATGAAATCCAAAAGCTTTCTGACCCTGCATAGACAGCAACGCAACTAGTACATTCGAAGCCCAGAAAGGTAGTAAGGACATCATTAAAATAGTTCATGTAACATCAGTGGTTCAACACTTAATGTTATGAAGCTGTATAAGAATAGTTTTCGTCGACAAGGAAAACAAAAATAACGACTTTATTCAACAATTTCTTCTTATCCTCAGTCTTTGACGTGTTCACTAGAGTGCCACGATGGGTCAGAAAGCTCTCAGATTTCATCAGAAATATCTCATTTGTGTTCTGAAGTTGAATGAAGGTTTTACAGGTTTGGAACTACATGAGGGTGAGCAATTAATGAAAGAATTTTTATTTTTGTGTGAACTATTCTTTTAATGTCTAACAAAAAGTATTTTAGCAAAACGTAACTTTTTCTGTTGTGCTCTGTTTGTTTTTTAGTACATTTTAATACTTGCACTAGCTTACAATGTTTCTCCTAAAACTAATACCTATTATTACTTCTCGTCACTGTTCTCCATCCAACCTGTTTAAAATGCTTCCCGCAGCCCATGAATCTGAACATAGCCCGTGTCTCATCTACTGGGCAATCAGAAAGGGAAATGCCAAGAGGACGAATGTTCACTTCATAATTCAAACTCTCAAAGCAGATGATCATCTGATGTCATCAGAGCAAGGAGACAGGAGAAGAAGGGAAGAGAACGAGAGAGAGTGAAGATTACAAGCTTTTAGAGTTCATTAGAGTGTCTTACCAAGGGAACCACGATTCCTCTTGTTTACTGCTCATCGGGTCACAGAGAGCAGAGAAAGAAAAAAAAAAAGAAATCAGAAAAAAAAAAAAAAAATCAATCCTCTCACCAAAATACCTCATATATCCTCAAACTTTAAGCCCCCCCAAAAAGCTGTTCTTGGCCCCTCTGTCACACCTGCCATGATTTTATCATCCTGCGACATGTAATTATGGGAATTTGCCGACCCTTGACCTGCCCTTAATGGAAAAACCACACTTACTGGCTTCTTATTTTCACTTAAACTGACAAAATGAGGTGCAGACTGTACAAATGAGAGTAAACACACACACAGATAAACTAAGGGATGCATTTGGATCAGTATCACATAGAGAATGAGTTGTATTTTACTTATTTTATACTATCTCAGATACCAAAAAATGTTGTCCTAAAGATTTTTGTCTTTAAATTGAGTCCTGGTGGACTACCTTACCTACGATGCCTGACTCTACATATACGCTTGTTCAGAAGTTTGGTGTCTGTAAGATTTATGTAATTTATTCCTGTGATGATAAACCTCAGCAGTTTTCAGCAACATTACTCCGGTCTTCAGTGTCACATGATCCTTCAGAAATCCTTCTGATATGCTGATTTGGTGCTGAAGAAATATTATTTTTATTATCACTGTTGAGAACAGTTGTGCTGCTTAATATTTCTGTGAAATTTGTGATGTATTTCGTCAGGATTTTTTCAAGTTCAGAAGAACAGCATTTACTTAAAATAGTAACAATATAAAAGTCAATACTGTCACTTTTGTCAATTTAATGCATCCTTTCTGATTAAAAATATTCATAAAAATAGTAATAAATAGTACTGACAGCAGGTAGAGTGTATACACAGTTCATATATACAATATACCATAAGAGAGACTTATTCCCAGTGTTGGGGGTAACACATTACAAGTAATGTGAGTTAAGTAATAATATTACTTTTTTCAAGTAACTAGTAAAGTAACGCAGTTACTTTTTCAAAATAGTAACGCCGGTTACTTTTTTCCCCATTTATTGATTGACAAGTCTCCTATCGGGAAATTGGGAGCAAACATGATGTTACTGTATTCTAAACTAAATGTGAACATGCATTAATTCATCTCACTCACAAAAATAGATTCAGTATTCCTCAAAATGAATAAAAACTGTGAAATGCAAACTCAGACTATGACGCAACCCTGCAATAATTAAATATGTTAAATAAAACTAATATCCTTTGTGTATTTAATCCCATTTGATTAACCAGTGTCTTTGCTGCTGATCTTCGATGATGCAATTCAGCCACACTAATAGGCAAAAATTACTTTAGATAAACTAACATTTGTGCTTCATTTTTTTATAGCTGAAGAGTGATCTCCTGCATTAATGTACTTTTCTTTCAGTCTGAGGTGAATTCATTTCACTTCTGGTGTAAAAGGGCTTTTACATTAGAAATGTTTTATATTAAAAACAAAGCAAGCTCTGCCCAGATTTAAAAAGTAACATAAAACAATACGTTTCATAAAAAGTAAAGTGATTAGTTACTTTTTCAGGGAGTAACACAAAATTGTAATGCATTACTTTTAAAAGTAACTTTCCCCAGCTTATTCCTCAGAAAGTATCTTTATCATTAGCCCATCATCCTGTCATACTGCAAGTCTATATGCAAGCTACTATTGGATTTAAGCGCACGTCTCACCCTCTCACTGTCTCTGTTGCTCTCTGTCTCACACGACAACTTCAGCAACTGCTGTGCTTTAATTGGTTTTACATTAGACGGGTGTCGCAGGAGCAGTCACACTGCCAAAATGCCTGACATTGCCAAAACTCAAGAAACAGCAAGTGAAACAGTACACATTATGAAATAATAAACATTCCAAACTGTGCTACATTGTTGTCACATGACTTCATTACATGCATTTTTAATCTACTTTTGTGTAAAAATATCTTAAAGGTACACTCTGGCCTAGTGGTGGCACACATGCTTAGACACAGTATGGGTTTTCCAATCCTGTCCTCTAGAATAAAACAAGTCTCTCGCTCAAGGACACAACAGTAATTAGGAAGGGAATTGAATGATTCTGGTTTTGGTTCTGATTGCAATTAACAATTCTGTTTTTTTAATGATTTTTTTTAGCACATCGGAGGCAGGGTTATTATAGCTGAAACTAAAACCAAAAAAAAAAAACCTTACATTTATTTTACTCAGGCAACATTTCTCATTTTCATTTAGTTTAACTTGATGTACGAATAGAACTAAAACTGAAATAAAACGAAAACTAATTTTTTGATGTTCAAAGATTGTTAGAGAAAAATTAAAATCACTTTTATAAGATGTTTTAACACAGTTGTATGACTGCAGTGTGTGAAAACAACCAGCCTATAATGCTAAAAATCCACCCACTAATTTTTTTATAATCCCAATAAATCATAAACAGTCTGATTCCAGATTTCTCCCTATGTACACGTCAACATAGGGAAAAAGTCCTACACATTTGTGAATAGCATTGAGGATGTTACTTTAAAAAAGTAATTAGTTATAGTTACTAGTTACTTCTCACAAATAGTAACTGAGTTAGTAACTGAGTTACATCATTATAATAGTAACTAATTACCAGGGAAAGTAACTATTGTTTTACTTTTTAAAAAAATGTCAAATAACTTGGATGCCCCCGACATTAAATATGTTAAATGAATGAAATTGAAATAAAATAAATATTTTTAGTTTACTCACCAGTTATATAAAGCTTAATGGCACAGTTTTCTGAATATCTGAATGTACACTTAGCATCAGTCAGTCAAGCATTATAATATGACATTATGATAATTCAGCATTAAACTTTAGTAATTTGAACTTTGGAATAAAGTATGAATGCATATTTGTCATACTGACTGAACTTAGGACTGCTGGTGGTGCTTAAGATATTGTTTGGAATTTAGTGTTTCTATAGAAAAAGGGAAAAAACTAAAAATACGACTGAAAAGATAACAAAACTCAACCATGAATTCTACTACTAATAACAATATAAAATGTCCTAAGGATTAATGAGCTGCTGGGTTCATGAATATTAAATCAATCACATTAAACTGATTTGCTGAAATGAAAACAGGGGTAATAACAGGTGAGCACCAGCCAATGAGATAGTCGTTTGCGTATTAGTTCTGCCTACTACCGGAGAAACTGGCAGTTTTTAAAAGCTGAAGAATTCCGAAGGAACTCTGTTATTTTGACAGGAAAATACACCAAAGAATATCGTTTACATGTAGCTCGTCAATTCTGCATGGCATATAAGACTCTCTTGCTCTGTATCTTTCTTTGCGTGTGTGTGAGACAAAAACGGCGGCTAGTCGTGTGCCTTCATACTAGAGTTTACGGTTTGTCAAATACAGGTAGGCTGTACATCCAGTTAGATGAACTGAAAAATAAAATGATAATAATATTAAAATAAATTATAGTAACGGCACATGTTGTTGCCAGTAACGGTAACAGCATTGTAATGAGGGAAACAGTAATTCGTTTGATTACTCATTACTGAAAAAAACACATTCACACAGCAGCATAATACGGTTGTCAGTCCTGTATTTGAATCCGTAATACGGTTACGTTCACACACAGTACAGTTATTTACGGGCGTCACAACTGTATAACTGAACTCACAACCACAAATTTCCTAGAAATCAATTTAATGTCCTAGAAATCAATTTAAGAAATTTAATTGTTTAAGACAATTTAAGAAATCAATTTCCCCCCGGACAAGTAACTTTTTTACTTGGACAAGTGAATGACTTGTCTGAAAGACAAGCACATGTAAAGGCTTAATGTCAAGCCCTGCACATTATGAAATAATAAACATTCCAAACTGTGCTACATTGTTGTCACATGACTTCATCACATGCATTTTTAATCTAGTTTTGTGTAAAAATATCTTAACAGTAAACTCTAGCCTAGTGGTAGCACACATGCTTCAACACTGAAATAAAACAAGTCTCTCGCTCAAGGACACAACAGTAATTAGGAAGGGAATTCAATGATTCTGGTTTTGGTTCTGATTGCAATTAAGGATTCTGGTTCTTTAATGATTCTTTTAGCACATCTGAGGCAGGGTTATTACAGCTATCTGAAACTGAAAAAAAAACAAAAAAAAACCTTACATTTATTTTACTCAGGCAACATTTCTCATTATCATTTAGTTTAACTTGATGTACTAAAGTAACTAAAACTGAAATAAAAATTAATAAAAAAAGTTAGTTAAAAGAAAAATAATTACTATTGTAAAGTACTACTATAAAAAAAAAAACAGTATTTCTACTTCAAAATGTAAATGTAAAAACGTAAAAAATGTAAAAACCCCAGGTATTAAGACTTGTATGGCTCAATATAACATAAATGATGTCTCTTACTGAAATATGTATTAGAAAACCCATTAAAGATTTACGTTATTTAACGTAAACACATCGTTTTATACATATTTTCGACTATGGGGGCGCCATTATTTTGATGACATG